>OZ007567.1:66779857-67277357 GCA_963931925.1 Onchidella celtica
TAGTAGCTCCCTGAATCTTTCTGTCATAACACTGTTTCTGCGAGTGCTTTGCTTTTTCGGAGGCTTTAAGAGCTGGTCTATAAGCATAGTCCAGGCGCTCCTGGATATTTTTCACATAACCAGGATAGGATTTAGATGGTACCGGCACCGACTGTTCTAACAAACCAAATTCAAGATCGATCGGAAGTTTGGGTTCGCGACCGAACATAAGAAAATATGGTGAATAGCCTGTGGAAGCATGTCGGGTACAGTTGTAAGCGTGTGTCATTTGAGGTACAAAAGCTTTCCAATTGGCTTTGTGTTCATCAGCCAAAGTGCCGAGCATGTCCAGCAGTGTGCGATTGAAACGCTCAGTCTGACCATTGCCTTGGGCATGGTAAGGTGTTGTTCTGGACTTTTTAATACCTGTGATCTGACATAGAGATTGAATGACTCCGCTTTCAAAGGCTCGTCCTTGGTCTGAATGAAGTCTAGCGGGTAGACCGTAATGAACAATAAAATTATCAAACCAGACTTTCGCAGTTGTTTGTGCTGTTTGATTACGCGTCGGTATGGCTTGTGCATATTTACTGAAATGATCAGTGATGACAAGTATATTTTCTATCCCTCCTGAGCAAGGTTCAAGAGACAGATAATCAATGCAAACTAATTCCATAGGCTGACTTGTCGTAATGCTTACGAGAGGAGCCCGCTGATGTGTATCTGCCTTCCTGCAGACACAACGTTTACACGAAGCAATATCTTTTCACGTCCTGTGACATGCCAGGCCAGAAGAATCGCTTACGTAAGAGATCCAAAGTCTTATCAATTCCAAGGTGCCCACAATCATCATGAACTCCCTTCAAAGCTTTCTGGCGGAAAGCCACAGGCAACACCAACTGGAAGATGGTATTATCATGTTCATGACATTGCCTATACAATACACCTTCTTTCATTTTCAGCTTACTTCCCTCTTTCAGAAGTTGCCTTGCACCCGTAGTGCACTTTAACTTTGATACGGACTCTTTTATGCACGATATAATATTTCTGTCACATTGCTGGGCGTTGGCCCAGTCAATCTTTGTGTCAACCTGTTCAAACAAAGCTGACTTGTCAGGAATGTCATTAGCTTCCCTGTCTCCTAAATCTGTGCCACTATCCAAAATATCACTCAAGGGTGTGTCAACAGTGGAAACCTGTAGGGCTGCTTGAATTACATTACTATGGACAGTGCATGGCCATTTAATCCGAGACAAACCATCCGCATCTCGATTACACTTTCCCGGTTTGTACTTCAATTCGAAATCAAATTCCGAGAGGTGCGCAACCCATCTGTGACCAGTAGCATCAAGCTTAGATGAAGTCATTACATAAGTCAGCGGGTTATTATCAGTGTACACACAGAATTTGTTTCCATATAAATAATCATAAAATTTCTCAGTAACAGCCCATTTTAAGGCGAGAAATTCAAGTTTATGGGCGGGATAATTTCTCTCAGACTTAAAAAGACCTCTACTTGCAAACGCTAGCATACGTTTCCTGCCATCCTGTTCCTGGTACAAAACAGCACCCATCGCCTCAGATGAAGCATCAGTGTGAAGAATGAAATCTTTAGAGTAATCGGCATAAGCCAGAACAGGTGCGTCAACTACAAGATCTTTTAACTGATCAAATGCCGCCTGTTGATCGTCACTCCAAACTAGTTTAGTGCTGCCCCTCTTTCCCCCGACGTCCTGTAGGAGCCTATGAAGGGGTTTGGCAACAGAAAAAAAGTTTGGTACAAAACGACGATAAAAACCTACAAATCCTAAAAAACCCTGGAGTTCTTTAAGTGTCTTTGGAACTGGCCATTTTTGCACGCACTCTATTTTTTCTGGGTCACAAGACACGCCGTCTTTGGAAACTACATGTCCAAGATATTTCAACTCACTCTGGAGAAATTTACATTTAGAAGGTTTTAGTTTAAGCTCCTTAAAAGTTCTACTGAATACAATGATATCATCTAAGTAAAGAAGACAGTCTTTGAGATTCGAGTCTCCCATACATGTTTCCATGCATCTCTGAAAAGTTGCAACCCCATTGGTAACGCCAAATGGTAGACGACAACATTCATAGAAACCTAAATTCCCAACCGTGAAAGCAGTTTTTGAAATATCTTCCTCCGCAACTTCAATCTGCCAATATCCGCTTTTTAAGTCAAGTGAAGAAAAATACTGGGATCCATGAAGCGCATCTAAGGTGTCTTCAATTCTTGGAATAGCATATGCATCTTTGACTGTTCTCGCGTTTAGCTTTCGGTAATCTATACATACTCGTAAACTTCCATCTGGTTTTCGAACCAGAACGCAGTTCGAACTGAATGAACTTTGTGACGGACGAATCACGCCTTGGTCCAACATATCAGCTATCTCTTTCCTAACTTCTTCAATCATCGCATGGGGAATCTTTCTGTACCTATCTTTAAATGGTGTTTCATCTGTTAGCTTTATATGGTGTTGCGTGATGTTAGTTTTTCCCAAGTCCAAATGATGGTTCGAGAAGATATGGCTATATTTCTTTAAGAGTTGTTCCAACTGACGCGCCTCGCTTTCAGTCACATTGGATGGTATGGTCTGTAACATCGCTTCGGTGACATCAGACACTTGTGGATATTCTGCAATCTGATTTGACTTTGTCTGAATCTGCGCCACTTGCACGGAACGAACATTAGTGCGCGGAGGAATGGTTAGCGTACGAGCTGACGTATTCCTGACTAGTACATTTACTTGACTAATTGACTTTATGGGTTTAACATCAATCACCCCTGAGCTCACTCTGATGCCGCCAGGCAAACTATTGGTGAATTCTTCTAGTATGACTGTGATAGGGGCTGTCAGAGCCGGCATACATAAATTTCCAGCAATCATTTTCGACTCACCAGGTCGCAAAGTCTCTTGACTATTAGTACAAAGAAAACCAAGATTTCTATCACTCTTTACGGCTGACACATGGGACATCACCGCCCCCAGCGTTAATTCCCATGCGAATGGAAGAGAAACAGCTGGAGGACATAGTGGCACAAGCTCCTGCAGAATATTCATGCCAATTAGAGCGGGGACACGTTTGTTATATTGCGTGTCCGGCACTACAAGGAAAAGCGCATTCAATGGTTTGGAACAAAACGGCAAAGACACATTAATCTCACAAACACCCTTATACTTTAAACTTTCCCCACCTGCCCCATAAATTTCCATGACAGAGGACAGGGGTTGAACGTCAATATTCCTATGTGCACAAAACAGATACGAAAGGCACGACACCATAGAACCAGTGTCCAGTAACGCCTTCGTAAGAACATTATTCAAACTAACGAAAACCTCATTAGCGGGTCCAACTAAAGGCACAGGGCTTTGATTATAACCGTCTAGGAGTCGCCCCGCCGTCCCAGACTCCGTCCGTTTAAAGGACACCGAGTTTGTTTATGGCCAGGCCTATTGCAACGATAGCATCTAGGTTCTGTAACATTAATCCTAGTCTGAGGTCGAGCGTTCATTTTCAACTCCTCTACTGCTTTGGCCAAACTACTCATATGGCGCTCTAATCTACGTACAGTATCACCGTCAGCCACCTGTTCCAGACTGTGGACGGTTGGCCTCGATGCCGTGACTGAGGTTTTACTTTTTACTTCCTCCACGCGGGCGGCAACTAACAATTTCTCAAAATCTAAATTTGAGTCGTATTTGTGCTGGATGGCCTGCTGCATGGTGAGATCTACCATACCATGGTAGAATCTCGACCTCAACATGTCGGCCGCACCCGCTGATGTCATTAGCGGTGGAGATTTTTGCGATATCTGGGCTACTAATGATTGAGGACGCACAGACCCACGCTGTCACAGACTCCTCGTGTGTCTGTACAGCTGTTGCCACCTTTTGGAGGAGATCGGCCGATGGTAGAATATTGCCATATAAAGAGTTTAAATTGCGTAATATTCCGTCACACGTTGCTTCCTCTCCCATCTGAACAATAAGATCGGCAGGGAGGCCCTTTAACGAACGACGCATTGCAGCAACTAATATGCGGTCTTGATAAATTTGTGACCTCTGGAGGTCTTTAACCTCCAAACGCCACTGCAAATACGAGCAGTGAGAGGAAACCCCATCGTCCCCCGAAAAAGTAGACAATCTGGGCTGCTCAGCTGCCCCCATAGGATACATTGTGTTAACATTTTCTTCCGTCGCAGAACCTGACGGAGTTTTAGGGCCCCGCAACTTCTTAACGACTTCTTCCCTATCCTCAGGCCTCAGTAAATCTATTGAATCAAGAATGGACTGAAGGTCTGAGTTTTCCTTTGCCGCGACAACTGCTGTCTTTCTGGACGCCATCTATCAATCACTATTTATGACAGAAAAGTATCAATAAACAACTCCAGCAATTAAAACTTTACAGTATTGAAATAATATGCTTAAATGCCGACACTTCTACGCTCCCAGCTACACCGCGAAGTTAAACGGGAGAGGGCATATCGGTTGCACGGCGGTCAGTGCGTCACGGTACAGTGCACGAACGAAAACACAGCGGTATAATTAATGTTCACCGCCGGGTCAAGTAATTTCAGATAAAGACGAACAACTTAATTAATTTGCAAAGGCGTTCCCGGTAGGAATCTCGACCAATATCAATTTCTCAGTCACGCAAACACTTCCCACTCCCCGCGTTATCTTGTCATAAACAATACGACTTGCTACGACATCATTACTACACAAAGCGGACCATGGAGGGTGGCGTGGACAATGGACCCAAAGGAATGCTCGTTAATTGCATCTGATTTATAGCCGTCAAGGTGCTCGTGCTCTAGAGAATCGGGAGACCACCGGAGAGCAGATAATGTCTTTACCACTGATACTGACCGTGCGAAATCTCCGCGCATACGAACACTAACTAACGACAATGTGCCAGAAACTGCAGGAGGGACAGAAAGGTCACTCGGTGCAAACGCTAAACTAAAGTATAAGAAAAGGGAAAGGCCAGAAGGGGTGGAAAACCACACCAACCAGAAGAAACAATATTATTCATGAAGTACTGCATCGCTGCACGGGAAGTCAGGAAACAGATAAATAGAGATAGCTGAAAATAACAACCTATTAAGGGTTTAGGGTCGCACAAGTAACTAAATGCATAAAAGAATGGCATTGAATAATAGCAGTTAGTATGAATATAAGCATGCTCATCAAAGGAAGCAAATTAATACAAATAAAAATTAGACAACTAGTTAAACAGTTGAGGCCACCGCAGAAGAAATCCAAACGACAGGGGTGATCAGTCCCTCTCGTCCGTTTTTTCTGTGTAAAGAATGGTCTGAAATAGGCTAATATTCGTCCGAGATAACCTCTAGCAACAATTCACATATTAACACTAATAACAGGTAGTAACACAAACACAGACAGTTAAATTACTGACCACAACACTACAGTTCAACACAAAGTCACAACGTTGCAACACACGTTGGGGCCCATTTGCGGGGAATCCCTGGGTGGGTCGCCAGTCTCGTAGTCTTAGCTGCAGCTCTCAGGCCAGCGCACCGGCGATACTCGCATGACAATGTGGTCACTCCGGCCACGGTGCCTCGTCATCCAGCTCATAACACAGTTCCAGGCTGTGTCCTCTTTCAGCTCCCGTTTGACAGTCAGTTACCGCCCCACGTTGGGCGCCATAAATTGTAACAAGATGTGGCTGGTGGGTTGACAGTGTAGATATGGTGTAGATGGACCATTCATGTGGGTTTCACTCTTGTTACTGCGGCTGGTTAGGCCGCAACATTCACTCGGTTCGTGCCAGGGCGGTAAAACTGCTCACACTGTCAAAGAAGAATATAAGTCTATTGTAAGGCACAAAAGACGTTTATTCAATAACACACACACCCGCTCTCGACTGGGGGAAGAGACGCAGTGCTTGGGGCTTGACAGGCCCGGGGTTTTATACGATTCTTTCCCATCCTCCCACGGTCTTGGGGGCGGGTCAGTCTAACTGTCGCTCACAGTTAAGCACTGTGATTGGAACACGCTCCTACGCTCCTACGCTCCTTTAAGATAAAGTACTGAATGCCAAAATACCACATACCACAATGATAATAATATTCAATAATGCCAGAAGGGCCACCGTATTCAGACAACCATTTCGCCCACCAATCCATCACATACCCCACAACATACACATGACTAACCATATTCTCTAAGTACAATCAGAGTTATCACCTGAGACAGATGAAAATGCAATCCGAGTACATAGGATTAAATCGACACCAAGATGTGAAGCACTCCAGGATTGATAGATTAAGCTAATGTGGGTCTAGACCTAGATTATAGGCTTCTAATTTCTGTAAAGACTAGGGTAGATCTAGCCATTGTAGCCTACAAACATTCGTGCACATGAAATTAATTTTGATTAATGGTGTTAAATTACACGTGAAAGTAACAAAGCGAACATACAAGCATGCTGTGTTTATGCCTATGCAAAGACCAGTCTACATCTTGACACAAATGAATCGCTCCACTTAACGATCATTAGGCTATTCAATGGCGTTCCTCACGTCACCGTGAAGGTCATTCACATTTAAGGAATGTGTTTTTCCACTGAAATTACTTGAATATCTTCATCAATTGAGTAAGTTCATTAAAATAAAAGAATTCTTTAAAATCTCAACAAAAAAAAACTTACCTCCATGCTCAGTTATTGCTGCATGCAGAACCCTTGGAAACTAAACCGCGGCTAAAAAAAATAAAAAAATAGCAGAACGCGTACTTTTTTACACTGTTCAGGGTCACTGGTCACAGGTCGGTGAGCGCTTTGGCGGCCCCCAAGTATGTCGCGTTTTTGCCTCGATGGTTTTTGGTGTAGAAAGAGTTTCGGTTTACCGATGGCGGTACAGTGGAGCCTGTATAATTCGAAGTCGCCGGGGATGGATTATACATGTACTTCGGTTTACTAAACTTCGGTTTACCTCTGGACAGAGAAATAACCATTATTTTGCAGTCTGCCCCATACCATACGTGTAATTACACCCCCTTGCAGACCCCCTCCTCCCCAACACACACACATATACACACAAAAGAACGCAAAGGAACCCGTACGAGTCATGAGATCTTTCGATTATTTTTTTCTTTAGAAGTGACCCTACTGTGGCGTTAAAACAAAGCAACATTGAATGGCCTAGACCTGATGTCTTTATCCTGGCCGCAAGGATTGTGTGTGATGTCATAAATCGATAAAGACATGTTGTCCCGTGTACGATGTTCAAATGTAAGACTTTAGGAGTTTAGGCCTGCGTAGGGTGACCACAGAAAGGCTGCCTAATAAGTCGGCGCCTATAGGTCGGAGCTTTCGGTTACCAGCTAGAGCGCCTATGCTACACATAAAGGCCGCCTACAATTTCGGTGCATTGCGCCTAGTAGGTTTTATTTGTACTTTTTTTCTGCTCACACAAACTGAGTGAAACTGAGCAGACCAGATGCTCGCTTTAAACATTTTGAATTATCATGTCTTTAAAATGATTAAAATTTTTAAAAAATTGTTCTCTTTCAAAATAAACAAATTCTGCTCGGTGACTTTGTTAATTTAAGGCCGCTGAATCCAAATCTTTAATCAAATTTCCTCTATCGTCCCGTCCAGATATGGTTTGATCAGTAGAAAATCGCCCCGCTTGCTGTAAATGAGTACGACTCATCACGCCTTCCTGTCGCAGGACGGTCTTGCCCATCACCGTGCCACGGGATCGGTATCTATCGGCGCAATAGGAATGTATTAAAATGTATTTTGAATTCCGATAAAAACAGTCAGCACCTACGGCGCTGAAACGAACCGAATGTAGGTGGGCTCTCTGTGCAGTTATTGAAATTATATAGTACAATTCTCACCTAAAGCGCCTAGTGGCTCGGTGACCGAATTCGGTGGCCATAGCCACACAAAGGCCACCAAATTCGGTCACCGAGCCACTAGGCGCTTTAGGTGAGAAGAATTGCACACAAAAAATCTGGGTTAGGGCACTGCCTTCTCTATAACAATGCCTAACACAAGAGCACAACATTGATTCGTGACGTCAGCGTTGGGGGCGAACGTTTAATTCGCTGGGTCATTAGTCAAGGGAGAAAACTCCAACGAAAGATCTGTTGGCATGCCTTGTTGTAGTTTGTATCGAAAGCTTTATTGACGGAGAGGCCAAAAACATGAGGATGAAAAGACTCTTATAATCAACAGATAATTAAATACAAGCAGGGAAAATAATTTTTATGGGGTTAATGACGCATGGTAAGTATTGTATATGTTTCGCTTTAAACGGTAACTAGTAAATTACGTTTGGTGCGTGTGTGAAAAACACTTTGGCCAACATTTTACATTGTAGATGGCATTCTTAAAAAAAAAAAATCAGCGCATTTCTGTTGTTGTGTTTGTTCAGTGTTGCCATTCGTAGTATTTTTACCATTAAATTTTGTAGTTTTGGGGTCGAGTTTTTGGGTCGAGTTTTTTCACTAATGAAAATGTTTTTATTGTGTTGAAACAAAAAAAAAGTTATTACATGAAAGAAACAAGTGTAAATATGCAATATAAGGCATATATAAAAACATTAGAGTTTTTTTTTCGTCCCATTTAGTAAATCTGGCAAGGCTGCGGTTGTTCAATGTTCACTTTTCAAACGTCAGTGGAGAAAGTGGAAGAGGACAATTCCTTATTTTCACAACTATAAATTCCATTGTTTTGGTCCATAGAATGGCTCCATGGTAGTCCAGATATAATGTGTATACCGATTTAGCTAATTATACAATATCAAAAAAGTGCTGTGTTCCGAACTGACGGGGAAATTATGAGGTGAAGGATAAGGTTTCAGTGTAGATCTAGATCTAGATCTAGAGTAGGTCGCTATATTTCGTACCTCTATGTAATTTCGTACCCCTCAGAAATCTCGTTTTTGCTGCCTCGCAAATCCATTTCGGCTCGTAAATCCCTGCAAAACTGCAACGGAAATGGTTCCGGCGAAAATATAGATCACGAACCAATGAAAACTATGCATTTTATTTTGTGCTGAACTACTATGTTTACATCGTCTGCGTTTTTGCCAGTTAACCCTGCCTGCCTAGTGTGTACGTGAAGAATTTTTTCCATCAACTTTTCGGTCCTCTTGATTGTTTGAACAGGTTTGTATTGGTTCATTTTCTCTACAAATCATTATTGATTATTCAAAAAAGCTTTGCACTTAATGTGGTTTACTGCTTTAGCTGAAATAAATTATTGAAGGTGCTAAAATTAAAGGGTACGAATTATGACAACGTTTTTAACACTTACTTCTATATTTCGTACCCTGTACGATTTTAAGGGTACGAACTTTAAAACATGGTGAGAGAGAGAGAGAGAGAGAGAGAGAGAGCGAGAGAGAAAGAGAGAGAGAGAGAGGTGAGGGAGAATATGTATACTATTTTTTAAATATTATCATTATTATTATTATTATTATTATTATTATTATTATATTATTATTATTGTTATTATTATTATTATTATTATTATCATTAGTACTATTGTTTTATTATTTAATATTATTTTACAATTATTAATATTATTATTAGTATTTTTCTTCTTCTTCTTACTATTACTATTGTTATTATTATTATTATTATTATTATTATTATTATTATTATCAAAACACACATTTGCTTATATATTTCAACAAAACAAATTTTGAGTCTCCCTTCTCTTCTCTTTATCCAGAATGGCACCATCTAGAAACAGTTCAGCAAAACGTGAAACGAATGCAATACCCAACACAAAAGCAAAGAGAGGGCCTTATGGTAAACGATATACCAAAGAAGCTCTGCATGAGGCCATGATGAAAGTTAAAGAAAGAGAATTGTCGATGAAAAAGGCGGCCAAGTGGTATAACGTACCGCTAATGACACTGTCTGATCACTTGAATGGAAAAGTCGAAGAAGGTAATATGTGCGTGTAATTTTAACATTATTCACATTATTTTCAACATTAACACTTATATTATGTCCTTGCTTTTCACACTTTCAAACACCCTGCACATACTGATTTCCTTTTTTTATTTAAAATATTGCATTAATATTATTCAGTTTTCCTTCCACAGATTCTAATGGGCGACAAATCCTTCACATGGAGTTTAATTATTTAATCATTTTCTTTCAACAGGTTCAAAGCAGACAAAACTATTATTAGGGTTTTTTATTTTAAATATTTTGCTGTAATATTATCCACTCTTTTCCCATTCAAGATTTTAAAAATCCTTTAAAGGTGTTTATTAATCTAATTGCTTTCTCTTAACAGGGGTCAAGGCAGGCAAAAAAACTGTGATGCCACCAGAACATGAAGCTGCATTTGCTGCAAAATTAAATGACGCTGCCAGACAAGGCTTTGGGCTGACACGCCATGTTGTATGCACCAAGGTCCGTGATTATTGCGATAAGTTGCAAATGCCCCATCCTTTCAAAAATGGAAAAGCTGGCAACACATGGTTCTATGGATTGGTTAGGAGGCAACAACTGACGCTGCGAAAGCCTGCAAAGATGGCAACACAGAGGGGAAGGGCGATGGAAAGAGGGAGAGTTTATGAGTATTTTGAAGACCTTAAACGTGTGATTGATGGCGTGCCAGAGATATGTTTGTGGAATATGGATGAATGTGGTTTTAATTTTGAATACAGTCCGTGTAAGATTGTATGCAACCGGGGAGAAAGGAGTGTGAATGCGAGAGTGAGTGGGTGTCGACAAAATGTCACTGTTGTGGCTACTGCCAGCGCCAGCGGCCAAGTCATGCCCCCTATGTTTGTAATAAAAGGGAAAACTAAAAAAGCTCTCCATCCTTACAGAACACAAGATGCTCCTCTCGGTTCTGTGTTCTCTTAGCAATCGAAGGCATGGATGGAGGATGCGTTGGGACCAGAGTGGTTTAAGAATGTTTTCTTGAAATACTGTGGTCCCTCGCGTCCTCAGGTGCTGATCTTGGATCAACACCACAGCCATGAGGCTATTGATTTCCTTCGGTTGACAAGAGAACACAATGTGATTGTGTTTGCTTTGCCTGCTCATACGACTCACCGGCTGCAGCCACTGGATAAGGGATGTTTTTCATCCTTATCCTCTAGATATCATGCTGCAGCCACTGAGTTTATGAGTCAGAACAAGGCAAACACGATCACAAAAGGCACTTTTCTGTCTATTTTTCAGAAGGCCTGGCAAGGTGCTATGGTTTCAGAGAACGTCAAGGCCGGCTTTAAATGTACAGGCATCATGCCTTTTAATCCCTCAGTCATCCCAGATAGGGCCTTTGCATTTAATGCCGGTCTTGATCAGTCAGTGTCAGAAGTCACACATGTCTGCATGTCATCCTCTTCAGCTAGTCAGCACATAGATGACGTGGCGGATGAAATTATACCCTCAAGTCAGCCTATGACTGTTCAGTCTGTTGATGACATGGTGGCTGATGTTCCTGATGGCACAGTATCATTTCAGACTGGCTTACAAGTGACCACAGGGACCAGCCAGCATGTCATTACAGAGGGTGACATGCAGACATGTGTGACGATAGACCAGTTTCATAAAGGAAATAGCACTGCTGCAAAAACCCATTGGGAGGATGCCTTGGCTCTCATTTTGAATATTAATAACAACTGTTCAACAGATCAAAATGTGAGCCAAGGTGTCCCATCCCAAAGGGCGAGAAAAGAACCCCAAGGACACAGGGTTTTGACAGCCGATGCTGTTTACTTTGATAAAGAAAACCAGGCTGCCACCAAACAAAAGAAAGCTTCTAATATTAAGGCTTCCACTTCTGGGGGAAAGGGTTCAAGTTGTGGGAAAGGGAAGGGGAAAGGGAAAGCAGTAATACCAAAGTCCAAGTCCCTTCTCCAGAATGTATGTTTTGTGTGTTTGACTGAGAAAGAAGGTGAATGGGTTAAGTGTGATGTGTGTGGAAGGTGGATGCATCAAGACTGTGTGCCTGCGGTTCACAAACATGTGATGATGAATGCGATTGAGGATAATGAGGATTTTATGTGCCATTTATGTTTTTACCAACTTTGATTGTAATTTCCTGAATTTCAATTTTATACATAAAAATTATGTTCATTATTATTCCTGCAGAAAGTGTTAATGAATTTGTTTCTGTGCGCTTGATAAATGCATGATTGATGTGATGTGAAGGCTGAAGGAGGATGAGAATGGGGAAAACAAATTTAATGATGATAGTGGTGATGATGATGGTGATGATGTGGTGGTAGTGATGGTGGTGATGGTAGTGGTGAGGATGATGATGGCAATGCTGGTGCTGTGACGATAATGATGATGGTAATGTGATGTTGGTGGTGCTTATGATGACGATGATGGGGATAATGATGATGATATTACATTACAAGTAACATATAGGGTTAATGGATCATTATCTTTCGGTGAACCTAAAAAAAAAAAACATGTTTATATTTCGTACCCCCCATTACGAAATAATGCAACCAGGGGTACGAAATTTAAAAAACACCATACGAAATAATAAGACCAGGTACGAAGTATGACATTTCTACTTACCTTTCTAAACAATGAAAAAATATAACATCCTTACATGAAATAAACACGGAAACAACGTGTGGACATGCCAGTTGTCCGGACAATTGACTCAACGCAATTTATAATGTAACCCCGATAATTGTAAAAGCACAAACAGGAATTTCCTCAAGGGGTACGAAATATAGCGACCTTCCTATTACCTCTTGTTGTATCCTACAGTTACTGTTACAGACTATATCTACAGTTACAGGTTTCCTTCATGATCATGTGTGGAAGAGGACAATTTCTTATTTTCACAACTATAATTTCCACGGTTTTGGTCCTTAGAATGGCTCCATGGTAGGCCAGATATAATGTGTATACATACAGATTTAGCTAATTATAAAATGCCAAAAAAGTGCTGTGTTCCGAACTGTCGGGGAAATTATGAGGTGGAGGAAAAGGTTTCAGTGTACAGGTTTCCTTCATGTGATGAGAGAAAAAAGCTGTGGCTAAGCAAAATTCCACGCCAAGATTTTGTACCATCTAAAGACTCGGTAGTTTGTGCGAAGCATTTTGCTGAGAGTTTTTTAATCTGGTCTGATTCTGCAGTTCGACCTGATGGAAGTATATTGTCTGTTCAAAGAACAAGTGCCAAGTTAGCCCCGGATGCTTATCCATCCATTTTTCCGGATTGCCCAAGTTATATGTCAGAAGAACCACCAGCGAAGAGGAGAACACCTGAAGAGAGACGTTCAGATGTGGAGAAGAGAGATGAGGTGATGTTTAGTGAGTGGTTAGAAGGGGACAAAATAACAGATTTTAATGATTTTACCACCAAGGTGCAACATCATATTATTGAAAGCGGTTCCCACACTTCGAAATGGATTTATAGAGAACACAGTATCAGTAGCAAGGCCCAGGCTGCTGCAGCATCCACATCAAGTCATATCTCTGGAGACCAGTACTGCAGTCTGTACTACATCAGTGACACAGCATCAAATAAACCATGTCTGGTGTCCACAGTTCGGATATTCTCAGACATGCATGTGGAGATATACAAAGACACTATAGGTAAGTAAGCCGAAGCAACTTACTTAACCTTAACTCTTAAGCCCCGTGGCAGGTCACAGTCACACAGTGTGAGTAGCGGGGAGAAAAAAAGAAGGAGGGGAGAAAGATAAAGAAGGGGGAAAAAAGAAAGAAAAAAAATCCAGGGCTACATGTTTCCTTTAGAAATTGTGGGGGGGGGGGGGGGGTTGTGATAGTGGGTAAGGGTTTTTAAGCTCCCCCTCTCCCCTTTTGGACATATTCTGGATCTGCCAATAGGCCTAGGGAAAAATGTTGTCATGTCTTAAAAAAAAATATAGAAGCAATGGTTAGGGTTTAAAATAATGATATGAGGCTCTGTGGTGAGTATGGATGAATGCATGTTCATAGACATTTCTGAGTCACCTAGTTCCTCATCAGATCAATTTTTAATGATATATTAATTATGTACTATTTTTGTTATTATTTCACCGGTAATGTTTACATTCTTGAAATAGAATTCTATGTTTTGTGCCCTCTTTATTGTTTATGGTGACATTAATACAGTTAAATATTGTATTAAGAAGTAATTTATTGTTACATATGAGGCTTAGTGAATGAATGCATTTTTATAGTACAGCCCAGAACATCTAGTGTTCCTGATCAAAGCATATTTTGTTACTATTACTTTGGGGACCCGAATAAGAGTGCAGGGTGGAAATTTTCGGTCAAAATCATTGGGGTAAAACAATGAGCAGAGATGTGCACTTGTTACAAAGTGAGAAAAAAAGATAGTGTCTTACTGATATAATTGTAGTGTGTGGCCTATATTATGACTGCCATCAATAATGCAGTTTCCCCACTGAGGCAACCTTGACAAGTCCTAGATATGAAAGTCTGAAAACTGTGAAATTTAAGAAACGTGCAGTCTCTTGTAAGGGGCGTGCAGGTTGAAAAATCTGCCTTTTTTAAGAAAATAAACGTGCAGGTACTATTATTCGGGTCCCTATAGTAAATGCTACTAACTGCTTTAGCTTCTGTTTGCTGTGTGTTCATTTTACCTTTTTGTTTTCCTTTCACAGCAAGAGTCCCCAATAGCACCTTGAAATGGCTGTTTGGATCTGTATACCCTCCCATCCTGCAGACTTGGTCTCAACTTGACAACCTGCTGTCCCATTATGGGAGTATTGCTACAAGTACAACAGACAGTAGCACTTCAAGTTTCAAACAAGACATCCAGACGCTGGCAGACACAATGCATGATTTGTGTGCATCAGAGACAATATCTGTAATGTCCATATAAAATTGTTGGTAACAATTATTACAAGGGACATAACCTTGTCATACTGTCCACTTGTGATTTCATGAGTTACATAATCTTACTCTTGGTGTAGCTCTTCAGACAAGAGAGTCTTGGTTTAGCTTTGTGTTTTGATGTTCAATAAAATGGCTGCTCTCTGAGACCGTACAGAAAGTCTTCAACTTCATCCATTATCATCTAACATTACAATTGGCGACGAGGTGAAAACAAGAGCTGTTTTAAGCTAAGAAGGAGAGAAGAGCTTTTCAAGCTACACAGAAAACATCTTAAGCCAGAGCTGCTGAAGCTGTTAAGATGGCAAGCCATTTTGGGAAGATTGAGGAATTTTCTCCAAAACATGAAACATTCTCAGAGTACGAGGAGAGACTTAAGTTTTTCTTTGAAGCAAATGATGTCGTCAATGAAGCAAAGAAAAGAGCCATTCTGCTCACTGTTATTGGTGCTACACAGTTTAGACTTCTAAAAGACTTAGCCATGCCAAGCACTGTGCAGGAACTTCCTTTCGCTGAACTTTGCAAACGTCTGAAAGAACACCATGAGCCAGCCCCACCCAAATATCTACAAAGAGCTGTTTTTGAAGCTAGAGTGAGGAAGCAGCATGAGACCCCACAGGTTTTCATTGCTGAGCTCAGACATTTAGCCGAGCACTGTGGTTTCGGGGCGCAGTTAGAAGATAGACTTTGCGAGAAATTTGCACGAGGGATTAACTGCCCCGAAGTTGAAAGGAAATTGCTATCCAAAGAAGATTTGAAATTGAAGGAGGCCGTTGAGATTGCAACAGCCACAATGAAAGCAAGGCTCTAGAAGTGAAATGCGGTCCCTGCGTCTGGGCGGATTCGAATACTGTATTCCGAATCGATAAGCAGCGGTGAATACACTGAGAGAGGAGTACCTTAGGCTACTCGAGCGCCACTTTGTCAGATTGTCAGATTGATAAGTAACGACGTGAGGGTCTAGTCAGTTTGTATCATCGAGGCCGTAGGCCGATGTTCGTCTGGGCAGTAGTCAGATTGACATATCAGGGAAAGCCCCCGGGGTAGCTATGTATCATCTCTTTTAGCATCTGGTCTTTGGCGCTCGAGTACGGAACTCCTTCCTCGATACGCGGAATCGATTCCGGCCACACGCAGGTAAAATGGCGAACGAGGCGACGGGACCGCATTTATCTGCTAGTACCGAAAGCAACGCAGGCAGCAAAGGAACTCCAAGTCCAAGTCGAGCAACCAAATGAGCAAATACATTTCTCAAGAAGAAACGCCAATAAACCTTCAACTTCGACTCCACAAACCATTTCCAAGCATACACCGTGCTATCGTTGTGGTGGACCGCATGCCCAACAAGCATGCAAGTTCAAAAATGCGACATGCTACAAGTGCGAAAAGACTGGTCACATTGCGAAAGTTTGTCGTTCATCTACGCAAAGACGAGGTAAACCAACTTTCAAGGGAAAGCATTCGACACATCACTTGAGTGATTCTGCAACTTCTGCTGAAGACGTAGAGAACTTCAGCCTGTTCGCTCTTCATGCTGGCCGAAACGCTCCAATCAACATCGATCTACACGTCAACGACAGACCTGTCTCGTTTCAACTAGACACCGGTGCAGCTCTCTCGGTGATGACGGAGAAGGACTTCCACAGACTTTTCAAGTCACTGCCTCTTCAGGTATCTTCAAAGGTACTACAGACGTACACTGGGCAATCAGTCAGTGTGCTAGGAGAGTGTGTGGTGGAGGTTGATCACAATGGACAACGACAAAGCCTGCCACTTCTGGTCGTTAAAGGAAATGGCCCTCCTTTGATGGGACGGAATTGGTTGGATAACATTCGTTTAGATTGGACTTCCATTTTTTCTGTGAATCCTTCGGAACAACTAGAACAATTGCTCCAACAGTACAATTCTTGTTTCGGTGAGACTGGACTTCTGAACGACAGAACAGTGAAGCTGCATTTGAAACCAGATACTATCCCCAAGTACTGCAAAGCGCGTCAGCCTCCTTTTGCAGTGAGAGAAGGAATCGAGGACGAATTAGCTAGACTCGAAAACGCTGGAATCATCAAGAAGGTTGAGTTCGCTGATTGGGCCACGCCCATCGTTCCGGTGAGAAAAACAAATGGAACAATTCGCATTTGTGGGGATTATAAGATCACCTTAAACAAGGCTATCCAGGAAGAGAAGTATCCAATTCCAAGGATTGAAGAACTGGCTGCAAAACTTGCAAGTGGTGAGACGTTTTCTTCTATTGACTTTGCACATGCATACACACAGCTGCAACTAGACTCAGTTTCGAAAAAGTTGACAACCATCAACACCCATCGTGGACTGTTCGAATACCAGCGTCTGTGCTTTGGCATCTCTTCGTGCCCGAGCATTTTTCAACGGGTTATGGACAGCCTCTTTCAGGATATTCCCAATACGTATGTGTATTTCGACAACCTGTACCTGACCGGAGCCAACGACGCTGAACATCTCCAGACCTTAACCAGAGTCCTTGACATCTGTCGAGAGAAGGGTCTCATCATCAGACGAAAGAAGTGTGCATTTCTCCAGGACGAGGTCTATTTCCTGGGGTATCGCCTCAACAAGCGCGGTCTGCAGCCCCAGGAAGAAAAACTGAAGGCAATCAATCCCAGCTCCTCAGACGGTTCACCAGCTGAAATCGTTTGTAGGGCTGATAAACTATTACGCCAGATTCATCGACAACCTGTCGCAACGACTTACCCCACTCTACTCTCTGCTCAACAAGAATGCTCGTTGGCATTGGGGCCCTGCACAGGTTCGTGCGTTCAACGACGCAAAGCAGATCCTCACATCTGACCGCCTCCTCATTCATTTCAACCCTTCAAAGCCTCTGGTACTTACGTGTGACGCATCGCCAGATGGCTTGGGTGCAGTTCTATCTCACGTGGATGGAAATTGTGAAAGGCCTATCGCCTTTGCCAGCCGCACTCTCAGTGCTGCTGAAAGGAAGTACTCTCAGTTGGATAAAGAGGCGCTATCTTTGGTATTTGGTGTGAAGAAGTTTCACAAATATCTGTATGGCCAGCACTTTACCCTAGTAACTGACCATAAGCCATTACTGGGCCTTTTCGGGGAAATGAGGGCCATTCCTGAACATACGTCTGCTCAAGTTCAGAGATGGGCCATTCTGCTGTTTGGCTATGACTACAATCTGGTACACCGACCAGGTGCGGAGAACAATGCTGACATGCTCACTAGACTGCCTCTACCGGAGCAACAGTGTGAACATGATGTGTTTGTTCCAGAAGACATTAACTTTTTGTTTGATTTCATTGACAAAACTCCTTTGAATGTTGAACAAATTGCCACAGTGACTCAAAATGATCCGATTTTGAAACTTGTGCAGGAGTACACCATGAATGGTTGGCCTGACAATACACCTGATTTTCTCAGACCTTTCAAAGTTAGAAAACATGAGATCAGTGTAGAACATAACTGTCTATTGTGGGGTACAAGGGTCATTGTTCCCCAATCTTTATACAATGATGTTTTGTTTTTGCTGCATGACTCCCATATTGGTGTTGCAAAAATGAAGGCTGTCGCAAGAGCATGGGTATGGTGGCCTACTATTGATGCTAAAATTGAAGAAACAGCCAAATCATGTCAGCAATGTCAGCTGCATTCCAAAAATCCAGCTAAAGCACCATTGCACAACTGGGAGTGGCCGTCGTGCCCTTGGGATCGAATCCATTGTGACTTTGCAGGTCCATTCATGGGTAAAATGTTTTTGGTTTTGGTAGACGCTCACTCAAAATGGTTGGATGTCAGAATCATGCCAAACATCACTGCCAGTCAAACCGTCTTAGAGATGCGTGACATTTTTTCAGTCATGGGGCTTCCCAATTCCATAGTTACTGACAATGGTCCTACCTGGACAAGTGCTGAATTCCAGAAATTCATGTGCGCCAATGGCATACGCCATATTACAGTGTCACCATATCACCCATCTTCAAATGGGTTAGCTGAGAGAGCTGTCCAAATTTTCAAGTCAGCTTTGATCAAAATCCAACAGGGGGGTGTCAAAGAAAAATTGTGTAGATTTTTGACAAAATACAGATCTACCCCTCACTCAACAACTGGACTCTGTCCCTCAGAGTTGTTAATGGGAAGAAAGATCAAGACGCATCTTGATTTGTTCCATCCAAATGTCCATGGCAATGTTCAAAGTCAACAAGAAAGACAAAAGAAATACCATGACAAAGTTGCACACGATAGAGAAATTGCTGTGAATGATGATGTTATCATAAGAAATTACACTGGCAAAGAAAAATGGTTACCTGGAACTATTATTGAGCAAACAGGTCCTGTATCTTTCAAGGTACAAACCAAGTCACATGGTGTAATCAAAAGACACCAAGATCAAATCAGAGTGACAAGTTATGATCAATCTGATCACAATCACTATCCAGCTGATTCGAATCCTCAAGCTGAAACTGAGTTTGAAGTAGAAAATGACCAAACTTCTGCTAAGGTTCATGATTCAAATGCTCAGTCTAAACTCAATCAACCTAGCTCACAGGAACATGAAAGGGGAGGAGAAACAATCAATGATGACATTTCATATCCTGATAATGATACTGCTCGCACACCCAGTATTGTGTGTACTGACTCTGGTAAATCAGTTTCACCCAATGAAACGGTGCCAACTGTCAGAAGATCTGCTAGAGCAAGAAAAGCACCAGATAAGCTAGATTTGTAATGCTGATGAACTGTGGTTATGTTCTTTTTGTATTTTTCATGTGATGAAATACATGAAATTGTTGGAATTATTTTGTTTGGTTACCAAATGCAATGTTATTGGTGAAACTGCCTTTGTCAAGTTTGACACATGTGCGTAACAAGTACCAAAGTGTTATTTTGTAAATCAGCATTTTGCCTACCAAGTCCTTTGTAGTTGCATGTCTTTATCTGAGGTACATTTTTCAGGCTAAGAGGAGAGGAATGTAATGTCCATATAAAATTGTTGGTAACAATTATTACAAGGGACATAACCTTGTCATACTGTCCACTTGTGATTTCATGAGTTACCTAATCTTACTCTTGGTGTAGCTCTTCAGACAAGAGACTCTTGGTTTAGCTTTGTGTTTTGATGTTCAATAAAATGGCTGCTCTCTGAGACCGTACAGAAAGTCTTCAACTTCATCCATTATCATCTAACATTACAATATCAGCAGAGGATAACGATAAGAAAGACAGCCTGATCTTTCTGATTGAACAAATTAAACTCCAGTTTGCCTCTGCAAAAAGGTACACATGTAAAACCTTGCTCTGGTCATTCCAGATGTTCGCCCTTGCCCCCAAGTCCTACGACTTCTTGAGGAGTTCTTACTTAACTCTTCCGCATTCCTCGTATCTTAAACGACTATCATCAATTTTCAACATAAGCAGTGGACTGGACTCAAATTTGCATGTTCAATATCTGAAACAGAAATGTGCCAGTATGGAGGACTTTGAAAGAACTGTCATCTTAATGTTAGATGAAATCTATGTCAAAGGTCAGATAGCCTACAAAGAGGGAGAATTGGAAGGAACTGTTGTTAACGACTCTGCACAGGCTAGCACAGCTCAGGTATTCATGATATCGTCTGTTCTTTTGAAAAAAAAGGATGTCGTTTCAATTGTACCAGTAAAAAATCTCAATGCTGATTTGCTTTTTAATCTACTGTCTCAAGTTTTGCGTATTCTGTATGATATTGGATTTACTGTCGTTTGTGTTATCTCTGATAACAATCGTATAAACAGGAATGCCTTTGTAAGAATTTGTGGTGGTGAGCTGAAAACAAGTATTCCTCACCCTCATAATTCATCAGAAATGTTATTTTTCCTGTTTGATACTGTGCATTTATTTAAAGGCAGCGACTATTCGGCCGACTGGCCAGATATCATTCCCGATATCCGACCGACTGGCCGGAAATCATTCGCGATATCTGGCCAGTTGGCCGGATAAATGTTCCTGAAGGTCTATACGGCCGACTGGCCAGATATCATTCGCGCTATCCGACCGACTGGCCGTATAGTTGCGACTATTCAGCCAGTGGGACGGATATCATACTCGATATTTGGCCGGCAACCATCTGCGCTGTTCGACCGACTGGCCGGATATCATTTGCGTTATTTGGCCAGCTGGTCGGATATCGTGCGTGCTTTACGGCCGTCTGTATAAAGTGATTCCCCTTTCGTCATAAATGTAGTTGCACTTTTTGTGTGGTTCGTTTTTGTAGGCCTGTGTGTACTTTGGGGTTTTTGTTTTGTTTTGTTTTCATTTGTAGCCATTCGTAAGGGCCAGAAGTAGACTAGAAGTGCAAGTGTAAGGCCTCATTCACGCTGTTATCATTGTTGTTTTTTGCAATAAGACAATGCTGCTGCTAGTGCTGCAACTGCTGTTGTTATTGCTACTAGTACTGTGCTAGTGTTATTACTGCTTCTGTTATTGCAGTTCTTGCTACTTCTGCTGTTATTAATATTATTGCTCTTCTTGTTACTTTTGTTTTTACTGCTGCTACGGCTACTGTTGTTGTCTCTGTTGTTATTGCTGTTACTGTTGTTATTGCTACTAATGTTGTTACTGCTGTTATTATTGTTGTTATTGCTTTTACTGTTGCTACTGGTTCGCCGATGCGTTAGTCCTTCCATTAATCCGAATAAAATGCCTGTTTGTATATACCAAATGTCTCGATTTTCTTAATTTTGGAGGTGGACATGGACCGAAAACCTAAATCTAAGTTTTTAAAAGAAATGTGTGTACAAATATAAAATTTGTGCAATGCGGCGTTAAAAGCCTCAAAAGAGGGAAATGTACTTCCAAGCTGGAAGTTCGCCATTTTGCTCAAACGATAATGACCCCGTTGACCTGGATGTCATGCGCGATAGGTCTGGCTGGCCGAATATCGTTCGTGATATTGTGCCAGCCGTCCGAATAGTCACTTTGTTATTTAAATGTGTTCGGAATAATTGGTTGGCACAGAAGGACAGTGAGTGCACCTTCATCATACCAAAGCATGATGATATTTCAACAACTAAGGCATCGTTTCACCATGTGCGAAAACTCTATTCTTCGGAACAGAATGCAACCGTAAAACTTGCCCCAGCGTTAACACAAAAAGCTGTGTACCCTACCAACACAGAAAAACAGAATGTGCGACTTATGCTCAAAGTGTTCAATGACATGAATGTTTGTGCTCTTGAGCACTTTGAGCAAAGTTGGCACATCTCTACGCAAGGAACTAGACAGTTCCTTTCCATGTTTTTAAACCTCTGGACTGTCTTAAATGTGAAGCAGCCATTCAAGGATGTCCGCCTGCGAAATAAGTTTTGTGCCAAAATTGATTCTGTTGAGGATGCCAATGTCAAATATTTGCATTTCATGATTCAGTGGATTGGAAAGTGGCAACAACTCAAACTAAAACCAAGAGAAGGGGTGTTGTCTGCAGAAACAATGTCTGCATTAGACCACACCCTAAGAGCCTTTGTTGGATTAATTGAGTATTTTCTCAATGTGAAGAAATTGACATGTACTGTTAGGCAAATTCCAGACGGATAATTTGGAGTTTCGGTTTGGTCGATACAGAGAAATGAGTGGCTGCAACTTTCATGTTTCTGTGCAGCAAATTCTAGAAAATGAAAAAAAACTGAAACTTGTGTCTGTGCTAAAACTGGTGTCTGTATCAAAAGGTTCCCTGTCACTGAAAGATTTTTGCCAACCACTTGAAGACCTTAAAAGTCAGCATGAGAATAGCGAAGATATTTCAGCTTTCTTGCCATTTCTGCAAGAAATTGACAACATGACCCTGCCAACAGAACAAATAAAATCCCTGATCTTTATTGCAGGTTATTGTGTTTTTAAAGCAGCCACAAACATCAGCTGTACAACATGTGTTGCTGATATCAAAAGGCAATCAAGACTGGAAGTTGAGGACTTGTCACAGACCTGTTCTTACATCTCCTCACTAGACAGAGGAGGCCTTACATGGCCAACAGAAGCAGCTGTCAACTTGATATGTGAAGCCTATAAAGTTTTCAAAGTTTTGATTGAAAACAAAACTTCTGAACACCTGTTCTTGCAGTGCAATAACCAAAGAAGTGTAATGATGCAGCTCATCATCCAGAGATCCAAAGATTTGGATTATTTTCCAGGACAGTGTGATGACTGTGATGCCCAGTGCTTCAGCCATCTGCACAAATGCATCAGACCAGCAGTAAATATATTCTTAAACAACTACAGCAAAAAAGCATCAGATACAAGATCAACTGCCAACACCAGAAAATTAAAAACCTTCTCCCAGTAAAAGGTAGGCCTCAACGTTAAACAAGCTGTTTATACTGTGTGTATGTGTGTGGATAGTGCATTGCTATTCCGTTTGTAAGAGATTTGTTTCTTCATCTGTCATTCCCCCCAGTCATTCACACTCTGTCTCTGTCTGTCTCTGCCCCCCCCCCTCTCTCTCTCTCTCTCTCTCTCTTTAACACATACATACTCATTCAACCACCTCTCTCACTATTTGCCTGCACGAGAGAAAGAGAATATTTTTGTTATCAACATTATGAAATGTATTCTGATTACTTATTAATCTTGACATGTATTCTGCTTCAACCACTGCTACTACTTTAGTATGTATTGAATGTGGTTAAAATAAGATAAATAATGACACCAAGGTGTGAGTGTTTACATTTAGTTATGCCGGCAGTCTTCCGGGGTATAAATAGACGTGGTGTGTGAAAGATGTGGTTGAAAGTGAAGTATGAAAGGGTAGTAGTAGTATAGCTGATGGCTATTTTAGTATACACATGACATAGTGATGGAGGGTCACTTACGAATCTGTCACTATGTTGTGTGTATAATATTAAAGTATGCCATCAGTTTGGTACTTTAATTCTTGTAAATATCTATTTTGTTGAAACTCATATGCTAGTACAGCTGATGGCTATTTTAATATACACATGACATAGTGATGGAGGGTCACTTACGAATCTGTCACTATGTTGTATGTATATCAAAGTATGCCATCAGTTTGGTACTTTTTTTCTGAGGTTCAACATAATTCATGTAAATATGTTTAAAGTTAACCTTGTATACATATTAATGTATGTTGGCGATGTGGGGTTGATGATGTATATTATAGTGTATATACTTTTGGAAGCTATGTAAATATACATGTATGTATGTACTGCTTGAATCTGATGATAAAAGGTCAAACCTTTGTTGCCGTGTATATTTGCAATTTTATTCATGACTTTGATACTGTTGTGTACATATAAATGTATGTTAGGGATGTGGTGTTGATGATGTATATTATAGTGTATATATACTTTTGGATGCTATGTAAATATATATATGTATGTTATGCATGTATTATTTATACACTAGTAGTAGTAATTGTTTTTTAAATGGTTCTCCACGATCATGACACACAGAACTGAAAGCACAGAGAGAATATTTTGTTATATGATCATGTATTTGGTGATGAGAGAGAGGGAGAGAGAGAGAACACTTTTGTTATCAATATTATGAACTGTATTTTGATTGCTTTTATTGATCATTGACATGTATTCTGCTTCTACTACTACCAATTGTTAAACAACTTTTGTCACAATTACATGTATTATGATATTGTGTTCTGATGTCAGAATCTTTGTGTGTATTTGTGAACCTCAGCAATTTATAGGCCCTATAGACAGGGTCCTGGGAGAGGGAGAGTAGTGATGTATGATGTACCTCTATGTATTATATTATGTATTTCGGTCATGCATGTATTATATCCTAGTACTAGTAATTATTTATTAAATGCTTCTCCACGATCATGACACACGAAACTGAAAGCACATTTTCATTATCATGTATTTGGTGATGAGAGAGTGAGAGAGATTTGTTATCAATATTTATTATTATCATGTATGTGGCGATGAGAGAGAGAACACTTTTGGTATCGTATCAATATTATGAAATGTATTCTGATTGCTAATTGATCATTGACATGTACTCTGCTTCTACTACTGCTACTGCTGCTTCTTCTTCTTCTTCTTCTTCTAGTTGTCCATCCTACTTCTAGTTCTATCACTATCATCTAACTTACTAGTACTAGTATCAGTTTTGTAATATTTTTTTAGTACGGTAATATTAATTGTATCAATGTTATGAAATATATGCTGCTGCTGCTTGTTAAAATACGTTTTATCACCATTATTACGATATCTTGCCATTATATAACTGATCTCATTTTTTTTTGGTGTGTATTTGCTGAATTCAGTAATGTAGGGTAGATCAATATGAGAGAAAGGGAGGAGAGAAAGCAGAAGCAAGATTTATGCATGTGTGTGTGTGTAATTTGAACATCTTTGTGCATGAAAGTGTCATATGATGACATTTATAAAGATTCAATGTATATTATATTTGATGTGTTAACAATATTTTGTTCTGTGTTGTTGTTGTTTTTTCTCATGGGGAAGCCCTCTCCAGTTGAATAAATAAAATCTTGAAATCTTAAATCATTTTGTTTATGTTTAAACTGTTAAAGATTTGTAGACATCTCTCCCTCCCCCCCCCTCCCTCTCTCTCTCTCTCTCTCTCTCTCTCTCTCTTTCTCACATACATAGGCCTACATTCACCCACCCATCTCAGTCTATCTGCGTTTAATCCTTTATGTTTACATATTATTTGTAAATTGTTGGAGATTTTAGATCTCTCTCTCTCTCTCTCTCTCTTTCACACACACACAAACACACGCATTCACCCATCTCTCCCACTATCTGTCCGCATGTATTCAATTCCATTATGTTTATATTTTTAAACTGTTGAAGATTTTACATATATCTCTCTCTCTACTCTCTCTCTCTCTCTCTCATCCATGTCGTGAATTTCGTTGTCGTTGTTTACCTAGGCTGTTGTTTACAATAGATTAGGCTACTACCACACTACAAAATAGATTAGGCCTAAGCGAGTAGCGAAGGCTAGAATCGAGCCAACACGCGACGCACAAAGCGATAGTTCGTGCGGCCCGGCTGGCCGCCCCCAATGGTGACGTCACAGCGGGTTGTGTACGGCATTGTTATAGAGAAGGCAGTGGTTAGGGTCATCACAAATCTAAGACTTCACGCCAAATTACATTCAAATATCATGGACGGTTGCAACGCTGCGAGCAGTTTTCTGTGATCATGCCTCGGTGAACGGACTATAGTAAAACAAACTTATTCAACTCGATGACCTCGGCTCGTGGCCTAGCACGGCATTTACAGTACTAAAAATGTGATCGCAACACTCCCTTCTTCTTAAAATACCTGTGGTATGTGGTATTTTGGGATTCAGTATTTTGTCTTAAAGGAGCGTAGGAGCGTGTTCCAATCACAGTGCTTAACTGTGAGCGGCAGTTAGACTGACCCGCCCCCAAGACCGTGGGAGGATGGGAAAGAATCGTATAAAACCCCGGGCCTGTCAAGCCCCAAGCACTGCGTCTCTTCCCCCAGTCGAGAGCAGGTGTGTGTGTTATTGAATAAACGTCTTTTGTGCCCTACAATAGACTTATATTCTTCTTTGACAGGTACGTGCTCTTTAATACTTATAATACTGTTCTTGCTGATTTTAAGATGATAATATCAGATGCTATCAGATATTTACGATGAGTGTAACTCTGTAAGCAATAGATGTATTTTCCTCATAAGTATATTAGACTCTGGAAGTTATGAAAGAGTCATGTGGTTATGCTGTTTATATTGTTTTAGATACATGTGCTGAAATGCCGTATACTATTATTAGCCTAACCGAGCAGACTGTTTGCTCACTAATGTTATGTTAGATCGACGACCACGATTTAGAAGTCTTTGGATAATATTTTTCTCTCTTTCTCTCTCTGTCTCTCTCCTTCTCTCTCTCTGATATCGCACATCTCATGCTGTGTTTATTATCTTCACTCTTGATTTATTTACGTTTTATACATGTATTATTATTATGCTAGTCGTGTTAACTATGCCATGTGACGCGGTAAAACTGCTTACACTGTCAAAGAAGAATATAAGTCTATTGTAGGGCACAAAAGACGTTTATTCAATAACACACACACCTGCTCTCGACTGGGGGAAGAGACGCAGTCGTGTAACAGTATACCAATTAACAACAAGACAAATATATAGGCTACATGTAATGTCACATGGCATAGTTAACACGACTAGCATAATAATAATACATGTATAAAACGTAAATAAATCAAGAGTGAAGATAATAAACACAGCATGAGATGTGCGATATCAGAGAGAGAGAAGGAGAGAGACAGAGAGAGAAAGAGAGAACAATATTATCCAAAGACTTCTAAATCGTGGTCGTCGATCTAACATAACATTAGTGAGCAAACAGTCTGCTCGGTTAGGCTAATAATAGTATACGGCATTTCAGCACATGTATCTAAAACAATATAAACAGCATAACCACATGACTCTTTCATAACTTCCAGAGTCTAATATACTTATGAGGAAAATACATCTAGATTGCTTACAGAGTTACACTCATCGTAAATATCTGATAGCATCTGATATTATCATCTTAAAATCAGCAAGAACAGTATTATAAGTATTAAAGAGCACGTACCTGTCAAAGAACAATATAAGTCTATTGTAGGGCACAAAAGACGTTTATTCAATAACACACACACCTGCTCTCGACTGGGGGAAGAGACGCAGTGCTTGGGGCTTGACAGGCCCGGGGTTTTATACGATTCTTTCCCATCCTCCCACGGTCTTGGGGGCGGGTCAGTCTAACTGCCGCTCACAGTTAAGCACTGTGATTGAACACGCTCCTACGCTCCTTTAAGATAAAATACTGAATCCCAAAATACCACATACTTCCCCCCTGAACACAAAAAATCGTCCCGATTTTTGCTCAGAATGGAATAAAAAAGAACGAAATAAGAACAAAACCACCTAACTGAAACCTTAAGACACATCTGAGGTCTCGGACAAGTCAACTGGAATCATGCATACCATTAATGTCTACGGAATTTACGGAAAATAAAAGAGTCCCGAACTTTATCTCTTAAAGTTCTTAATTGTTGTGAAATAACGAAGTCACCAGATGTCCTCCATCTTGGCCTTCGTCGTCGTCTAGGCGACCGAATTTCTACCGGAGTCTCACTGGACTCAGAATCTGCCAGAGAACTAATGTCGTGGTTGGATGACAGATGGTCATCAGTGCCTGACATTCGAACTGCGTTCGTCTCTAAGTCTGACCGTTCGATAACGCAAATACTTTTCTCTGAATCTGGAGGGGAAGGCTCATGTCGCTCTCGCGAATTCGCGACGGACCTCTCGCATTTTCGTGGGGCGCGACCTACAGCAGACACCTTATCAATATCAGGTTGCTCGCCAACCTCTCTCGGTGTGAAGGGTAGCAACAAATTTCGGTGTAATGTCTTTTTAGGACCTTGACCGTCAGCCTTTTGCACGACATATACAGGAATGTCTAAATTAGGTCTTTTCAATACTACATAAACATCGGAATGCCATCTGTCTGCTAGTTTATGTTTCCCAGTGAAGGCAAGTCTTCGAACAAGAAATTGATCACCTGGTTGAATAGTAGCTCCCCGAATCTTTCTGTCATAACACTGTTTCTGCGAGTGCTTTGCTTTTTCGGAGGCTTTAAGAGCTGATCTATAAGCAAAGTCCAGACGCTCCTGGATATTTTTCACATAATCAGGATAGGATTTAGATGGTACCGGCATCGACTGTTCTAACAAACCAAATTCAAGATCAATCGGAAGTTTGGGTTCGCGACCAAACATAAGAAAATACGGTGAATAGCCTGTGGAAGCATGTCGGGTACAGTTGTAAGCGTGCGTCATTTGAGGTACAAAAGCTTTCCAATTTGCTTTGTGTTCATCAGGCAAAGTGCCGAGCATGTCCAGCAGTGTGCGATTGAAACGCTCGGTCTGACCATTGCCTTGGGCATGGTAAGGTGTTGTTCTGGACTTTTTAATACCTGTGATCTGACATAGAGATTGAATGACTCCGCTTTCAAAGGCTCGTCCTTGATCTGAATGAAGTCTAGCGGGTAGACCGTAATGAACTATAAAATTATCAAACAAGACTTTCGCAGTTGTTTGGGCTGTTTGATTACGCGTCGGTATGGCTTGTGCATATTTACTGAAATGATCAGTGATGACAAGTATATTTTCTATCCCTCCTGAGCAAGGTTCAAGAGACAGATAATCAATGCAAACTAATTCCATAGGCTGACTTGTCGTAATGCTTACGAGAGGAGCCCGCTGATGTGTATCTGCCTTCCTGCAGACACAACGTTTACACGAAGCAATATATCTTTTCACGTCCTGTGACATGCCAGGCCAGAAGAATCGCCTACGTAAAAGATCCAAAGTCTTATCAATTCCAAGGTGTCCACAATCATCATGAACTCCCTTCAAAGCTTTCTGGCGGAAAGCCACAGGCAACACCAACTGGAAGAAGGTATTATCATGTCCATGACATTGCCTATACAATACACCTTCTTTCATTTTCAGCTTACTTCCCTCTTTCAGAAGTTGCCTTGCACCCGTAGTGCACTTCGACTTTGATACGGACCCTTCTATGCACGATATCACTTCATTAATATTTCTGTCATATTGCTGAGCGTTGGCCCAGTCAATTTTTGTGTCGACCTGTTCAAACAAGGCTGAATTGTCAGGAATGTTATCAGCCTCCCTATCTTCTAAATCTGTGCCACTATCCAAAATATCACTCAAGGATGTGTCAACAGTGGAACCCTGTAGGGCTGCTTGAATTACATTACTATGGACAGTGCATGGCCATTTAATCCGAGACAAACCATCCGCATCTCGATTACACTTTCCTGGTTTGTACTTCAATTCGAAATCAAATTCCGAGAGGTGCGCAACCCATCTGTGACCAGTAGCATCAAGCTTAGCTGAAGTCATTACATAAGTCAGTGGGTTATTATCAGTGTACACACAGAATTTGTTTCCATATAAATAATCATAAAATTTCTCAGTAACAGCCCATTTTAAGGCGAGAAATTCAAGTTTATGGGCAGGATAATTTCTCTCAGACTTAGAAAGACCTCTACTTGCAAACGCTATCACACGTTTCCTGCCATCCTGTTCCTGGTACAAAACAGCACCTATCGCCTCAGATGAAGCATCAGTGTGAAGAATGAAATCTTTAGAGTAATCGGCATAAGCCAGAACAGGTGCGTCAACTACAAGATCTTTTAACTGATCAAATGCCGCCTGTTGATCGTCACTCCAAACTAGTTTAGTGCTGTCCCTCTTTCCCCCGACGTACTGTAGGAGCCTATGAAGGGGTTTGGCAATAGAAGAAAAGTTTGGTACAAAACGACGATAAAAACCTACAAATCCTAGAAAACTCTGGAGTTCTTTAAGTGTCTTTGGAACTGGCCATTTCTGCACGCATTCTATTTTTTCTGGGTCACAAGACACGCCGTCTTTGGAAACTACATGTCCAAGATATTTCAACTCACTCTGGAGGAATTTACATTTAGAAGGTTTTAGTTTAAGTCCCGCATCAGACAGTTTTCTGAAAATTGTCTCCAACTTCTGAAGGTGCTCCTTAAAAGTTCTACTAAATACAATGATATCATCCAAGTAAAGAAGACAGTCTTTGAGATTCGAGTCTCCCATACATGTTTCCATACATCTCTGAAAAGTTGCAACCCCATTGGTAACGCCAAATGGTAGACGACAACATTCATAGAAACCTAAATTCCCAACCGTGAAAGCAGTTTTTGAAATATCTTCCTCCGCAACTTCAATCTGCCAATATCCGCTTTTTAAATCAAGTGAAGAAAAGTACTGGGATCCATGAAGCGCATCTAAGGTGTCTTCAATTCTTGGAATAGCATATGCATCCTTGACTGTTCTCGCGTTTAGCTTTCGGTAATCTATACATACTCGTAAACTTCCATCTGGTTTTCGAACTAGAACGCAGTTTGAACTAAACGAACTTTGTGACGGACGAATCACGCCTTGATCCAACATATCAGCTATCTCTTTCCTAACTTCTTCAATCATCGCATGGGGAATCTTTCTGTATCTATCTTTAAATGGTGTTTCATCTGTTAGCTTTATATGGTGTTGCGTGATGTTAGTTTTTCCCAAGTCCAAATGATGGTTCGAGGAGATATGGCTATATTTCTTTAAGAGTTGTTTTAACTGACGCGCCTCGCTTTCAGTCACATTAGATGGTATGGTCTGTAACATAGCTTCGGTGACATCAGACACTTGTGGATATTCTGCAATCTGATTTGACTTTGTCTGAATCTGCGCCACTTGCACGGAACAAACATTGGTGCGCATAGGAATAGTTAGCGTGCGAGCTGACGTATTCCTAACTAGTACATTTACTTGACTAATTGATTTCATGGGTTTAACATTGATCACCCCTGAGCTCACTCTGACGCCACCAGGCAAACTATTAGTGAATTCTTCTAGTATGACTGTGGTAGTGGCTATCGGAGCCGGCATACATAAATCTCCCGCAATCATTTTCGCCTCACCAGGTCGCAAAGTTTCTTGACTATTAGTACAAAGAAATCGAAGATTTCTATCACTCTTTACGGCTGACACATGGGACATCACCGCCCCCAGCGTTAATTCCCATGCGGATGGAAGAGAAACAGCTGGAGAACATAGTGGCACAAGCTCCTGCAGAATATTCATACCAATTAGGGCGGGGACACGTTTGTTATATTGCGTGTCCGGCACTACAAGGAAAAGCGCATTCAATGGTTTGGAACAAAACGGCAAAGACACATTAATCTCACAAACACCCTTATACTTTAAACTTTCCCCACCTGCCCCATAAATTTCCATGACAGAGGACAGGGGTTGAACGTCAATATTTCTGTTTACACAAAACTGATACGAAAGGCACGACACCATAGAACCAGTGTCCAGCAATGCCTTCGTACGAACATTATTCAGATTAACGAAGACCTCATTAGCGCGTCCAACTAAAGGCACAGGGCTTTGATTGTAACCGTCTAGGAGTCGCCCCGCCGTCCCAGACTCCGTTCGTTTAAAGGACACCGAGTTTGTTTATGGCCAGGCCTATTGCAACGATAGCATCTAGGTTCTGTAACATTAATTCTAGTCTGAGGTCGAGCGTTCATTTTCAACCCCTCTACTGCTTTGGCCAAACTACTCATCTGGCGCTCTAATGTAAGTACAGTATCACCGTCAGTCACCGGCCCCAGACTGGACGGTAGGCCTCGATGCTGCGACCGCGGTTTTATTTTTTACTTCCTCCACGCGGGCGGCAACTAACAATTTCTCAAAATCTAAATTTGAGTCGTATTTGTGCTGGATGGCCTGCTGCATGGTGAGATCTACCATACCATGGTAGAATCTCGACCTCAACATGTCGGCCGCACCCGCTGATGTCATTAGCGGTGGAGATTTTTGCGATATTTGGGCCACTAATGATTGAAGACGCACAGCCCACGCTGTCACAGACTCCTCGTGTGTCTGTACAGCTGTTGCCACCTTTTGGAGGAGATCGGCCGATGGTAGAATATTGCCATATAAAGAGTCTAAATTGTGTAATATTCCGTCACACGTTGCTTCCTCTCCCATCTGAACAATAAGTTCGGCAGGGAGGCCCTTTAACGAACGACGCATTGCAGCAACTAATATGCGGTCTTGATAAATTTGTGACCTCTGGAGGTCTTTAACCTCCAAACGCCACTGCAAATACGAGCAGTGAGAGGAAACCCCATCGTCCCCCGAAAAAGTAGACAATCTGGGCTGCTCAGCTGCCCTCATAGGATACATTGTATTAACATTTTCTTCCGTTGCAGAACCTGACGGAGTTTTAGGGCCCCGCAACTTCTTAACGACTTCTTCCCTATCCTCAGGCCTCAGTAAATCTATTGAATCAAGAATGGACTGAAGGTCTGAGTTTTCCTTTGCCGCGGCAACTGCTGTCTTTCTGGACGCCATCTATCAATCACTATTCATGACAGAAAAGTATCAATAAACAACTCCAGCAATTAAAACTTTACAGTATTGAAATAATAATTATGCTTAAATGCAGACACTTCTACGCTCCCAGCTGCACTGCGAAGTTAAACGGGAGGGGGCGTATCGGTTGCACGGCGGTCAGTGCGTCACGGTACAGTGCACGAACGAAAACACGGCGGTATAATTAATGTTCACCGCCGGGTCAAGTAATTTCAGATAAAGACGAACAACTTAATTAATTTGCAAAGGCGTTCCCGGTAGGAATCTCGACCAATATCAATTTCTCAGTCACGCGAACACTTCCCACTCCCCGCGTTATCTTGTCATAAACAATACGACTTGCTACGACATCATTACTACACTAAGCGGACCATGGAGGGTGGTGTGGACGATGGACCCAAAGGAATGCTCGTTAATTGCATCTGATTTATAGCCGTCAAGGTGCTCGTGCTCTGGAGAATCGGGAGACCACCGGAGAGCAGATAATGTCTTTACCACTGATACTGACCGTGCGAAATCTCCGCGCATACGAACACTAACTAACGACAATGTGCCAGAAACTGCAGGAGGAACAGAAAGGTCACTCGGTGCAAACGCTAAACTAAAGTATTTATAAGAAAAGGGAAAGGCCAGAAGGGGTGGAAAACCACAACTACTAAAAGACAAAATACTATTCATGAAGTGCTAATTACTGCATCGCTGCACGGGAAGTCAGGAAAAGGATAAATAGAGATAGCTGAAAATAACATAAAGGTTTAGGGTTGCACAAGATGCTAAATGCATAAAGTAATGGCATTGAATAATACAATGAATATATAAAAATGCTCATCAAAGGAAGCAAACTAATACAAATAAAAATTAGACATGTTAAACAGCTGAGGCCACCGCAGACGAAATCCAAACGACAGGGGTGATCAGTCCCTCTCGTCCGTTTTTTCTGTGTAAAGAATGGTCTGAAATAGGCTAATATTCGTCCGGGATAACTTCTAGCAACAATTCACATATTAACACTAATAACAGGTAGTAACACAAACACAGACAGTTAAATTACTGACAACAACACTACAGTTCAACACAAAGTCACAACGTTGCAACACACGTTGGGGCCCATTCAGCGGCGAATCCCTGGGTGGGTCGCCAGTCTCGAGGTCAGCGGCGAATCCCTGGGTGGGTCGCCAGTCTCGTAGTCTTCGCTGCAGCTCTCAGGCCAGCGCACCGGCGATACTCACACGTGGGCATTCCGGTCACGGTGCCTCGTCATACAAGTCATAACACAGTTCCAGGCTGTGTCCTCTTTCAGCTCCCGTTTCACAGTCAGTTACCGCCCCACGTTGGGCGCCATAAATTGTAACAAGATGTGGCTTGTGAGGGTTGGGGGTGTAGATATGGTGTAGATGAACCATTCATGTGGGTTTCACTCTTGTTACTGCGGCTGGTTAGGCCGCAACATTCACTCGGTTCGTGCCAGGGCGGTAAAACTGCTTACACTGTCAAAGAAGAATATAAGTCTATTGTAGGGCACAAAAGACGTTTATTCAATAACACACACACCTGCTCTCGACTGGGGGAAGAGACGCAGTGCTTGGGGCTTGACAGGCCCGGGGTTTTATACGATTCTTTCCCATCCTCCCACGGTCTTGGGGGCGGGTCAGTCTAACTGCCGCTCACAGTTAAGCACTGTGATTGGAACACGCTCCTACGCTCCTTTAAGACAAAATACTGAATCCCAAAATACCACATACCACATACCGTTTACACCAGTCGCGGGCACCGCCCACTCTCGGCGAGCAGAGTCAGCGCTTCTTACAATGATTTTGCATAGATATTAGAAAACAACACACAACTCCGATCGGTTTCGCTTCCATGAGGCAGTTTTATCGTCAAAATAGTATTTTAAGTATGTAGTAACGAATTTCTCTATAAAGCAAAACTAAAAGGGAAGGAAGGAAAAAGAGAGATATTTCACAAGGTCCGGCTTCTCTCGCGACGTTATTTTTAACTTAACGACAGCGCTTGGGACTCGACTGCTTAGTGGGTCTTGGCTGCTAGCGTCTGTAGGCCAGTAGGCTACTGCTATGTGTCTCTGATGCAACGGTTGATGTGGTTCTCGATGATGGTGTATTTTTCGTGAATTTGGAGAAGGAAAAGAAGAGGTGGAAGAACGAGAAGAAGGAAAATCGAAGGTTAATCTATTAATATTGTTAAAGAAAAGTCCTTAAACGTTTCCAAAACCCTTCACGGTTCTCGCCTTAGTTTACTTTCTTGCTTGCATTAATTTTGCTGCTGGGAGACAAGGCGCGCGAGTTACGTCATGAACGGAAAATCCAGCCTAGGTCCCAATGTTATTCTAAAATATACTAGATCTATCTTCGGGAAGTGCATAGCCTAGGTAGGGAAGATATTCCCTCCCTATGCATTTTGCATGGGTAGGAAGATAATGTAGTACGTCATCACTAAACGCGTGGAAGTATCATTAGTCTAAATTTAGTTCATTTGATTTGAATTGCGATATCCGATTAGTTGCCGGCGAGCCAATGGCGGCAGGGGCGAATCGCGATCCAAGTCAGTCAACGACAGGAGGTTATGGGCCCTTTTCATTTGGAAGCGCATATCCGTACAACATGTTGATGACGTAGAACACACACCGGAATACGGTATTACTGACCTTGTTAATTTGCATAGTTTTTAAAAATATGAATCAGCTTAGTAGCAAAACAATCCGACTTCTACTCGGAGATTGCGTGATCACCAATGGCTACCCCAACCCCAACCCCTTTTCGCCTGATGAGTCAATCCGACTACGGCCCATTGATACAAATTGACTAGACCCTCACGCCCCCAGGTCCATCTGACTATTCCATGTGTTGTCACTTCAAAATTCGTGAACACCATACCAAGTTTTGTTTCAGCAAACCTTCACCTGTCGCGCATTTGGTAAACGTGTTGTACGGATATGCACTGTCCATATCCATACAACATGTTGTACGGATACTTCCTTCATTTACCGTCCTCCATATCACGTGATTTGCAAACAAAATGGCGGCGTGCCCCACTTGTAGGGCGGAAGCGGTGGACAACGGTCGAACGATACCATCCTCTTGTTGGGCACCCAACTATACAAACCCGTTACGTGCTGGTTCTGGCATAAAAATGCATCTTTGCTTAGACTGTGCACATAATTATTCAGATGCCATCACTGAGGCAAGTGGAGGTTTTTGCCCTACACGGTGCTTTTCGATGCCGTGCGGCTCCCCACAAACAACCGTAACGTGGAAGTAAAAAGGGTCTTATGAATCAAAATCATTCGAATCAGTCGGCGAGACAGCAAAGACGAGAGACAGCCGAACGGCCTAGACCGAGCTCAAAGCAAAACGCAGTGACAATGGCTCGCTGCTCCATCGCCCACTCCGAGCAGGCAAGGTCAAGACCGGAGCTGACCTCGTGGTGCGGCAGCGTGGACAATAACATAACCATGCGGGGGTCGGGGGGGGGGGGGATATCAATCGATTTTTTTGATCGATGCAATGAAAGCTTTCGCAACATTTTTTTGAAAGCAATAGTTCTACCCCGATTCTCACAATAGCAATAGTATCAAGACGATTAAGCTGCACTCTGTTTCTAGTCTTGGTTTTAATGGAAGACAAAATGAAGAAATATCCCTTAAGTACACCTTTCCTGAGTGGGGTTATTAAAAGACGGCCACCTCTTTAAATGCTTCATGATGAAGTAAATCAATCCAGAACCTCAGTGTGTATAGACAGTCCTAAGGTGAGTGACAGTCTATCAAGAAACCGTAGGAGTTTTAAAAATTTAAACCATTGAATCCAGTGTCAACTGGACACTGACCTTTGCTGGTTGGCTAATTAGCGGCAAAAATCTTGGCATAATTATGCACAGAAAAACAGGAAAAAAAGGTGGGTGACATACACCCGAGAGTCATGAACTCGGTGCGGCCGGGGTTCTAGAAGATGTCAGGAAGTTAGAGGCCGAAACATCTAATGAAACAATCCGCTCTTCCTCTGAAGATCGCTTAAATAGGCTGTTGCCGAAATATAGGCGTAGCCACGGTGGTCCTATCGATCGACAGAAATGCCAAGGCTGCGCGGGTTGGGGTGGCTGCCATTTTCGGCCAACACAGCAATCACCGTGGACGATAGAGGCCCAGACACGCCAGGGACTGAATGGGATTGTTAGAAGGCGCTGGCGGCCATCTTGGGGTGGGTCGCGACTCATTATTTGAGTCATCGTGTTTGTAAACGGAGCAGCTTGTAGGCCTTTGTCTATGAGAAAGTTTATCTGTCTATCTGTCTGTCTGTCTGTGTACTATCTATCTATCTATCTATCTATCTATCTATCTATCTATCTATCTATCTATCTATCTATTTATCTTATCTTTCTATTTTGATCTGATCTATTCTGATCTGATCTATATTCTGATCTATTCTGATCTGATCTATTCTGATCTAATCTGATCTGATCTATTCTGATATTCTGATTTGATCTGATCAATTCTGATCTATTCTGATCTGATCTGATCTATTCTGATCTATTCTGATATTATCTGATATTATCTGATCTATTCGGATCTATTCTGATCTGATCTATTTTGATCTATTCTGATATATTCTGATCTGATCTGATCTGTTCTATTCTGATCTGATCTGATCTGATCTATTCTGATCTGATCTGATCTATTTGGATTTATTCTGATCTGATCTATTCTGATCTGATCTATTCTGATCTGATCTGATCTTTTCTGATCTGATCTATTCTGATCTGATCTGATCTGATCCTACCTGTTCCTATCTATCTATCTATCTATCTATCTATCTATCTATCTATCTATCTATCTATCTATCTATCTTATCTCTGTCTCGCTTCTCTCTCTCTCTTTCTCTCTATATCTCTCTCCTTGTCTGTCTCTATCTCTCTCTCTATCTGTTTCTATCACTGTAAGGTTTATCTGTCTGTCTGATCTATCTATCTATCTATCTATCTATCTATCTATCTATCTATCTATCTATCTATCTATCTATCATTCTCATCATCCGTTGTCTTCCCTCTAGGCTTACCCCACCCTCTCGCACTGTGTCATGCACATTAGCACCATAGGATTTACATTGTAGTTATGGTGAGTTGTGTCGGTTGAATCTGTCTGGTGTTTTGTTTTTTTTTCAATCGAGGAATTTTATTCAATTTTATGTCATAGTGTACGAAAATGGTATGTGAGTGACTATAAACAAATGAAAGTTACAAAATCAATCACAATCAAATTAAAGCTACAAAATCAATCACAGTCACCGTTATTTTTCAACCCATTACCTAGGCTGGATTAGGCCAGCATCGAGCGCTCAGCCCACGCCGCGATGATGAGATGGGGTTTCAATGCGGACCAATCGGCTCGCGTCGGGAAGCAGGGAAAGAGACGGCTGGCGAAGCGACGCGTGGAATCTAGTTCACTAGTGATCTATGCCGTGGCAACGCCACCAGCCCAGATCCAGAGCTGGTACTACACTAGTCCCGAGTATGACAAAATATAAAAACCACAGAAAAACTGTGGGGTCGCAGCAAGGCTTGTAATGTCAAAATGTGGCAACAAGAAAAAGTTGCATAGCAAAGCCTCACATAAGAAATAATACCCAAACGATACAATGAAATGCAAACCAAAAGAGAAGACAGAAAATGGCCTATATTTCGGCAACAGCCTTTTTTAAAGAAAAAAAAAAACAAATAAACGAAAAACAACAGTAGAAAACAAATTGCTCTCCTCACCTTTTTTAGGGGAGGAAAAGGAGGTGAGCCCACTGTGGCGGGCGCAACAATTAAATTCTCCAGTCATCAAAAAGGGGGAAAGGAAATGAAAAGGAGGCGAAAGCGAAGCCACTCTCCATGCAGCTTTGTACAAACATACATACTCTCTGCTTACACCAAAGATATTAGAATGTAGAAAGGATCTTTGCTTACACCAACTAGATCACACATCCTCATTTGGCTGACCTCCCCAAATCCGTGACCACAAAGCAAAACGGCGGCCAGTTTTGCAAGGCATGCGGAAGAGGCCTTCCAGCCTCAATCGCACTCGGGTCTGATGGTACATAAATGAAAACATAGGGCGGTGTGTCTTCAAAACACGCAAGTTTTCGGTCTCTAGGACCTTCATCAGAAAGAGAGAAAAGAAAGGAGACACAGCTATTTTAAAAACATCCGAACAGAACAAGGAAAATGAATTATAAAAGAAATTAAAAGAAATAATTGCTGTGATGTCATAATGGGCGAAGAAGAAGAGGAGTGGAGGGATGATGAGTTGGAGAACTGGTGATGGGAATGAACAAATGAATGGAAGGAAGGATGGCTAAATGTTGAGAAAGAAACTAAAATTCTGTTCAGCTGTGCACCTTATCTGTGGGATGCACACTGGGTGGCCGCTAAGACAATTATTATAGAGTCTTGTGGGACACTGTGCGCTGGTTAACTGTCGGCCTTGGAATGGTGTGAACATCAGTTAATGGTTGGTTTTGCAGAGTTCCTCTTGTAGGAATGCTGAGCAGCAATGAACTGCTTCTCTGGTGTTGCTATTCCAGACAGGGACGTTTTTGCTTTTTTCCTATGCTACAGTGATTTTGTGAGATATCTTTCGGCTGGAAGTTTTTGACGGGAAGAAGATTGTTCATCTAATATTAAATCAGTTGAGACATAACGCTGTTCCCTCATAATTAGTTCAATCGGGACAATCCCCCCCCCCCCTCCCTTTCGCAACGTGAATATTATGTTTTGCCACAGACTTACTACTCGAGGGTCAACCAAATCTTGATTTAGATTGTGGGTATCGACATGCTTTATTTCCACATTTACATCTCTTAGTCTTAGTAAAAAGCACGACAAGAAGAAGATTGCAATAATCAAGACTGACATGATTAACTTACCAAGCAATAGTGTGAACTTTCGCTGTTTCTTTTTGGAATTAGGGGGCACATTTTGAACGTTGCCAGGATAACAGCGGAAGACCCGAACTGGAAAGTAGAACAATATCATGCACCTTTTATGCCTTCTTACTGCAGTGACAGTGTACATGTTATGGTCTAATATAAGCAATTAGAATTGGGTTGCCAGAAATAGATGAGTTTATTATTATTTTCCTGAATCTTGGATTTATGTTGCTGTTGTCTAGATAGATGTAACAAATTCCATAACAAATTCACGACTAACCTTGATGCGATTTTGAAATTAATTACATTAATTTTTTTGGGGTGGGGGATGATGTCGCGAGCGAGTGAGCGAGGATCAATAATTACGGGGAGAAGGGGGTATAGTAAGATTAACTCACGGCAGACAATTAAGGGAAAGCGTGGAATGTTGTGAGTTGGGGATTGGACGAGGCGAGATCGGTGTACTTACATGTCACTGCACACAGAGAGTCCTAAGGGAACGGACGCAAGAGAGAGCCCAGAGGGCGAACATAAGGGGAGCAGTCGGAAGACTAGTGAGAGTGTTTTTTACAGTGATGACTGGTAGGTTGAACTATGATTGATAATTGATGTACTATATTCTTCTGATGGAAGAGGGACAGCAAAGAATACATCTGACGTGATACTGCGTGTCGTAAGAGGCGACTAAAGGTGCAAAGGTCCTGGTCTCCCGAGAAGAGCCAGTTGGCGGTGGGCCAACTACCCACCCTGTAAAAATAAACCAGTTACAGAAACACAAGCAAATACTTTAAATCAGTCTTTTATCTTGGGAGAAGGGGGAGCATCTGCACCTGTAGATTCAATGAAGGACAATGGACAAGCCGAAAGGACTCCACTGGCCTGACTGCTCCTTCATCAAACAAGTCACTCCGGATTGCGTCGTGGAATGTCCGCTCCATGTATGAAGCAGGAAAGAGTGCCCAGTTTACAATGGAGATGAGGCGATACAGACTGCACATACTTGGAGTTAGCGAGACCCGCTGGATACAGCCCGGACTGAAACAACTTAATTCTGGGGAAAAGATTTTGTATTCTGGAAGGGAGGACAAAAAGCATACAGAAGGAGTAGCGATCATCTTGAGCAAGCACGCCCAGAGGTCACTGAGGGGATGGGAACCCTACGGAAGGAGAATTATATTGGCATCATTTACTACAAAGAACAAGAACATCTGTGAGAGGATGAACGATTTTCTATTTTTAATATGTGCTTTCATGGTAACTCTGGTGCGTGAGTGAGGGACGGCCACTCATAGTAGTTTATGGACACTTGGCCGAGTACCATTAATTGGATTATTTCCCTTGTAATACTAGCGCGGGACCCGTTATTCACATCACGGTGAAAAGCGCGCATTTTGATTAGTCAGTTGGAAATGTACCGGGCTTCCAACTCTTATATCATGGCTTTGAGTTTCTTACAACTCGCTCACTCGTTGTTATCCACCGACAGAAAGACGGGAACCCGAATTCATTTTTGAGAGTAGACAATACCCTATCGGTACAAAATGGGTACTCATGATAACGTTTGTTATCAATGGAGATACGTCGTATTAATGGACGAAAGTATCCCGCACAAAATTGTCGAATGTTGTTAGTCCTGACACTTTGAAAATTTATATTAAAACTATTACCGGGTTTCTGGTATAAGTAGTCAGTTAGAATTTTAGCAGCAAGTTTCTACTTTATAATGGTACCAATTTTGTTGTACTTTGATGCACATATCCTATTGAAATAATTAATAAGAGGATCTCGGATTTAAAGCAAACTATGAGTTAGACGCATGTTATCCCCGATAAATCCAACCTGGGTCAAATTTATTCAATTATTGCTGGAGGGGTCGTTAGAGTAGTTTCTGCAGTTTACTGGGATACCTAATTGACTTTTGTGTGCACCCTTTTAACCGTACTGTAAATTCGATTGTGTTAGGACCCTAACCGGTTATGTTGTCGGGCTGGACTCCATGTCCGAGCCTTTCACTTGTGCAACACGGGCTACGTAATAGCTCTCTCGGACGTCCGCGCGGGCTCATAAATAAGATGCGGTTCGAGTGGTCAAGACACTCCATCATAGACGCAGAGACAGAGCCGACGCTTGCCATCGCCACCCCGCCCCATAAGGCATGTAGCGGTAGCACAGGACCCGGAGAGACTTTGGGTAAGTTGGAGACTATTATATTAGAAGTGACTTTAATTTGCGCACCCCCCCCCCCTTTTCTTGGATGCCACGTAGAGAATGCTGATCTACAGAGACCATTATGAGTCCGGCTCAACGGTAATTGCCATTGTCATTAGACGTGTAGGATGCGCGATGCAGCGCAGTGTCTTGATATTGTGACTTTATTGTCAAAGTTAACGTTTGCGGTGCTAGATGATAATGATGGCTCGCTAACCAAGCTATCAAGATTTGCTTGTGTGCATATATATAGTGTATGTGTAGCATTGCCTTGTTGTGGTAGGCAGTGAGGATTTCCTGACATGTTGATGTGGATGACTTATGTTATAGCGAGCGGCATTATACACTTGATTGTATTACGGGTATTTGTGTACCTTGCCAGTACCACTATGCTATAGAGAGCAGTGTGATTGTGATTGCGTGTTTAGTGTTTAAGATGTGTAATTAATTACATGTATTGGAGATGTATAATATTAGTTGGGCCTCACATGGGTGAGCCCCAGGATTGTTCTATGTGCGGCGGTGGATGAACAATGTTTCAGTGAGTCTACACATGTTGCAATGAGTCTCGCCGACATATATATATATATCATGTGCATGTATTATAGTTATCCAGATGTATTATGCTTCTATGAGTTTCGTAAGTGTGTGAAGGACAGTTTCATTTTAAGGAATGTACACATTACTTTATGTATCTAGTGGTGTGTCATACACATGCTAGCCTGGCGGCATAGCTCCGCGGCTAAGGTCAAAGGGCATGACCCTTCAATATCGATTGGGAAGGGAGGTAACCAATACAATAGCCCTGGGGCGGGTTAGTACTAATAATGGGAGTGGGCCTATGAGGATGGCCTGCATTGGGATGCAGCGTCTGTGTTATGGACGGTCAGTGGGCCATGTTGGCCACTGCGTTATTAAATGGAATGGCCACTCTGGATGTGTTGTACACCGGCTCAGTGGAGCGAAACTATTGTATTCTTGCCCCTTCATTTGTTATGTCCTTCATACTTTGATTAGTACATTAGTTTATGTTGCCAGTGTACTAGGAAACTCCTTGTGTATATGCTATAGCCACTTGTAGTTGTTATTCATTAACCTTAGCGCTATTTTATTCCATGCATACATATCCAGTTGGTTATTGCTTAAATTCTATATTATGTTGTTGTTGTTTGATTTAATACTTAATACTATTACTATGTATGTCCACCATTGATTGCTTGATTAATGTTGTCATTATATCCTAATCATATTTTTGTCTTTTTCTCTTGTTCCAGCTTATGGCTGGTTGGGCTTCTTTTTCTGGGCTGCTTTTTTTTGTTTGGTAGTGATACCGTTGTTAGGCTTTTTGAATAAATAAGATTGCCAGCAGAACCCTGTGTTTGTTAATCCTGTGTATCCTTAAGGGAGTTACTATTGAACCCACGCAGTAACCACATTAGCCACTCGTAGTTCATCCAACATTTTCTGGTGTCAGAAGTGGGATACTTCGGTCCAGTAGTCCCTCCAACATTTTCTGGTGTCAGAAGTGGGATACACAGAAGGGTTAGTTTGTAGTGTAGAAAGCCCAGCCATGGAAATTTTTAGTTTGAAGCCCAGCCAGCCAGCCAACCCCTGCCCCACCCCATAGGAACCATGGAGCCACGAAGACCAACGCCCTCCAACGTCAACTCAAGATTCAGGTTACTTTACCATCAGAAACCCAGATGGAGATGCCTCTGCGGTCAACGGAGACCTCTTGCGGTTATTTCACCCCCCAGTGGTCAACACACATCCACAGCACCCGCCTCCACTGCCTGCGTCGACCGATGTCTGGTACTTCCCGGCTCACCACCCTTGCCAGCCACCTGCAGCCCGACCGGACCCTCAACCTGGGATGACAACTTCCCAGCGCCTACCTCCTGTGCGACGGTCCAGCCGCCCACACAGACAACCCCAGAGATTGGACCTCTGACTCTTATTAGTGATTAACATTAGACATTGACTGTGAGTGCAGAAAGAGCAGGGGAGCGCACCCATCACGACCCCCCCCCCAGTTTCCATCAGGCCAGATGATAGACCACCGAATCCAAGGGAGCTCCGCCTCAAGATTTTAAGTTAGAGAGTATGCCCATGTTAGCTTTCTCCACAGCTTAGTTACGATGACTTTTAATGCCTATGTTGACCTTACCTTTTTCATTGCACTAGTGCCCTTATAGCATATTGTCTTTTTTTGTACTGTTCGATCCTACGTTAACCCTGATAGTGGTCTGGGACCACCGTTGCAGGTCTGGGACCTGTTGTTTTGTCCATATGATGTAACTTACTACAGCCAGAGCTGAGACTGTTGTGTACATCTTCAGGATGCCAGTAGTAACTTAGCCGGTTCACGCCACCTCTTAGTAGTTATAAAGAGGATGGACCATTGTTGTACTTCGGTTCACCGTGTGTAATTTGCAATTGTTCTACTCTAAGTGATGGTATCATAGCCCCTTAGAGTTTGATTATACCTTCAGTGGTCTTTTGTAAACCTTTGAATTGATGTATGTGTCACGTAAGGGACTACGTGACTTAGCAGGGGAGAATGTGAGAGGATGAACGATTTTCTATTTTTAATATGTGCTTTCATGGTAACTCTGGTGCGTGAGTGAGGGACGGCCACTCATAGTAGTTTATGGACACTTGGCCGAGTACCATTAATTGGATTATTTCCCTTGTAATACTAGCGCGGGACCCGTTATTCACATCACGGTGAAAAGCGCGCATTTTGATTAGTCAGTTGGAAATGTACCGGGCTTCCAACTCTTATATCATGGCTTTGAGTTTCTTACAACTCGCTCACTCGTTGTTATCCACCGACAGAAAGACGGGAACCCGAATTCATTTTTGAGAGTAGACAATACCCTATCGGTACAAAATGGGTACTCATGATAACGTTTGTTATCAATGGAGATACGTCGTATTAATGGACGAAAGTATCCCGCACAAAATTGTCGAATGTTGTTAGTCCTGACACTTTGAAAATTTATATTAAAACTATTACCGGGTTTCTGGTATAAGTAGTCAGTTAGAATTTTAGCAGCAAGTTTCTACTTTATAATGGTACCAATTTTGTTGTACTTTGATGCACATATCCTATTGAAATAATTAATAAGAGGATCTCGGATTTAAAGCAAACTATGAGTTAGACGCATGTTATCCCCGATAAATCCAACCTGGGTCAAATTTATTCAATTATTGCTGGAGGGGTCGTTAGAGTAGTTTCTGCAGTTTACTGGGATACCTAATTGACTTTTGTGTGCACCCTTTTAACCGTACTGTAAATTCGATTGTGTTAGGACCCTAACCGGTTATGTTGTCGGGCTGGACTCCATGTCCGAGCCTTTCACTTGTGCAACACGGGCTACGTAATAGCTCTCTCGGACGTCCGCGCGGGCTCATAAATAAGATGCGGTTCGAGTGGTCAAGACACTCCATCATAGACGCAGAGACAGAGCCGACGCTTGCCATCGCCACCCCGCCCCATAAGGCATGTAGCGGTAGCACAGGACCCGGAGAGACTTTGGGTAAGTTGGAGACTATTATATTAGAAGTGACTTTAATTTGCGCACCCCCCCCCCCCCTTTTCTTGGATGCCACGTAGAGAATGCTGATCTACAGAGACCATTATGAGTCCGGCTCAACGGTAATTGCCATTGTCATTAGACGTGTAGGATGCGCGATGCAGCGCAGTGTCTTGATATTGTGACTTTATTGTCAAAGTTAACGTTTGCGGTGCTAGATGATAATGATGGCTCGCTAACCAAGCTATCAAGATTTGCTTGTGTGCATATATATAGTGTATGTGTAGCATTGCCTTGTTGTGGTAGGCAGTGAGGATTTCCTGACATGTTGATGTGGATGACTTATGTTATAGCGAGCGGCATTATACACTTGATTGTATTACGGGTATTTGTGTACCTTGCCAGTACCACTATGCTATAGAGAGCAGTGTGATTGTGATTGCGTGTTTAGTGTTTAAGATGTGTAATTAATTACATGTATTGGAGATGTATAATATTAGTTGGGCCTCACATGGGTGAGCCCCAGGATTGTTCTATGTGCGGCGGTGGATGAACAATGTTTCAGTGAGTCTACACATGTTGCAATGAGTCTCGCCGACATATATATATATATCATGTGCATGTATTATAGTTATCCAGATGTATTATGCTTCTATGAGTTTCGTAAGTGTGTGAAGGACAGTTTCATTTTAAGGAATGTACACATTACTTTATGTATCTAGTGGTGTGTCATACACATGCTAGCCTGGCGGCATAGCTCCGCGGCTAAGGTCAAAGGGCATGACCCTTCAATATCGATTGGGAAGGGAGGTAACCAATACAATAGCCCTGGGGCGGGTTAGTACTAATAATGGGAGTGGGCCTATGAGGATGGCCTGCATTGGGATGCAGCGTCTGTGTTATGGACGGTCAGTGGGCCATGTTGGCCACTGCGTTATTAAATGGAATGGCCACTCTGGATGTGTTGTACACCGGCTCAGTGGAGCGAAACTATTGTATTCTTGCCCCTTCATTTGTTATGTCCTTCATACTTTGATTAGTACATTAGTTTATGTTGCCAGTGTACTAGGAAACTCCTTGTGTATATGCTATAGCCACTTGTAGTTGTTATTCATTAACCTTAGCGCTATTTTATTCCATGCATACATATCCAGTTGGTTATTGCTTAAATTCTATATTATGTTGTTGTTGTTTGATTTAATACTTAATACTATTACTATGTATGTCCACCATTGATTGCTTGATTAATGTTGTCATTATATCCTAATCATATTTTTGTCTTTTTCTCTTGTTCCAGCTTATGGCTGGTTGGGCTTCTTTTTCTGGGCTGCTTTTTTTTGTTTGGTAGTGATACCGTTGTTAGGCTTTTTGAATAAATAAGATTGCCAGCAGAACCCTGTGTTTGTTAATCCTGTGTATCCTTAAGGGAGTTACTATTGAACCCACGCAGTAACCACATTAGCCACTCGTAGTTCATCCAACACATCAACATGAACATTGTGCAGATATACGCCCCAACAAATGAAGCAACCGATGAGGACAAGGACGATTTCTACAACCAGCTTCAGGAAATAGTTGACACATTGCCAAGAAAAGATGTGAACATTATAATGGGAGACGCCAATGCCAAGATAGGACAGGACAATACAGGGTATGAGGACATTATGGGGTGCAATGCTTTGGGACAAATGAATGAGAATGGAGAGCGGTTTGCAAGTTTCTGCGCATTTAACATCTATGTGATTGGAGGTTCAGTATTCCCACACAAGAGGATCCATAAGGCCACTTGGATTTCACCGGATGGAGTAACTGAAAACCAGATTGACCACTTTTGCATCACCCGACGATTCAGACGCTCACTGGAGGATGTCATAGTACAGAGAGGAGCTGATGTTGGATCTGACCATCACATGCTGCTGACAAGACTCAAACTCCGCCTCAAGAAACAAGGTACCAGAGCAGGAACAAAGAGGAGAAAGTTTCAAGTGAGCCTTCTGGATGGAGACAAGAAGGAAGAGTTCCAGCTGACACTGAGGAATAGATTCAAACCCCTTGTTGACCTCGAAGAGACAGTAGATTTGGAGACTCACTGGGCTAAGGTAAAAGGAGTATTTACATCGACATGTCAGGATGTTCTTGGGGAAAAGAAAGTGGAACACAAGGAATGGATCAGTCAAAAATCACTGGACTTGATAAGGATAAGAAGAGACCTAAAAGAACAGGTAAATGCAAGTCGTACAAGAAGCTCAAGAGTTGGTAACCAGGAAGAGTACCGAGCATCAGCTAAAGAGGTCAAAAAATCAGTTAAAAAAGACAAAGAGGAGTTCATAGGAATGTTAGCAGAGAAAGCAGAGAATGCAGGAACAGGAGGACACATGAGGATCCTCTACCAGACTACAAAGACTCTTGCTGGAAAATATGGAAAACCTGAAGTTCCTGTCAAGGATTACAACAGGAAGGCTATTTTTGGAAAGGAAGCTCAGGCAAAAAGATGGATAGAACATTTTAACAGCCTCTTGAACAGACCTCCACCAAGCAACCCACCTGACATTCTACCCGCAAGAAATGATTTACCGATCAGTTGCGACCCTCCGACTAAAGCAGAGATTAATGATGCCATAAAGCAGTTAAATCGAGGCAAGGCAGCTGGACCAGATCAGATCCCACCAGAGGCGCTGAAGGCAGATGCTGCTGGGGCTGCAGAGGGTCTGCACTCACTATTCTCGAGGATTTGGATCGGAGGCAAGTTTCCAAAGGACTGGAAGGAAGGACACCTCGTGAAGCTTCCAAAAAAAGGGGACCTCAGCAATTGTAGTAACTACAGAGGAATCACACTTCTCTCCATCCCAGGAAAGGTTTTCAATCGGATTATTCTCAAGCGAATACAGAATGCAACAGACCCAAAACTTCGTGAGGAGCAAGCTGGTTTCAGGAGTAATCGATCAACCACCGACCAGATCGCCACGTTGAGAATCATAGTAGAGCAGTCGCTAGAATGGAACTCCCAACTGATAGTGAACTTCCTTGACTACGAGAAGGCCTTTGATAGCATCGATAGAGAAACACTGTGGAGAATATTGAGACATTATGGAATCCCAGAGAAGATGGTGAATCTTATCAAGAGCATGTACGAGGGGACAAGTTGCAGAGTCGTACACGATGGCGAGCTTACTGACAGCTTTGATATCAAGACTGGTGTTAGGCAGGGTTGTTTGCTGTCCCCATTTCTGTTTGTCCTGGTGATTGACTGGCTTATGAAAGAAACCACCAGTGGAGGAAGAAATGGCATACAGTGGACCCCATGGACACAGCTGGACGATCTAGATTTTGCAGATGACTTGGCACTATTGTCGCACACACACGACCATATGCAAGCAAAGACTACAGCTCTAAACAAAATTTCAGAATCTATTGGATTGAGGATACATCCTGCGAAGTCGAAGGTCCTAAAAATTGTTGCACCCCCAAGCGCACAAGTCAGAGTAGGAGAACCACTGGAAGATGTAGAGTCCTTCTGCTATCTTGGTAGTATCATTAACAATAAGGGAGGAACAGAGGCAGAAGTCAAAGCACGAATTGGAAAGGCACAGGCAGCTTTCACGTCCTTAAGCAAGATTTGGAGAACCAAGGATATATCTCTAAAAACAAAGCTGAGGATATTCAACTCGAACGTGAAGTCAGTCCTGTTGTATGGATGTGAGACTTGGAATGCGTCCCAGGCCTGGATAAAGAGAATCCAAGTTTTCATCAACAGATGTTTGAGGAAGCTACTTAAGATCAGATGGACAGACAAGGTGAGCAATGAAATTGTATGGAAAAGAACAAGACAGAGCCCAGTCAGAGAGGAAATTGGTAGGAGGCGATGGAGATGGATCGGCCACACTCTCAGGAGGCCAGGAAACAGCATCACGAAGAAGGTATTGGATTGGAATCCCCAGGGCAAGAGATCAAGAGGAAGGCCGCGCGGAACGTGGAGAAGAGCCAGAGAAAATGATGTGCAACGAAGCGGAAAGACTTGGAATAATGTAAAGAGGCTGGCCCATGATAGAGAGGGATGGAAAGTGTTTGTTGGTGGCCTATACCCTGATCCAGGGTGAGAAAGGCAATGATGATGATGATTCTTCTGATGACCATGATGTAAATAAGTTATATGCGAGGAGTGTGCAAGTCATGAGCTACTGTATTAATAGATGTGAACTTAGGGCGAGATCTGTACGTTAGGAGTGTGGATTCCTAGCCTAGCCTGAGTACTGTGTAATACGGTGGAGGTGTGTTACAGAAGAGAGGCGCAGTTGAGTGGTGAAGTGGATAGTAAGTGTATGATGTTATAGAGATGTAATGTTATTCTTATAGGTGCCGGGGTCGGGCAGTGAGGCCACCCGCGGTGGACGGACACAGGCTGTGGAGCCGTGCAGACAAGGGCGTAAGGCCGACAGGCAGCCCAGCGGCAGTGGCAGTCTGGTTCGGGGAATTGGGCTAGCTATAGTCCTAAGTTATGTACATGATATTATTGTAATACGAAGTGTACAGGTGTTGATGTTAAATTATGTACATGAGAGTTCGGTAGTACGACTTATACAGGGGTTGATGTTAGGTCGAGTAAGGGCCTGGAAAATTATGTTGTAAAGCACGGGCTGTACGGTTGTGGAACCGGAGATAGGGTGACTGTATGGAAGAATGACCCTTGAATTGTAGTTGAATTGAATAATGTACCGTATGTAATTGAACGTATATATATTAATGTTATAATAAATGTGTGAGCCTGTTTGGTTGTTTTGTTAAGTCGTTTGTGATTGTTGTCCTGTCATAATAAGTACATATTCCAGTCTGGAATTTGTTACAGTGGGGGCTCGTCTAGTTTACCTGTGGTCATTTTGACATTGTGTATTCGTCCGTTTAGTTGTATTTCTGTTGTGGTAGGAATTTGTGCTGGTCTTCTGTTGTTGGATGAATGGAAATTTCATGATGAGATGATTTATGTATTTTTAGGAATATGTATTGATGCATGTATTTGATGCGTATATTGACATGAATAATTACTAATGTGTACTTGAACTTTGCAGAGTGTGTGTGCCAGCCTGAGGAGTCAAGCATCCCAGAGCTCCGGCATACGTGAGGGTTAAAAAAAGTTAAGTGAAACTGAAAATTTTGTGCCCTGGATTGTGGGCTGTTCCTTAATCTGTCTTTTTCTCTGTTTTTCCTGTTTTTGTTGTCATAAATTATACGGGCGGTGGAGTGGGTTTGCTGTGGTGAACGTAGTTTAGCCTCTTAGAGAGGTGGGCTAAACGTGGAACTGCGTTCATCACAGTGAACAGTTCTTTAGGGCTTTACATTTGTTTAGTTGTGGCGTCGATATCTTCTCTGTTTTGCAGGAAGACGTATTCTCTTGTCCCCCTTTTCTTACCTATCTGTAGATACGTTCTTTTTTTCAGGCTCTGTTCTTGTTCGTACCTTGTAGTGTAAGCGGCGTAGTTAGGTTGCATTTTTTTCCCCATTATAATTTTTTTTAGAAGCCTTTGTCCTAGTCTGGTTCGTTGTCCTTGATGTCCTTGTGGTTCTTTTTCTGAATTTCCTCTTCTTTGTTTATTCTTTTCTTTTGTGTTCACAAAAAGTACGATACATCTTGTGCTTATATTCGACTTAGTCTCAGGTCTCACGTCGATTTGTCATTAGTAATCATACCGACAGGTTAGTACTCATAAATCCGTGAAATGGCGGAGCTCCAGCAACTAATAAAGTTAGGTAAGGAACTTGGGAGCTGCGTAGCTGGATTAGGGAGCAGCAGGCGGAACAGCGCGATGAGCGTGCTAAAGATAGAGAGCGAGAAAAAGAGGCTCAAGAGCAGCAGAGAGAAAAAGAGGCTCAAGAGCGGCAGAGAGAAAGAGAGGCTAAAGATAAGGAGCAGGAAAGGGAGTTAAAGTTAAAGGAGATAGAAGCTCAAGAGCGGGAGAGAGAGGCTAGGGATAAGCAGCAGGAGAGAGAGGCGAGAGTAAGAATCGCGGAGTTAGAAAGCAAGAAGGAAGCGCCAACGGAAACGGTTGAGCGGCAGGGACAAAATAAAGGTGGGGTTCGGATCAAGCTGCCAACGTTCGACGATCAGAAGGACGATATTGATGCCTTCCTTTATAGGTTCGAACTAAATGCACAACTGCAGTGGGGAGAGAACAAGAAACTATGGTCCACGTACCTGGCATCTCTATTACAGGGTCGAGCGTTGACCTATTTTAAAGAATTACAGCGCGAGGACGTGCATGATTACGATAAACTGAAGTCCTTGCTACTTCGCCGCTTTGCGCGTACGGAGGAATATTTCCGGGAGAAGTTTAGGCGAGCACGTGCGGATACTAGGGAAGATTTTGCTGCCTTCGTTGCCAGATTGACAGAGTATTTCACGAACTGGTTAGACTTATCGCATGTTGGCACAGATTTTGCGAAATTGAAGGACCTAATGATCCGTGACCAACTCTATGCATCGTGTCATAGAGATTTGGTGGCTTTTCTTAAAGAAAATGAACCCGCGACGGTGCAGGAGGCGTCAAAGTTAGCGGAGGCATACCGTACGGCACGCAGAACCGCGGATATCGCCGGGTTTTCCGTAAGCCTGCCGGTATGACGTCATTTCGGACCTCCGGAAATGCGGAGGGGAAACCCTCTGCCCTTGACCTGTCGAGTTGTTGCTTCGAAAACAAAATAAAGGGCGAGCACTATCATCATAAATTATGAAAAGTAGGGCGAGTGAGAGAGCGAGAGAGAGAGAGAGAGAGAGACAGCAACCACCGAGTGAAAATTGGTTGAAAATATTTTTTAAAAAAGGAGAGGAAAGATTAGAAACACACACACTGTAGCAACAATTAAGTCAGACAAATGAATTAGACAGATCATCACAGTGCATAAACTAGAATTATATTTATCATCAAAATAAAAAAAATAAAAAAGAGAGATAGTTCTTACCACAGGGAAACGGAGACCCACAGAGTTTAGTCAGTAATGACATTCTCTTCAGATATGCCACTGGACACTGGATTAAAATTTTATATTTTGAAATTCATGCAGCATTTTCAATGAATTGATCTTGTGTTTATAGCTGAAATCTAAATCCACTTGATACCTTTCCCAATACAGTACCGGTAACTTATAAGTTTAGATCTATGTAAACACAATAATGGGCTGTCCATAACAATAACATGATTTATGTTCATGATTAGATTAGATCTATATGTTTACATGAGATTCCTGATTCAGAACAACAATTCACAGGAAAATGACATGAAGTATGATTGGCGTAAATTAGGCATTAGGGAAGAAGTAGTGCAAGAAAAAAAGTATTTTTCCAATTTAGGAAAGATTTAAGCGGTGAGAACAGTGGCAGAAAATACCCCCATGATCAAACTGTGAATAAGTGTGAAGTATAACAATCCCAATCATCATAATCACCAACTTGCATCATCGCAGACAGTTTCATCAGCAAATGTCAGCTGCCATCATCACTATTACTTACACCACCACCACCTTTGTGGCCTTCAAAAATGATTTTTGAAAATTGCCTTTACCATATTCTCCACTTGCCATCACTTATACCACCTGTATATATTTTCTTATCTTATAAACCACATGTAATTCTTTTGACAAATTGATGGTAAAAAATGATGAGACAGTTTACTGAATAAAGGATAGTAGAAGAGCAAATGAATAATAAAAACAAACTCGGTTGGTCTGCGAATAATTATTTATTTGGGACAACAACAAAAATCCATAACAAGACCAACAATGAGAAACAAGCATTGTCACAGAAAAATGCTCGTATTGTACACTTGTAATTTTACTCTCTTGAAAGGTCATACAAAACTAATACATGTACTATTGTTACCTGTATTTGGGGCCTGGAGAATTAAAAGGAGTGGGAACAAAAATTACCAGACTAGCAAAGAAGAGATTTACTAAAATCTCACGCATCACTAGCATTTCCATCCCTTCGTGAAAGGTAGACGCCCATGTAGATGTGGACATGCAGGATGATGGGCTAAGGGTCGTTGGTTAGATAAAGACCCTATGCAGCCTTATTCAGGCATTTCTCGACCTGTAGTAGATCGATTACGCCCAGATCAGCCTAAGCCTCTAGATTTCCTCAAACTTATTATCAATGATGTCTTCTTTAGAGCTCTTGTCGAGCACACTAACAATTATGCTGACGAAGGGCGTCTCTTTATTGAATTTCGCCGCTCTCCATAATAATGGTGCTGAAAGAGACTGCAGCAGCAACAGCACCAGAATTCATTTTTCTTTAGCCAGTTTAGGTGATGATGTTACTTCCTGCCTTTTCATGGCCAAACCATTGTCGAGTTACATTTTACTTATTAGAAATTGAAGAAAAGTGCAAAATGTTGATGATGTTGCTGCAGCAACAGCAACAACCACCTTCACCACCACACACACACATATGATATGCATATATTTTAAAACTTCATCCAATTTCCAACAATTTTTGTTTTAACAGATATTTAAAAACTTTGAAAATAAAAAAGTTATAATATTTTTTTTTTTAAATAACCAATTTTTAAAAAAATTTGTTCAAACTCTTCTGGCACCGAGGGAAAGATTTCATGGAAATATCTGGCAAGAAAAGTGTTAACCAGTAAATCTATAAAATCACTTTGGCCAGAAGAAAAAGATGATTCTTTTCTTAACTACCGGGAGTCCCAGTACTGTAGTTATGTGACTGAACCTGGCAAAAGTGCTTTTCAAAGTCACATGCTGGTTTCACATTGAAATCACATGAAGATTAATCAAGTGAACTGAATTAATACTGTGTAAAATAAGTTTCTCCTTTGCAGCCTCACCAACATCCCTATACATTAGGGCAGAAGCCGCTAAAATTGGGTGGTTGTGCTCCCACCTCAACTCCACAACTGCGGGCCATCCTGGCATATATGGGTCATTTGTGCTGAAAAAGAGCTATTGATAAAATGTCCTGATTTATCCAGAGCCTCCTCTATGATATACATGTCAACTGTTGACAGTGCAGCTTCAAACAGTAATCACTTTAAAATGTTTGGTGTTTACCAAGTGCAAGCTCTGGTCTGGACTGTGTCTTGACAAAATTAAAAAAAGAAAAAAAAAAACACAGCCCAGCATCTCTCACTTCAGTTGCCACTGTTATAGAAATTTGAAACAAACCTGATTCTAAACTTAAGGCATGGCTGGGCTGCTTTGTTTAGCTCTGAATTTCTATGTTGACACAATTGATAGAAAATTGCACAATTTCAAAAGGAACATTATTTCTATTAGTTTTGTCCATTATCATTTAGTACAATGAAATATTGCAGTGGCACTGAACTCACCCGCTATTTTGCTTTACTTTTGTCACTGTTACAGTCATCATGACTGTACACCCAGTTTTCTTTGAAGCTTTTGTAGGTTTTGAGACTTTGCTTGTGAAGCTGCCATGTTGACAATAATAGACTTTCTGAAAGTTTGAAAGATTTAAGAATTTAGAAACAAAAAAAAAGGGGGGGGGGGGGGGACACTACTCTTGCATGGCTGGTAATGAGAATCAGGTAGCCTACCAGACAACAGTGATATGTTAATAATGGCAAAGCGCAGCCTTAAAAAGAATAAATGACATCCCCTCCAATAATTATAAATGAGAATAATATATTTATTTATTTTAATTTGGTCACACTTGAATAGATTAAATTCTGTAAAATGTACACAAAATTATGCTGGACTAAACATGATTACATTTGATTCCTTATAAAGCAGAGTGGAATTGAAACAAAATACACCAACTTCAATTTGTCAGCTTTAAATTTTATTTTAATTTTTAGAAAAATAAAAAATTCAAAACTAAACTTGATTCGTGTTATTATTCGCATCCAAAATAAAGAGAAAATACTGATTCGATACTGGTAATAAATTCAGTTTGGTATGGGATGTTACCAAGGATGTTATAATAACATCAATTCCAAAATGATTCAGCATAGCCGCTACTGTCTTAACGGACAACCAACACATAAAATTAAACAAACCTTCGAGGCGATACGTTGTCCAAGAACCTTTCTGACTCTGCCAACACGAAAGGTAGTAAATGTGAATGACTGAAATATATCCAACCATTCAGTCACTCGCTCTCTGTCTTCTTTAATTTAATAACAGCATGGAAATGCTGAGGATGTGCCTGAAGTTCTTCATAAGCACTAACTTGATATTCATATCCATCTGGAAGGATGCTGTATGGATTTTAGAAAAACAAATATGAAATTTTGCAACTTAGAAGCCAGCCCTAGTCCCCTTTTCCCATTTTAAGACCAAACCATTCACCCAATTGGCCTATTCCAATTTAATATTGTTTGGTGAATCTGTAAGTGTGTTAGTAGGCCTACAGATTTTGTATCCAAAAAACTGAAATCTATAATTAGGCGTTGTTGGTTGAACACAGAATTTTGTGATCCAAATCAACTGCCAAGGCCTACCTCTGCACTTGAGGCTACACTACAAAACCCTTATTAGGTTTATATCCAGCTCGATCTAGATTTCTACGTGTGCCTAGATTTTCTACATTTTTTTTGCAAGCTAGCGCAAACTTAGGAAACCTTTACAATTAGATCTAAATTTGAATCAAAATACATGCAGATCTTGTTACATCTAGATCTATCTTTACCTTGATTTAGGGCCTAGGCTACATCTGGATTTTTTCCTTTTGTCCCTTGTAATTATTAATATAAAAAGTATTCTTCGAGGTGCAAAAAAAAGGACCTGGATCTAGACACATTTTAACACTAAGAATGAATGTTTACAATAATTAGCAATTTGGAATTTATGCAAAGAAAACCTTTTTATGGCAAACATACCTCAAGACGAGTAGCTGTGGACGCCATGTTTCAGAAAAAGCAACTCGACAGGTCAAGGGCAGAGGGTTTCCCCTCCGCATTTCCGGAGGTCCGAAATGACGTCATACCGGCAGGCTTACGGGAAACCCGGCGATATCCGCGGTTCTGCGTACAGCACATCCTTCCAAACCAGTGGCGAAGGCGTACGTTCAGGATGGCGGTTATATCGCCGTTGTTGAGGGGTCGCCGACAGGACGTAGCAAAGATAGGTCGCGTCCGTGTGGCAGCTTTAATGGACAAACTCAGGTCCCACGTAGGGGGTATGGCCAATCACCTGAATATGTGGCCGGTAAGTTTGACCGAGCAGGAGGGCGAGGTCGCGGTAATGGCCGAGGGCGTTTTGTAACCTTTGCCGATGATCGACGGCAGAGGGACTTTAGTTCGGGTCGCGATGGGTCACGGGGACCCAGGTCTTGCGGAACACAGGGAGCGAAGTGTTGGACTTGCGGACGCGTAGGTCATTTTTCACGGGAGTGTACGGCAGCGAAGTGTTGGAACTGCGCAAGAGCAGATCACATTAGCGTTAATTGTCCTGCAAGTAGGATAGCGGCAAACGTGGATGGCAGTCATAGTAGCTCCACTCAGTATTCTCCTAATAAATTTCATCATGCGGCCGCGTGTGTTACATCGGACGGCAGAGGCGGACAGTATTCTGAGTGTCCCAGTTGTCAGAAATTATTATCTTCCGGTGTTTTACCTTGTGGGAGAAAAATTCCCGTTATTAATTCATGTCACACAGGTGGTGGTCTTCGGGTTTATCCAGGGTTTGTTGGTGACGAACCGGTGTCAGTATTGCGTGATACAGGATCTACCGTTGTAGGGGTGCACAGAGATTGCATTCGCGAGTCACAGCTTACAGGTAAGACTATTCCCTGTATTCAGTTTTCGGGTGCCATTGAGAAGTTACCTATCGCAAAGATAGAGATTGATACACCTTTTCTTAGCGGTGAAGTTGAGGCGGTCGTTCGATTATTCCCAGGGGCTCAGCTCATTATTGGTAATGTGTCCCATGTGATTTCTCCTTCTACAGAGCATGTACAGGCATGGTCGCAGTCTAAGGGTATTGACTTTTGTGCCGCAGTTGAGACACGTCGTCAGGTATCTGATAAGGGAAAAATTAAACCGTTGGCGACACCGTCGGTCAACCTTGATATCACACCAGAACGCTTAGCGAGATTGCAAAGTGAGGATCCATCATTAAGTCCATGTTTTGAGGAGGCGCGAACTGAGAAAACGAGGAAGTATAAGAACGGTTGATCTTCCTTTCTTATCCAAGGGGGCATTCTGTTCCGTAAGTACGTGACAGTGGCTTCGGTTCTGAAGCAGGTAGTTGTGCCAGCGTTGTTAATTGCAACAGTATTGCGTTTGGCCCATGATGTCCCATTAGCGGGTCATATGGGAATTGCTAGAACCAAGGAAAGAGTTCTGAAGAATTTTTATTGGCCTTCAATACACAAAGATGTCCGGCTGCATTGTAAGACGTGCAGTGCGTGCCAAAAGACGACTCACAAGGGTCGCACACCCCAGGCTCCTCTTCAGACTATCCCCACGGTTTCGGAACCTTTTAAAAAGGTTTCGATTGATCTTGTTGGCCCCATTCACCCAGCTACTGATAGGGGGAATCGATTTTTTCTAACTATCATTTGTAATGCTACGAGATGGCCAGAGGCAGTTCCTCTTCGGACTATAACGTCAGAGGCGGTCGCGGAAGCGTTATTTGGCATCTTCGTGGCCGCGTGTGTTACATCGGACGGCAGAGGCGGACAGTATTCTGAGTGTCCCAGTTGTCAGAAATTATTATCTTCCGGTGTTTTACCTTGTGGGAGAAAAATTCGGGTCGCGATGGGTCACGGGGACCCAGGTCTTGCGGAACACAGGGAGCGAAGTGTTGGACTTGCGGACGTGGGAATACCGGAGCAGATCTTGTCTGATAGGGGCGCGCAATTTACGTCGGATATGATGAAGGAATTGTTTCGCTTGTTTAGCATACAGCCCATCACTACCACTCCATATCACCCGCAGGCTAATGGCATGTGCGAGAGACTTAACTCGACGCTAAAGTCGATGTTGCGTAAGGTAGCTGCTGATCGACCTAAAGATTGGGATAGGTATATCCCTGCAGTATTGTTTGCGTATAGGGAGGTACGTCAGCAGTCAACGGGATTCTCTCCGTTTGAGATGTTGTATGGTCGTAGTCCTAGGGGTCCAACTGATGTTCTTCGGGACATGATGACGTCGCCATCATCGGGAGACGATGAGCAAATTTCAGTGTTTCAGTACCTTGTTGATTTAAGGCAGAGATTATTGTCGCGATGTGGGTTAGATGGGGATATTTCGACTGACACTCTTTCGAGGTCCGCTCCCACAATCGACGAACACACAAAAAAAAAATACTTGCACTCTAAAAACTAAATAAATCAATTGCTTTGATTTTTAGCAGAACTGTAGGGCAGTTTAATTACAGGAATTAATGTAACAAATATAATTATAAATATAAATATCAAGTCAAAGGCAACTGAATCTAACTAATGAAACTACAGCTTTCTATAAAGACTAACGTATTCAATCTAACTACTTGCAGGTCATATGAGTTATATGCCAAATAGAATCCGCGCACGTGGCGACGGATATAACAGTTTAAATTCTATTAATTCAATGAGACATGTTATGATATGGACATTTCCTCTAGACACGCCATGGAGAATGCTTGTACAACCATGCGTTGTCTGGCGGTAGCTCTGAAACTGTCTTCAAAAGTAAGTAGAACGGTTCACTTTCATCATTACAAATTAGTATGGACTCTCACCATGCGGCCCTCACTGGGAGTGAGAGCGCTGGATGTAAACGCTGTGGGTTTATATCAAACCAAGTAGCTTAGGCTCTGGAGCTTTAAATCAGGCTCCTCACAATGGACTGCTCAACTGCGTCTCTATTTCTCTCATCTGGCTGAGGACTATCGCCGACCACCTCGTAAATGGATTGTCTACATGTGGCCCAGAACTAAGTTCTGTATGGCCTTAAATACTGGTCTGCATCTGCAGCTTACCGTCTAATTCCTGGATTGTGATTGGTGCAACCACTTCTAGCTCAGCTGCCGAACTGAGTTATTTTAAGTAACAGCCCTACGCAACGACCTTGGGTCGACATCAAAGGTCGAATCACCCAAGACAATAAAATGTAATTTTATAGCAATAAATTCTTAACATGTTCAAAACCCCGAGCTTTTACTCTGGATCACGGTATTTTCTGTACGTCACAGACATCTCAATAACATTTAATTCCTACTCACCCCTTCCCTCTTTACTAAACCTAGTTCAAAACACGAGATATAAAAAGTGCTCAGTCATGCACACCTACGCTGTCCGTCTATCCTTCCCCACATCTTCTGTCTATCTATTATAAAAAAAACTGTTCAAAACAAATTGTTTACGAGACCAAGTTATGCTGGCTCGCACAATAATTACGTTTGCAAAAATTACTCACTGCTCTCTCACAAAAATTTAGTCAGTGGAAACATTTATGAATTAAATCTATTCTTGACAATTATCTTCAGCGCGCACTATTGCGCAAGAAGCTTCTGGTATCGCTTCGAAGAGAGCGAAGACATATAAAAATAGAGGTTCCAAACTGCGAATTTTTAAGCCAGGTTACAAGGTTTTGTTGTTATTGCCTACCGATCATAATAAGTTATTAATGGCATGGAAAGGTCCGTATACTATTGAGCAAGTCGTTTCGAAGGTAGATTATGCTATTCAGATTGATGGATCAGTTAAGGTTTTTCATGTTAATATGCTGCAGAGATTTTATGAGAGACCAGAGTATCTGTGTTCTCAGACGGAACCAGAGGAGAGTGTCTTCACTGTTGCATGTACGGGGGTCGTAGACCAATCAGACAGTGACGTGGGCGATACCGATGCACAGGAGGAAGTAGAAATTCAATTGCCGGAGTTAGCTCCGACACAATGTTACAGGGAGGTAAATGTTAGCCCTGACCTTACGAGTTCACAGAGTAGGAAACTTCAGGCCCTGTTATCCTCATTCCCAGATGTTATCACAGATTTGCCGGGTCGTACTACGGTGATCCAGCACCAGATAAAGTTGACTTCGGATAAGCCAGTGTGTCTTAAACCTTATCCGTTACCTTTTGCTTCCAGAGATAGGGTTATTAAGGAAGTACAGGACATGCTAAAGTTAGACGTGATAGAACCGTCAACATCGCCATACTCATCACCCATCGTCCTCGTAAAAAAACCTGATGGATCGGTGCGGTTCTGTATTGATTTTCGGAGACTTAACACTATTACTGTAGGCGATAGGGAGCCTATACCATTCCAAGAGGAATTAATAGCTTCATTGGCTGGGTCGACGTGGTTCTCGAAGATAGATTTAACAAAAGGGTATTGGGAAATTCCTCTTGCTGAGGAATCTAAACAATACACGGCTTTTCAAACGCCCATAGGATTGTTTCAGTTTAAGGTTATGCCATTTGGGTTGGTAAACGCGCCAGCTACGTTTGCAAGATTAATGAGACTTGTATTGAAGGACATACCTAATGTCGTGTCATTCTTTGACGATATAGCGTGTCACACGTCGTCGTGGTCTGAACATATTCAGACACTAACAGTAATTTTTAAACGATTGCGTCATTTTGGTTTAACTGCTAAACCCGCAAAAATGTATTTGGCATGTCCAGAAATAGTATTCTTAGGACATCTCGTGGGTAGAGGTATTCAGAGACCTGAGATAACAAAAATTGATAAATTGGTAGGGTTGCAAATCCCTAAGACAAAGAAACAAGTGAGAAGCTTAGTGGGAGTTCTAAATTATTACAGGAAGTTCATTCCGAACTTTTCCTCTTTGTCATCTCCTCTTACTGACCTTACTAAGAAGGGACAGCCCGATAAGGTCCAGTGGACGTCTGAATGTCAGACAGCATTTAATAAATTAGTGACGGCATTGTCATCGTCACCTATTCTGATATTGCCAGATTTTCGATCTAAATTTATCCTCAGAACAGATGCATCGGACTCTGGTGTCGGCGCTTGTCTTCTACAGGAGAAGAATGAATATTTACATCCTGTATGCTATGTCAGTCGTAAATTATTACAGAGAGAAAGGAAATATTCTGTAATAGAGCGGGAGTGTCTTGCCATTGTGTGGTCCGTCCAGAAATTAGGACGTTATTTGATGGGACGAGAATTCTGCATCCAGACTGATCACAAACCACTAACGTTTTTATCTAGGAATCGTTCGTCGAGCCCTCGCTTATCGAGGTGGGCATTGGCTTTACAGCCGTATACGTTCGTCATCCAACCGATTCCAGGAACCAGTAACCATATCGCCGACTACCTTAGTCGAGCCTAGGTGGAAGTTTCAGGCGCTTGCCCATCGGAGGAGAGGAACGTTGGACGCACAGATGGAACAACGAGGAGTAGCAAATTGTGCACGATTGAAAACGTGATGTCATTGAAAATTGGGAAACATATGAACATTGACAGTGATCTGTGTGAACGATTCGTCGATCTTAAAATATTGACATTATAAATATTATATGAAGAATGGTTGATAGGTTGACTGATTTTGATTCTGTATTAGATATTATGTTTTAGTTAGGTATAGATGATGTGATATATATATATGCATAGTGCAGGGCAAATGAATCGCCATGTTTTCCCCTGATTTCGGTACCATACGTGCTATAGGCAGGAGTAGGTCATTTTTTGCGTAAATGTCGCATCATTTATCTTGATGCGATTTTGAAATTAATTGCATTAATTTTTTTGGGGTGGGGGATGATGTTGCGAGCGAGTGAGCGAGGATCAATAATTACGGGGAGAAGGGGGTATAGTAAGATTAACTCACGGCAGACAATTAAGGGAAAGCGTGGAATGTTGTGAGTTGGGGATTGGACGAGGCGAGATCGGTGTACTTACATGTCACTGCACACAGAGAGTCCTAAGGGAACGGACGCAAGAGAGAGCCCAGAGGGCGAACATAAGGGGAGCAGTCGGAAGACTAGTGAGAGTGTTTTTTACAGTGATGACTGGTAGGTTGAACTATGATTGATAATTGATGTACTATATTCTTCTGATGACCATGATGTAAATAAGTTATATGCGAGGAGTGTGCAAGTCATGTGCTACTGTATTAATAGATGTGAACTTAGAGCGAGATCTGTACGTTAGGAGTGTGGATTCCTAGCCTAGCCTGAGTACTGTGTAATACGGTGGAGGTGTGTTACAGAAGAGAGGCGCAGTTGAGTGGTGAAGTGGATAGTAAGTGTATGATGTTATAGAGATGTAATGTTATTCTTATAGGTGCCGGGGTCGGGCAGTGAGGCCACCCGCGGTGGACGGACACAGGCCGGGGACAGGCTGTGGAGCCGTGCAGACAAGGGCGTAAGGCCGACAGGCAGCCCAGCGGCAGTGGCAGTCTGGTTCGGGGAATTGGGCTAGCTATAGTCCTAAGTTATGTACATGATATTATTGTAATACGAAGTGTACAGGTGTTGATGTTAAATTATGTACATGAGAGTTCGGTAGTACGACTTATACAGGGGTTGATGTTAGGTCGAGTAAGGGCCTGGAAAATTATGTTGTAAAGCACGGGCTGTACGGTTGTGGAACCGGAGATAGGGTGACTGTATGGAAGAATGACCCTTGAATTGTAGTTGAATTGAATAATGTACCGTATGTAATTGAACGTACATATATTAATGTTATAATAAATGTGTGAGCCTGTTTGGTTGTTTTGTTAAGTGTTATACTTGGTCGTTTGTGATTGTTGTCCTGTCATAATAAGTACATATTCCAGTCTGGAATTTGTTACAGTGGATGCTGGAGTTTTATACCAGAAATCACATTTCACTCTTTTTGTTTTGATTGTTATTATAAATATTATAGCAAAATAGCTTTGAAACTTCAGCTGTTGTTATAGCTCTGCATGCTTATTAACGTTTGACCCTTTCCAAAAATGCACCGAGTAGACGGAAAATTTGGTTGACTTTTGGTAAGAATGCAAAAGTTGTCTGTAAACGGAGAAAGTTGATGTGTTTTCAACAACACCAAAAAAATTATGGCTGCCTGTCGTACATGTATATGTGGCAGAGTGGAGTATTCCTTGTAGGAAGGCGATCAAATTACACTGCTGTATTTATAAGGTAAACAATAAACTGCTGCAGCCTTCATAATCTTAATCACGTGTGCTGATTCTTTTGGAATGACTGCCATGAATATCCGATAAAACGCTGTGTGTTGATGCATATATCTGCTCCATTGCCTATCCCTTTTCTCTTCTTTTTGCTTTGAACGAAGTATAGTATTTCATTTGTGCTTGCATGGTCTATCAATTTAATTATTATTGTTTGTTTTTTTTAGCTTCTGTTAGCAGCTTATTTTGCCTGTATCGTAAGTTCGTTCACACCAAACCGCCGATAACAGGCGTGCAATCACGGCCGAGCGACAACGGTACAAAATTTCTCTAAATCGGATTCAGACCAACCTACCAACAACGGACGAGTCATTTTCTCTCGTCCGTCCGACTTTTCACTTTTACCGCTGCAGTAAAATTTCTACCACACTCAGCCGTGCAGCCAACAGGGGGGGGGGGGGGGGGGTGTTTTTCTTAATCTCGCGTACCCCAAGCCGCCAGGCCCATGGCGTCTAAAAATAGTACAGGCGGGGTCCTTGAAGCAAAACTTTCAAATACATTTTTATTTTCATCAAATGTTGTTCTTGAGCACGGATTTGAATTCAGCGATGGACCGGACGCTGGCCGGACGAAATTTGGCCTTCGGCTGTGACTACGGCTAATCGTATCGTGTAATAAGGAAAATAGCTGAAATCGTATGGGTCGCCGGCCGGTCGACCTCTCGCCCATCAATTTCCGGTGTCTCCTGATATTTTGTCGTACGGTTTGAGTGAATGGTTGGTGCCGCTGCTTGCCTTTGAAGTTTTTCCTCACAGGGGATGGCATGTCGTTTTACAAACTTGTTGAAAACGACATGCTAGCATGAATTTGATATGAAATTCGGAATCCGCGTGTCAAAATTAGTGAAACTGGTCGCGAGTGCTCCGTTTTATTGCTTAATAAAAATAATTTTTAAAATCTATCTTTTTATACCCATTGAATTTTTCAAAAGTGGCGGGGTTGTGTGTTGTGTATCACAGTAGCATCCCTTGTTTCCATCCGGTCCATCGTAACGAGTCTGATGGATGATTTTAAGGATTTTGTTTGAGTGGTTTTCTTCCGAAAGGAAGAAAGGTTTCAAGTACCTGGCAACTTTCTCTATTTATTAGTAGTAGAGAGATCATCATGGCTTCCGGGATATATGACGCCTTGGGTGTCATTGCTGATTTTGAGGAGAATGTGAACTCTTCCGATACTGACCGATATCAGATTATTAAAAAACATTTGAAAATGATGGACACGCTTAATTACCGAATACCAGAATTTCGTTTTGGTAAGGAAAAGAAGTTAGCTTTGCAACAGCTGCGAACAAACGCAAATTAAGAGAATCGAAAGTAGACACCGCTTTGCGTAAATGAGGAAGGATGACCTATTATTGCAGGGTCTCTGGGATTGAAACTCAGAAACCTGTTCACATTTTTACAAGCACGTTAAAATATCAACATAGACTTATACATTTTTGGAAAGAGTTCCGTCTTGGTTCCGACCACCCGGTCGAGAGAGAGGCAAACCCTACAAGTGGCCTGTCCTTATCCCTTAGCCTTAAGGTCAGGACCTTATCTTTAAACTAAACAGAAGTTTTCTGGTTGAAAAGTTAAGGGATAGGACAAGGGATAAGGACAGGGTTAAGGATATGTTTTATAAAGGCAACTTGACTGTGTGGAACCCTTTCCTATTTTATGACCAGCCTGATTAATTATAAAAGGGAGTCATCTTTTCTGTGTGATAACGTAGGAAATTAGTTATGGTCAATGCACTAGGTGTGGTCACGAGGCAGGAAATGGTAAATGCCCAGAAGTAAACAAAGTCCAGCAAGCTTCTGACAGGCTCAATTTAACCACTGAACTTTGGGCTTGTCAGTGAACACTTAAAATTCTCTCTCAGTTAATCTGTGCTGGTCAGAACACTTTTCATGTGTAAGCATCAACTGCATGTCTGTGCGGTCACCTGCTGGTGGTGCAGTCACAAGTTGCTGGTCGTGCAGTCACCTGCATGTAAGTGCCATCAGTGCATGCTCTCTGTGCGATCAGTATCAAAATAGATCTGATAATCAACCTTCCCATCCTCTTCTTTTCCAATTCCCCGACTTCCCACTTTTTCTTGTCCTCATGCTGAATTTACTAGACTTATCCTTTGATCAAGTTGCAAAATGCCTTGAAATATAGATCTAGCCTATGTATTTGGATTTTACCACAATATTATTCTTTGTCTCTCATTAGATTCAGTTGTTTACTATTAGCTGGTGTGCAGTGGCTCTTTTTTTGAACTCTTTTTTATCATGTAATCATATTAATAATAAGAAATAATGCTGCTAGTGATCCCAGTTGATGCAAACACAACACTGATGTCACACTGCCACTACCAGTGACAGCACCTCATGCAGGGTGTCAGATGAATGCATGTCAGTGCAGTCAGCGCCATATGTGCATAATCACACTCATAATACCCAGAAAACATATTTTTAATGAAAATCCACTCAAAGTAGAGTGTCCAGAGCACTTCTGTGAGCTTACACCAGACCACTAAATGGAGAAAACTGTAGGGTCACAAATTTACCTTTGAACTCAAGATGGAAGTTTTGGGGACACAAAACTTTGAAAAGTTATTCAAGGCAAAATACAAGCTTAGATAACAGTCATATGCGATGTGATGTCTTGATAAGAACGTCACAAAACGTGGATTAGTCACAAAAACACCCGCAAATGAAACTATGGAAAAATAAATATTGACCGCACCGACATGCTGACCGCACCTTGTGCATTGACTATATGTTGTGCTTTCTGACTAGGGTACACTGAATTTATCAATATAATGAAAGTAATGAAGTGTCTGTTGATAAAACTGCAGTTAAATTTTGAGGTCAGTGTAAGGATTAAACATTTGCTTTGCATTTTTATTATTGCACAGAAAGTTTCATCATACACTGAAAAGCAACTTGTAATGTTTCATTAAGTTCATTCTAGAGTATAAACTATGATTTTTTTTGTTGGTGTCATCATTATATTTAAGCTGACAACCTACAGTACATACTAACACAGTAGTATGTCTTCCTCAGGGCTGGAATGGCTGAATGTCTCACAGCCTTTGACCTTGACTGGTGATTTACATGGTCAGATCGTGATTCTAGATTTCTTTACCTACTGCTGCATCAACTGCGTGCATATCTTGCCAGATCTGGAAGAGACAGAGAAAATGTTTCCACCACAATCAGGAGTAGCAGTTGTGGGTGTTCATTCAGCAAAATTTATGAACGAAAAAATCACAGCAAATATACTGAGTGCAGTTCTGAGGTACAACATCAAGCATCCTGTGGTCAACGATCAAGATGCAACTTTATGGCAGGTAAGTTCATAGTTAAAAATAAAAGAATAGAGAGAGAGGAAAAAAAAGTCAACACTGAAGCCTGCAAACACGGGAAAGAGAAAAAAAGATTTTTCTGTCGTTTACATATATGATTTTAATTTTTCACTGAATCACAAATTTCAGAAATGTGTCTATTGCAGATCAAGGAATGGTAGATTCTACATCATTTTTGCATCTACATTCCAACTTCTATTCTACTGACTGTGATGAAATAGCTGTGAGTGCATAGTTATGTAAATTTGTAGAGTGAATGTGGAGAGAGGAACCTTCGAAAGCGATATAACAGAGAAAAGATGAATGAGCATGCAAAATCTTGAGTTTGTTAAAAGTTTCAAAATGTTTTACTGATCACCAGTTTTCAGAATCATTTCATATTTTACAATGACATTGATGCTGAATCGCAGAAAAGTCATGTCATTTCACCGTGAATAACAAAGCTCTTCACATGACTTTCCAGGAGTTAGCTGTGTCATGCTGGCCGACTCTTGTATTTGTGGGTCCCAGTGGACAGCTAATTTATTCACTAGCAGGGGAGGGTCACAGGGCTTGGATTATGGAGTTTTTGAAGGTGGCAACAGAACACTATTCCTCTCAGTTGACCCCCCGGCCTTTGGCACTCAGCCTGGAAAAGAACAAAACTCCTGAATCCAGTTTGTGTTTCCCAGGGAAAGTTTGTTATTGGCAAGAAAAAGACTGGCTTGTGATCACTGACACTGGGAACCACAGAATTGTTGTAGCAAACACCAGTGGTGTTGTGCAGGTAGGCAGTTGCTTAGAAAAGTTTACAATTTTGTTTTTATACAGATGTTTTGGTGCAATCAGGTCAAAGGAAATTGGCAATTTACATATGTGATGTTCTTGGGAATGGGTATTTTTTTTTATTCAAAAACGCTTTGACAGGAATAGCTATACCTACATGGTTTCTCAGACATTAAGGATGGTTCATATTTTGTATCTCTTGACACAAGCGTTGTCTGGAGGTTTCAGAGATGGCCTCTGTCCTGACATTTTTGATAATGTGGTCATGAATTACTGTAATATATTGTGTAATATAGGCATTAATGTTTGTCCTTGTTATCATAACAAAAATTTGAAATTATATATTTTTAAGTGAAACTAACATGTTTTACCTGATCTTGAATATTGTTGCAAAATTCTACTTTTTTTGGTTACTACAGGTGGTCGTTGGAAGTGGACAATCAGGACTGAAAGATGGAAATTTTGCTGAAGCTGAATTCAATTCCCCACAAGGTGTAGCATGCAATGAAAGGTGTATTTATGTTGCTGACACAAGCAACCACTGTTTACGGCAGATTGATTTTAGTGCCAGGACTGTCATCACTGTTGCAGGCACTGGGAAACAGGGTACTGACTACATTGGAGGGAGACAATCAACACAGCAAGAGATTGCTTCCCCTTGGGACCTTACTCTGGGCACATCACCTAGAGATCGTAAGCACATTATGATATAATTAAGCAGTCGTTCACTCTGTCTGCCTATGAATCTTGTCTGTGTTCTTATGTGTATTTATCTGGAATGCCTAATTTTAGATGATATTTAATTTCAACCAACTGGCTGTGATGGGTCATGACCTTTTTGAAATTTTTGTTGTCAAGAGTAGATACAGGCAGAGAATGGGGAAAATGCCTCATAAGTTTAATGTGCTAATATGCTAATTCATAATAATGAAATTGTATGTAAAACCATGTCATTCCGTTAACCCTCATCCTGTGTTGAGTGAACTTGTCCACGAGCACCTAGCGCAGTGATAGCTAGTGGGCTGTCAGCCGCTTGCTCTCGTGTTGCCACTAACCTCGGCAGTTGGGTCAATCGGGTCTTTAACTTGTACTACATTGCCTTCTCCTCCTCAGCTGCTTTTAGACTGAACTTCCATTATTTATGTTTTCAAAGCATATTCCTCTTAACTGTGGCAAGAGAATCGATTCCCAGCTAGTAAAGTACATATGTACTTTAAAGCAGTTTGACCAAAGCAATTACCACATCGAAAAAGACATCAACCAACAACAAAGTTGGTCATATTCTCCCAGTCTTCCCTGACAAAAATCTACCGACAGATACACTTATGCAGCAGTCCCCTTAGGTTTACATCGGAATTCATAAGTACACATAGAGCTATGCTCCGTAAACTCATTATGTGTTACAAACACGTACTTTGACCTTAAGAGATGCCAAAGAACATCATGGCGCCATCCCAGGTCTGGCCATTGGCATCAATTAGATCTTATTCTCTCAAGGAGGAAGAGTTTGGGCTGTATAAAAATAACTCGTTCCCTCCACAGTGCTGACTGTGACACCGACCATGCACTGGTAGTCAGCAAAATCAAAATTTCGGCCAAGAAAATATACAGATCAAAAGCCCCTTCAATCCCTAAGATCAATGTAACAGCAATCAGAGATGAATCAAATAGAAAGTCATTTGAAAAGTTATTTGCTGAAAGCATGGATAATGTCACCCAATGTGACTCGGTAGATGAAACATGGAACACTCTCAGTTCAAAAATTCATGACTGTGCCATCAAGTCTTTTGGACAGCATAAAGTTTCAAACAACGACTGGGTAGCCCAGAACAGCGAAATTCTCCTACCTCTTATTGAGCAAAAGAAATCTGCTTTCAATGAGTATAACAAAAATTGCAATCAGAGTACAAAAACTTGTTTCAAAAATGCAAAAGCTAAACTTCAGCTGGAGGTAAGACGTTGCGCCAACAAATACTGGACAGACTTGTGTAACAGCATACAAGAGGCAAATGAAAAGGGAGATATGAAAACCGCCTTTAGTCAGATGAAAGTAGCTCTTGGGCCAATCATCACCAAAAGCGCCCCACTTAAGTCTGTAAATGGTGAACCCATCACAGATAAAAATGAACAACTGAATAGGTGGGTAGAGCATTACTCTCTGTTGTATTCAACTGAGAAAAATATTCCACCAGATTTTGAGGAACACCTCCAAAAACTGCCAATAATGGCCGAACTTGACGCTGAACCTTCCTTAGTCGAGCTTTCCAATGCAATCGACCACCTGTCTGCTGGAAAAGCCACAGGAAGTGACAACATTCCTGCAGAGGTATTAAAAGGCCCACTATTACCACACCTGTATAATCTGTTACTGCAGTGTTGGAAAGAAGGCGTGATACCACATGATATGAGAGACGCCAAAATTGTCACACTTTACAAGAACAAAGGAGACAAAGGCGACTGCAACAACTATCGAGGCATATCCCTCCTCAGCATTACTGGAAAGGCTTTTGCTCGCGTCATCCTCTGCCGCCTTCAACAACTGGCGGAAAAAGTCTTACCAGAAACACAATGTGGCTTTCGAAGCAAACGATCAACTATTGACATGATATTTGCACTTCGGCAAATCCAAGAAAAATGTAAAGAACAAAACAGGCCGCTTATAACATGCTTTGTGGACCTAACAAAGGCTTTCGACACCGTAAGCCGATCTGGCCTGTATGCAGTCCTTAAATCCATAGGCTGTCCACCAACATTGCTAAAACTTATTGCATCCTTCCACACTGACATGAGGGCATGTGTCAACTTTGAGGGCTGCACATCCAATTCATTTGCTGTAAACAGCGGTGTGAAGCAGGGATGTGTTCTTGCTCCTACCTTATTTGGTATATATTTTGCAGCCCTACTCAAGAATGCCTTTGGTCAATGTTCAGGTGGAGTACTTATTAACACCAGAGTGGACGGCTCCATTTTTAATGTTGCCAGACTAAAAGCAAAATCTCGTACAGAGCATATTATGTTACAAGAGCTCCTCTTCGCAGATGATGCTGCAATCGTGGCCCACGATGAAACCACGCTCCAGGCTCTCATCAATAGCCTTGCCAAAGCCTGTGACAAATTCATGCTAAAGATCAGTGTCTCAAAAACTGTAGTTTTGACACAAGGCTTGAGAAACCCCAACCCAATCATGCTGAATGGCTCTCCTCTGGAGCAAGTGGGAAAATTCTGCTACCTAGGCTCAACCATCAGTGGTAGCACAGACATAACAACTGAAATAAATGCCAGAATAGGAAAGGCGGCCACAGCTTTTGGCAAACTCTCAAAAAGGGTGTGGAACAATAGCAAGCTGACCATCAAAACAAAGGTACTCGTGTACCAAACTTGCGTCCTAAGCACCCTGCTGTATGGCTCAGAGACATGGACCACCTACTCCAAACATGAAAGATCCCTCAACTCCTTCCACCTGCGCTGCCTACGCAAAATTCTCAAGATCAAGTGGCAAGACAGGATCTCAAATATCGAAGTTCTGAGCCGAGCCAACATTCCATCAACTCAGGCTCTCCTAGGCAAAAAAAGACTGCGGTGGCTTGGACATCTCCACCGTATGGAAAATGATCGCATCCCCAGACAAATTCTCTACGGGGAACTTGCTACTGGCAACCGACCCAGAGGTAGGCCACATCTGCGATTCAAAGACACTTGCAAGGTCACGATGAAAGCATTCAACATCGACCCCAATGAATGGGAGAACCTTGCAAATGATCGAAGCAGATGGAGACAAAAATTGCGCAGTGGCACGCTCGCAATAGACTTCAAGGCAAAAGAAACATACCTGACAAAACGACAGAGGCGGAATGAAAACACTCGCCAAAGTGAACCCAAAAGACTGACCTGCAATCACTGCCATCGCACTCTCGGGTCAAACATTGGTAGAATAAGCCACGAGAGAAGCTGTCAGTCAAAGTGAAAGTGAATATTCTAGCTGCTAAGACCGTCTGTAAAGACGCTAAAGGCCATATATATATATATATACATAGAGTCATAGAATGGCTTCTGAAATAAGCATATGTCACCCTTCTTATCATATCGCATGTAGATGACAACCAGTGTCAAAGTAAATTGGTTCCCTAGATATTCCCTAAGGGGCAGCCTACTGATCTTTGTCCGGAATTTCCTTATTGACCGTTCCTTCCAGGTGAAGGTAAATTCCACCCTCTCTGATCCATTTGATCAAGAGCAGGGAGTCCCCCAGGGCTCTGTTATATCTCCCGCCCTATTTAATATTGAAATAAATTCAATTACTAAAATGCTTTTACAAAACATCGACTATTCCTTGTACATAGACACCTTTCTCATCTGCAACAGGGGCCCCCAGGTAGATAGAATAGAGCAGAAACTGCAACTACAGCTCAACACCATCCAGAGATGGGCAGCTACAAATGGTTTTAAATCCAGAAAACCGTCGCCATCTACTTTAATAATAAAAAGGAAATTTCACAGAGACCCGGACCTCTTCCTTCATGGAAATCAATGAGTTTATGTCAAAGACGAGGCCAAATTTCTAGGACTTATATTTGACAAAAAATTAACTTTTATCCCTCATATAAAACACCTTAAACTCTCTGTCAATAAGCTCTTAACATTCTAAAGACCATCTGAGGAACTGAGTAGTGTGCGAATTTAGTCTTCATCACTTCCTGATCAGATCCAAACTAGAATATAGTTGCATTGTCTATGGATCAGTTAAACCGTCGTGCCTGAAGATGCTAGACCCTGTGCACCACCAAGGGCTACATCTTGCTCTGGGTGCTTTCCACACCTCTCCAGTGGAAAGTCTGCATGTGGAGGCAAATGAAGCGTCTCTGTGCAGCAGAAGAGACAAACTCTCTCTTCAGTACGGATAAAATTGTCTTCTCACCCAGACAATCCCACTTACAGTTTAGTTTTCAATCAAAGATACATTCAAAATTTTGAATCTTTTCCAGGTGTCATCCCTCCTTTTTGCCTTCGGATTCAGTCTTTGCTGGCAAAGGCCGAAATCTTTCGCTGTGATGAGGAGAATGACCCATTTCCTGCCATCCCACCATGGCTAACGCATAAACCAGACATTATTTTAGATCTCGTGGCATGTCCCAAGAACAACACCATGCCAGAAACTTACAAGCAGTTGTTTAGAGAGGTAATCAGTAAATACCCTGATCAAAGGCCTTTTTACATAGACTGCTCTAAAGAATGGATGGTAGGCGCTGTCTCATTCTTAATTACAGATGGCAAATCCCAAAGCGTCCATCTTTATCACTGAGGTTCAAGCAATCAACTTGGCCTTAAATCTTATATCTGACTCCCAACCAGGACGCATCATTATCTTTTCTGATTTGCTTCCAGCAGTCCAGGCTTTAAAAAACCCAAATAGGAAGATTCATGAGATCAGTAACCTATTACAAAGTCTTTATACATTGTCCAACAGGAAATATGAAATCGTCCTCTATTGGGTCCCTGGACACATTGGCATTAAGGGTAATGAAACAACAGACACGCTGGCCAAAGAAACATTGAAACGTCCACCTCAACACCTAAAAATACCACACACTGACTTTAAACCCACTATTAGCAACTTCATTAAATCAAGATGGGAGGAAAGATGGTACCAACAAACATCAAATAAACTACACTCTGTCCAAGATCAACTTGGACAGTGGACCCATGTCTCTCAATAAAATCGGAGAGATGAAATTGTCCTTAGTAGACACCGCCTGGGTCATACCCACCTCACACACTGTTTTTTGTTTGGAGGGAAAGATCTCCCCGAATATGTGGCACGCAATTGCCAATTATCAATGAAACATACTTTAACTGAATGTGTGGTCTTCATGCCTATCCAAAGAAGACACTGTGCCTGCGGGTCCATGAAAGAATTATTTTCTGACATGGCCCGCGGCGCATCTTGTCATTTGTGAAAGAGGTCAACCTCTACAAGTTGATTTAACAGACTTTTATCATATTTACAAAATTCATAGACATAATTTACAGTATGGGCCTTTTCCCATTAGATTATTAATATGGGCCTTTTCCCGTTAGATCTTTAACTTCACTTCATCTCATCATACTTATTGACATTTGAGGGCTGAAAGCTAGCACAAAAAGAGATAACAAAAAAATTGTGAACGCCGCAAAGTGGCCGTTATCGTGCCGACATGCCGTTAAACCCAAACTCAAACTATATATTCCCTTGTTCAAACTTCTGGTGGTCAGCACTGTTACATGAGTATGATGAAATAGGTATTACATTTCATTGCAATGCAAAACAAGCGTAAAAAAAAACACACAAAAAAAACGATCAGTGGGAGCAAACAAGTAAACAAACAGGAGATGCTGCATATGCCACAAAAATGGCTGTGCGCAGGAAGAGGGTTGCAAAGAGAGGGACACTAAAGTAGCCTCGTGTACTTCCCAGGTTGCAGGCAGGAGGCCACTATAGTGGCCTTGCGCAGGACGAGAGTTAAGAAATGGTGTCAGACTTCAATACATCCACTAAATCTGGAAACAAATATATAAGTAGTGTGACCTCATAGATATCATTGAATATTGGGACATGGTGGTCCAGAAGCAAGGTGCTCGCCTCTCATCCCAAGGGTTCTGGGTTCAAAATCCGGGCTGTGCAGGCATGTTGGAATTTGGGATTTTTCTCAGATTTTCATGTCCCTGATCCTATTGGGGGGTAGGATTGAGTACCTAGTCTTCTCAGATAAGGACGAAAAAATTCGGAGGGCACGTGTGCACGTTGCGCACGTTAAAGATACCTTGGCAGTTGGAAATCATAAAGAGCAGGCCGTACAGGCCGCTGCCCGGGCAAATTTGAAATTAAAATTAATAGGTTGAAATTTAGCCATATCACACACCCCCCCCCCCCCACACACACACACCCCCCACCCCCCATATCATCAACAAAAATTTATAATTCATTATTAAAAAAATATTAATAGATATTCAAATATTATTATAATACTTTAGAATACAAGTTGTGAGTTGTGAACTGCGCCTAACAGGCTGCGGTTACAATTTGCTCTGAGCTCACTGAGATAGAGAGAGTGAGAGAGAGAGAGGGTAAGAGAAAGAAAGAGCGAGTGAGAGAGCTTCTGTAAAGCGCAATTAGCATTTCTAATGGCAATGGATATGCGCTATATAAATGCCATCCATTATTATTATTATTATTATTATATCAGTACTCAGATATGTTTATGTATAAGCAAGATATTTGTGGTTTCAGTGATATTCAAAGTACTCAAAAATAAGAATACTAAAAGTAATAAAAGAATGTATGAATTTATTGAGACGTAGACAGGCATCAGCTAAGAAATCCAGAGAGCTTTGCAATGGTCACTGAGAAATGACCTTCCTATTACAATAACACCACAATGTAAATCTTGGGAAAAGTTGTGAAAATTTGGAAATGTACGATGCCTGTAAAGCTACAATTACAGTCGATGTTATTTCCATCTCACCAGCTTCTTCACCTGTATTGTTTGTTGCCATGGCGGGTACTCACCAGATCTGGGTTTACTTTGTCACAGACTCAACATGGTATCAGGGCAAGTAAGTTATGCTTGGTCATTGTTATTGTATGCAGAGGATTAGTTAGCTTTTGGCTTTATTGCAGCATTTCTGTTTATTTGAACAGTTTTTGTATACCATTTGTTTTTGTAGCGTTCCAAAACTCTGTTTAATGTTTTGTTGTATACATGACAACTTAACCCATACCCTGCGCGCTACCTGTAAAGCCCGCTGCCCCGTCAGTGACCTTACTCACGGAGAATCTTATCTGGGGTCACTGACCCGTGCCCCTAGACGATGACCACATACGCTGTCCACGTGGTTCGGTTTTTATTGATCGGTATGAAAACATTCGCTGCTTTGCCTTATCACACTTGATAATGAATTAACCAGCAAAACCTTAGTCTGTCAGTCTCTAACCAATGATCTGACTTATGATTCCAAACTGACAGCTGTAGTTTTCGTGAGAACGAAGCATGATAACTAGCCACGCCCTCCCAAGCCCTACACAAATGGTTTCATCCTGATTGACCCATACTAATACATGTAAACCAATGTGGGCATTTGGGGCAAAGATTATTTCAGAGCTTGTTTCTGATTGGTTCTCAGATACAGACAACTCCAGATGGTGGTCAGCTTGTGAGAAAATGAGATAATATTGCAAATTTGTTGAGCAACAGTTCACATGTCGATGTTACATCTTTTGATAGTGTGGGGAGAGCCTTTGAAAGCTTAGTCTTTGTGATTCCGACCAGTGGTTCACTGGTTAACATGTCCATGTCACAATGCGTTTGATTTAGAAGAGATACAGTGAACAATAACACGGTGGTTACGTCTCAAAAAGGTCAGTGACCCGACGCCTGAAAATAGGGCTTGCGCGTGGCGCGGTCAGCTTGACCTGGGCGACTTTTGCCGCCCGTGCGGCGTGAGCGCTTGCAAGTCAATACCGACTATTGCCGCCCCGCGCAGGGTGAGGGTTAACTGTGATAAGTGACAGAAATTTTGGAGAGTTGATATTTTGACCTGCACAGCCCAGAGTAATTTGACAATGAAATGCTAGGCAACCTTAGAGTGTTTTCAAAGCAGACTTATGAAGTTTTTTTTTTTTGTAGAATTATGAAATCTGCCAATGAAAGCGTTTCATTCTGATATTTCACTGACATGGAGATTTTTATTTATCAGGTCATACACTGCAGGAACTTGCATTTGTTTTGCTGGCAGTGGGCAGGAGGAAAACAGAAACAATTCCTATCCAGAGAGAGCTGGATTTGCCCAACCTTCAGGTTTGGCCCTGTCAAAGGATGATCAAAACCATAGCCTTTACATTGCAGACAGTGAAAGCTCTTCCATCCGTGCCATATCCCTGGTTCACGGCAAGGTGAAGGGATTAGCTGGAGGAGAGAAAGATCCAAAAGTAATCTGATGTTTCTTCTGTTTCATTAATTTATTCATCAAATTTTTTGTATCACACTGACTGTTTTTCAGGACTGTATTTTCACCCTTTTTTTAAGAGACAGAGGTCATGTTCCAGGAATGGGCGATTATTTTTTTTCCACTGTTTATGTTGTTCATTATGCATTGTTTCTAAACTGCATAAGTACAATCCTAGTAGAAATCATGTGTAACTGTAATGCAGAATCATAGTGCATAATCAGGAGAACTTGTTAGTAAAATTCTGGAAATGACAGACTTTTTGTGAAGCTTTTCAAACTTTTAAGACATGAAACTTTGTAATTTGTTTGCTGTCCAGATTTACATATATATAGCCTGTAAATTATCTATTCAGTGTTCAGCCCGTAGATTTTTTGTGTTTTTTTTTCCCCAAATGTTGTGAATTTCATGTTTGTTCCTTTTACCCTGAAACTGTCGACATTTTCACTCAGAAAATCTTTTTAATATTCATTAGTGTAACCACCTCTCTAGATCTTTTCCAAACTGTTTACATGGCTGTTTGTTTCTTACTCAACTGAAGAATTTGTTTGCTTATGGAGACACTGATGGAATTGGCACAGTGGCTAAACTGCAGCATCCTCTTGGTGTTGCTTATTTAGATGGCAAACTTGTTGTTGCAGATTCATATAACCATAAGGTAAAGTAATCAGTTTACAACAAACAATGACAGTCTTTGTATTCCAAACTTTATGATAAAATGAATCCAGGCAGATATGTAAAAGATTGCCTTTTTTAAAAATAATTTGTTTAGTGTGTGGGAATAACAACTTTTAAGAAGAAGAAGATCATTTGAATTTTGTTGTACTGAAATAGACCATTTTAGAATGTGTCATTTCCTTTGTAGTAGGTGGATTTTCTCTCAATTAATTAATTTAAGATTGACAATCTTTTATCACCACCAAAGTGGATACAGTCAATGTATAAGTTGATGACAGGAGAGCATGTCACAAAGATGCATCCAAATAAAATATAAGTTAATAGAAGTAAGCAGATGCTTGGGGAGAGACAGAACACTAAGATAATAATTCAGAGAAAATATTGGGTGAATTAAAGTTGCAGTGCCTAGTTTGTGCTCCTTTCACCCCCCGCTTTGCTTTTCTGGGCTCTAACTAGGCACTACAACTTTAACTCACCTCATATTTTCTCTGAATCAAAATAAAATATGATCTTCCGAAGACAAACAATTTAAGAGCTAATAAAACATCCACATATTACGCTTGTTTTTGATGTCTGAAAGTATTGTGCAACTCAGTGCAGTATTTGTACAGTATACGTGTATGTCCTCTGTGTTTATGTCAGAAGTTCTGGCAATTTTGCTGTCAGTAGTTCCCATCCCTGTGTGACGGAAATTTTGTAACACAGATTTTTTGGATACCCAGAGTTCTGTTATGCTAATAGTAGTGCAGCCATGCTGAGATTGAAACAAATTTTATGACAGTCGTGATTTCAGATATGAAGATTAAGAAATCTGAAATGCTGAAAAAGTTGTCTTATAACAGTCCACATTTTGCTGCCATAAATCAGTCTGTACAAGGCAGCAGAAGCTGTAATCATGAGTTGCATATTCATTTCATTTCTTCAAGATCAGTACTTTGAACTCTTCATGAGGCAGAAGCACCAAAAAGTCAGAGCAAAGTGTAATTTCCAATTGTAATACAGTTTCTTAATTTACAGTTATAACATTGCACCAATTTCATGAAAGCTGCGTATTGATCAGTTTTAGACAGAATTCACAAGCTGTGGGAATCTGCCATTAATGTGAATTTTCATGACATGTGGCAAGGGGAAAGAAATATACATGTAGTAAAATCAGTTTTGATTAAGAAAACTACATTTTTGTGGGTCCCATACATATGAAAAAATATCCAGTTTGCATGCAGAAATGATTAATTATAAACTATTCACTTTTGACCCATCCTGAATCTACCATACTCACTGTTAAATGCAGAGCAATAATGCTTTCTTTTATCAGATAAAACTAGTGGACGTGAACACATTAGACTGCCAGACATATGCAGGCACTGGACAACCAGGGAATCACCTTGAAGCATCTGATTTGAGAATGTGTGTTTTTAATGAACCAGGAGGCGTGGCTGTGAATGAGAACAGAAAAATAATCTACATAGCAGATACTAATAATCATACTATTAAAGGCTTGGATTTTGCCACATCAACAGCATTTCAGGTTTGTGATTCACCAAGTGTTCAGTGAAATGTTATTATGTTTGTTGGAATTGAGGCAAAAATGCCATTTAATTAATAAAACATGCGAGACTTACCTGTAAGTTGAAGCATGTTTGGGATTCTAACGAAGCCAACTTAGTCTGGAACGAGGGTAACATGAGATAGCGCACCGCGCCCACTGGTCAGTATTTATCTGCGAAAAATCAGTGGTAAATAAACACATTGGCTGAGTTTTCTGGTACCACTTACACACTGGGTGGGCATGTTACCCTCGTTCCAGACTAAATTGACTTCATTAGAATCCCAGACATGCTTCAACTTACAGGTAAGTCTCCATGTTTTATTAATTCAAACCCAGCCAGCTGTCTTTCACTTGGTGTAACATGAGATTTTAGCACAGTGATTTTGAGCTCAGAACATTATGACCTGCGTATTGGCAGGAAAATAGTGATCAATTTTATAGGCGGTAAAGGAACTGTAACGTGCCTACCTCAATGGCACTGCACGGTGTGGTCCATCAGGACTTGACCAAAACTGTGTGTCTGTCTCTTGTAGAATTTAGAGAAAGTAGACTCAGAGGTCCATCCTGCTGATTTCATGATGATTTCAATTGGGCAGGCATTAGATTGAGCTACTGCTGATGTACTGGCAGTCCTGGTGCTATGAGCACTAAATTCTGTGATATTGATGCCCACAGTGGACTGTGCATTTGATCCATCGAGCTATTGTGTCCTTGCTTGCTGCTCCGTGTGTTTGTCTTATGCTAACAAGGAGTTACTGTGTGTCTTCCGACAATCTGTCGTTCTCAGCAGATACTCATGAAGAGTAGAAACTACACATAAACCAGGGTTTTGCTTAAAAGCAGATATTTCAATTGGTGATTGATGAGTTCCTCTACGAGAGGGTTTTGATAATGTGGTAATATGGAAAACAACTTTGTCATTATTCAATCATGCAATTAACATCAAGATTGTGCAGAGTTTGGACTCTTTGTCCCAATAATAAGGCAAGAAGCATTACCAATTTAAGTGTCAATTCTTTGAAAGAAAGACTGGCCAAAGGCATCCACAATTCCAACATATCCAGCACTTTATTTACATCCGATGTGGGGTTGATATCGCGGGAGTGAAGGGTTTATTTCAAACACTCCTTTCATGAAACGTTTCACTATGTTAGTTTGGCCAAACGGTACATATCATATTTACATATATAACATGACAGTGCAGATCTAGCACTATTCAAAGCACTATAAGTATTACAATAACCACCGTGAACCAGCGAAGTCAAGAAATCTAATGCTGTTGCTAAAGGTGGCGAAAGTGAATCCACTTTGTGTTGACGAGCGTACCAACGCCATTTCTTGAGGTACACGTTGGTTGTACTTCTCCATGAGGAGATGATAATGTCAGTTGTTTCTGTAGAAAAACCTGATGATGTGTATCTTTTCCGGAGATTTTCCATACTAGCAGTTTCAATTTCTTTCTCTTTGGATGAAGAGCAGTTGGATCGTTTGGTAGAGTTAATAATCGCTCCCTTGCCGAGAGTAGCACAGGCCTTTCTATTATTTCCATAAGTTTGGGATAAAATGCTTGGTTTGGCCAAAATGGAACAACTATCACAGCTTTGGCTGTATCTGCCTGAATTTTTTGCAAGGTCCGTAGTATGACACTGAAGGGTGGAAAACAATAGATCATCTCATATGATTGCCAGTCAAGCGCAAAAGCATCAATAGCAAATGCATCAGGCTCTATTCGGAAGGCAACAAAGGGGACAAACTGATGATTAATCCGAGATGCAAACATATCTTTACATGGTTTGGCATCAAGAATTTAAAGAGATCGCATCAACAGCTCTGTGTCAAGCTTCCATTCTGTATCAATGTTTATGATACAAGAATTGTAATCTGCTTCATTTTGAATACCTGGTACATGGGCTGCACTGAGCCATAATTTTCTACCAACACACCAATTCCAGATTGTGTAAGAAAGAGTATTTAGGGAAACAGATCGACACATGCCTATATGGTTGATACAAGCCACGGCTGTTGTGTTATCTGACATAACTCTGATATGAGTGTTACTGGATGCAAAGGCTTTGAGACATAAAAATATTGCTAAAGTCTCCAGATAGTCTATACTGTGGCACTCTTTTTCAATATGGTCAGACATCCCATGGGCCCATTGTCCCATGCATACAGCTCCCCAGCCAGTAAGACATGCATCGGTTGTTATTATAATAGAAGGATTATCCCAATGAATAGGTGCAACTTCATACATATTATTTGTTATCCACCAGTTTAGTTCAAGCTTTGCATCCGCTGATAAAATCATGCTTTTTTCCCAGTCACCCTTTTGCACTTAAGTGCTACATTTTTCTCACTTTCTAGTGTTCTATAAACAAGGAGGCCAAAACATGAATCGACTTGGCGAATCTTACAAGTATGTGATGCCAGTAAATCTTGACAGGCTTGAACAATTTTGAACCGTCAATTGGTTGTAAGTGTGGCAGTCATAGACTGAGATGAAATTACATGTCCCAAAAAAGGCTATTTCCTGCGTCGGCACAAACTGACTTTTGTCGGCATGGACGCAAAAGTTTAAAGTGTCGAACAGATTGACGGTATCTACAACATTTGTGATTGCCTCGTTTTCTGATTTAGAAATTGAAAGCAAGTCATCCAGATATGTGACCATAATTATGTAATTTGTTTAAAACAACCCTCGTTAAGCGGGTAAAGTCTCTTGGATAACTAGACATTCCATTTGGATAGCAAACATAACTGTACTTCTTGTTCCTATGAACAAATTTCAAGTATTTTTGATAAGTTGTTGCAATAGGCACAGTGTAATAGACATCTTTTAAATCAATGGATGCAAAATAATAACCTGGGCCCACTAGATTCAGAGTAGTCTGAATTGTTCCATCTTTAATTTTTTATATACAATATTCTCATTCAGACTATTCAGAGTTTTCATGTTAAGTATCATGTAATATTCTCTTGGTTTCAGAGACATGTCGCATTCACTGTCAGTATGGCAATGCATGGATTTTTTCTCCACCAGAAATATAGGATTTATAATTATACTTGTCTGGTTCTGTGGCCGATTTTTTAATGACTCTCTTTGCAAGGAGCTTTTCAGTTTCTCCATCAATAATGCAAGCTTTGTTTTCTGGTAATGGAGCATTGTGCGTCATACTTTGAGACTGGCAAGGTTTAGAGACAAAAACTATCTCAGATCCTTTGACGATATCAATTATCTCAGCATGGGACATAAGCTTGAGCCATTCATGCAATCTATGCTTTATTTGGCCACCATAGAAAAGTTTTGCTCTCCTTGTACGATTTTAATGAAGGCAATATTGCGTGTAAAGCACTCACCTGGTTCATGGTGTGTAAAAGTACAGATAATTCATTCTGGTCTACATGAAGAGTTTGCCTCCCTTGGCACCAGTTGGGTGTTCCTTCCATGGCCTGGGAGGCTGTTTCTCTAAAAAAAATCATTTCTGCTATTGTGCCAGCGGCGATTACTAGCATTCCAGTTTGGTTTTGTCTTCCCTTGCCTCAGCCTTTGCACTTCCTTGACCTCTCGGAGACTCTTACGTAAGTCATCTCCGTATAGAAAATCTGAGGTCATTGGGACATGAGGTGCACAGATAACAGCATTGTGACTAGGCAGTGATGAACGGTGTCTTTCCCTCCTCTTAAACGATAAATCTCGATTGCCATGAGCAATTAGTGCCAGAGCGTCCGTGAGGAGGGAAATTCCAGATGTTATCTCCTGCTTTATGTGAGCCGTGTCTGTCAGGGTGGTCAGTTTTGTCCTTGTCTCCAGTAGCATCTCCTCAGCGCATCGGGTTACCACTACAGTGGCCCGGGAGAAGCATTTTTGAGTATTTGCTAGTCGGATGTCCACTTTCCTCGCATAAGGTTTTAGTGCACCCTATATTTCTTGGTTTGTGCAGGGCACTCCCAAATTCCTGCAGTTTGCTGGGATGGGAAAGCATCCGAGTTTCTCGTGTAGTTTGCTCTCAAATCGTTTATTGACTAGAGACGCAAACTTATCGCAGACCGGGGGTCCTATTTCCTCCTCATTATTAAATGAAGAAGCAAGCTCTTTATAGATATCACCATCTACGTCACATGGCTGCTCATTGTCATCTTCATTGATAGACGCTTCGTCTAGACTCTCATTTTCCTATTTTTCCACCTCCTCATCAGAGGAAGAAATTGTACACTATCTTTTGGGAAGTAGGCATTGAGGAGGTAGTAGACTGAGTAACAGTCCTCTTCTTCGCACAGCCGGTGGCCTGCGTGATTTTTTCTAAATTATTTGTTTTGTCCATCATTTTGGACATTAGCACGCGCATTTCTGTCATGCTCACTGCTGGTGCGGTATCAGTACCGTTACCGAGCAGTTCTGTCTCGGATCTCGGTGCAACCTCAGTTTCCCGGTGGGGAGACATTTTCATGTCATCAGACATGATTAAGACTTATAATTGATGAGACTGATGAGTTAATAAGATTTTGGTGTATACAATCAGTTACAAACAGTACAGGTAAATCCAGGGCGGCTGAAAACACGACTGGCCCGGGCAACGTTTGAACGCAGACTGACCAGTGGGCGCGGCGCGCTATCTCATTTTACACCGAGTGAAAGACGGTTGGCTGAGTTAGAACTACAAAACGTCAGAGGTAATGAAGGAATTCTCACAAACTTGACAGTTTATCACTGAAATAAATTGAATATAGTGTTACTGAAATGTATTAATTCAGTTGCTTCTATATTTGTGGAAGATAAGGCTGTGGTATTTTGACCATATAATATAATATTATATATCTATATTAATAAAAGTGAAACCTTACGACAATGGCAGCGCGTCTTTCGCTACTCCTCTGTTAATGCTGATTCGGTGGCCCTCAGATTTTATACAGAGCTTAGTATAGACTGTCGTCGTGTCCCCGTTGTACTCACAAAAAATACCAAAAAAATTAATAACTCGCAGAACATTTGTATTAGTTGCTAGGTTGCGACACATTGGCGTTCGGTCTATTTTTTCAGCAAATGTACGTAATTGAGATTGGTTCCGGTATCTGTATCACACTCATAAAACAACTTCCGGTTAGGGCTGGTTTGAATGATGAGATTGAGTTCTAAGACTATCAAGTATGAAACTTTGTATGTGTGTTCTCAATATGCCTCGACTAGGAAAAAGAATGGGTCTGGAATTGGGAGATTCACGCTGCAGGGCCAAAAGAACAGGTTTGTGTTTTCAATATGCCTAGGAAAATATTATATTTTTTTTCCATTAACACATGACGTTATCATTTCCTGGGATGTGCAAACAAACTAACCCGTGCGCAAATCATAGTCATAATTTGAAGGGTGCTGGCGGGACGCGCAGGACGTCAGTGCGCAAAGGGAGAGCAGTAAAACGTATCTAAAAACAAACAAACGAACAAAAATAAAATAAAGCTAAAGGAACAGGCAAAATGAAGCAGGTCCATAATAATCACCCAGAACTGAAACTAATGAATCGATTTATCCCGGGCAGGGCCGGGAACTCAGCTAGTATATAATAAACTCAAAGTCACAAAGAAATGGTGAAATGTGCTAGAATTGCAATATCTACAGCTTTTGTGTCTCATGCACAATTCTGAAAGACAGAAAACCTGCTGTGCAGTGAGAAAATCTTCTGAAATATTAATTTCATACCAGGAAGGAGCTGCAGTTGTGATTATTACAGCTTGATATCTGATCTTAGAATTCTTGATTATCTTCCTTCCATCTTTTGACAATTCTGATGGTGGCAGTTTTAGTTTTTGTGATCCGGAGGATTTTTATTGCATGGATTTTTTAAGAGTAAAGAGATTTTCTAACGTAAGTCACAATTGTTTCACTTTTGATATAGTAAAGAAGATGGTGTACATCTCACCTTTGTGAATAGGAATTGAGATAGCAACAAAGCTACGGTTTAGTGAAACATGTTTCCTTTCATTTGTCTTTGCAGCTCCCAATCATTTTCCCTGAAGGTCTACAGGTTGACAGTGGAGCAGGTAATGACCCAGATGAAACTTCAGGAATGGAAGAGGTATCTGTTGTTGAAATTTAATATGCTTTTTACCTTCATTTTGGCAAATATGAACAAGAACAGCTAGATAAATGCCATTTAGAGATGCTAGATAAATAAAAGAGAAGGATAGGAAATCATCTCATTGTGTGGGTGTGAAGTATTACACAAACATAAAATACTCATTTGTGTTCAAGATTTTTGCCTGTGTTGGGATTTTTAGATGTCACTGAAATGACTGTGTTTTGAAATATTGAAACACCAAGTGTTTGGTATGAATGTGGAAGCTAGATGAGTTCCCATACATCATGTATGTGTGTGCTTCCATGCTTGATGAAGTGTGGAAATCATCAGAATCACTTACTTCAAAATTTATACATTAGTTTGATCCTTCTGCAGCAATTGTGCATCAGCACTCTTGTGGATGTACATCACATCTGAGCATGTATACTTTTGTGATATTGATATGTTTATGTTTATGAAAATCACTGCCAGAAAAATGTTCAGGTCCAGGCCTCCCAACAAACCAAAGATAAATTCTAGGACTGTCGGTAATCCAGAGCTGAAGACCAAATTTCAGACAAAGCTTGAGGAACTGCTCCCAAACTTTGGATCGCAGTCAGCGCATCCATACTTAACCCACTAATGGAAGAGAAGCGGAAGGCATGGATTGCACATGATCAACATCCTTCAGAAAGTACAAGGAATCAGTTGAGATCGGCAAAAGCAAATCTTCAAAGAGAATCAAGTATACAGGCCAACAACTATTGGAAAAACCTCTGTAGTGAAATTCAACATGCTTCAGACACTGGCGACATCAGGAGGATGTACGAGAAATTCAGAGTTGCCCTTGGCCCACAGATCAACGAGTCAGCACCTCTCAAATCATCCACAGGCCACCCAATCATAGATGAGACCTTGCAGATGGACAGATCGGTTGAACACTTTTCTGGACCCGACTCACAAGATCGTTCAGTAGATGACAGCCTTGTCGCATTAATTCCACAACTTGCAGAAATGCCAGAACCGGATGAGGAACCAACAGACGAAAAACTGATTCGTGCAATTGACGATCTACAGGGAGGAAAGTCTCTTGGAAAAGACCAAATACCAGCAGAAATACTAAAAGAAAACAAAGAGCTCCTCCTTCCATACTTGTACAAGCTCTTGATTGTCTGCTGGAGACCAGGGGAAATACCACACGACATGAGAGATGCCAACGTAATAACCCTGTACAAGAACGAAGGGGACAAAGGAGACTGCAACAACTACTCGGCATATCACTCTTATTCTTAACCCATACCCCGCGCGCTACCCGTAAAGCCCGCTGCACGGTCAGTGACCTTACTCACGGAGAATCTTATCTGGGGTCATTGACCTGTGCCGCTATGCGATGACCACAAACGCTGTCCACGTGGTTCGGTTTTTATTGATCACTATGAAAACATTCGCTGCTATGCCTTATCACGCTTGATAATGAATTAACCAGCAAAACCTTAGTCTGTCAGTCTCTAACCAATGATCTGACTTATGATTCCAAACTGACAGCTGTAGTTTTCGTGTGAACGAAGCATGATATCTAGCCACGCCCTCCCAAGCCCTACACAAATGGTTTCATCCTGATTGACACATACTAATACATGTAAACCAATGTGGGCATTTGGGGCAAAGATTATTTCAGAGCTTGTTTCTGATTGGTTCTTAGATACAGACAACTCCAGATGGTGGTCAGCTTGTGAGAAAATGAGATAATATTGCAAATTTGTTGAGCAACAGTTCACATGTCGATGTTACATCTTTTGAAAGTGTGGGGAGAGCCTTTGAAAGCTTAGTCACGAAGCATGATAACTAGCCACGCCCTCCCAAGCCCTACACAAATGGTTTCGTCCTGATTGACACATACTAATACGTGTAAACCAATGTGGGCATTTGGGGCAAAGATTATTTCAGAGCTTGTTTCTGATTGGTTCTTAGATACAGACAACTCCAGATGGTGGTCAGCTTGTGAGAAAATGAGGTAATATTGCAAATTTGTTGAGCAACAGTTCACATGTCGATGTTACATCTTTTGAAAGTGTGGGGAGAGCCTTTGAAAGCTTAGTCTTTGTGATTCCGACCAGTGGTTCACTGGTTAACATGTCCATGTCACAATGCGTTTGATTTAGAAGAGATACAGTGAACAATAACATGGTGGTTACGTCTCAAAAAGGTCAGTGACCTGATGTGTGAAAATACGGCTTGCGCGTGGCGCGATCAGCTTGACCTGGGCGACTTTTGCCGCCCGTGCGGCGACAATTGCCGCCCCTCGCAGAGTGAGGGTTAAGTATAACTAGAAAAACATTTGCGCGGATCCTCCTAAGGCGCCTGCAGAAATTGGCAGATCGCATCTTGCCAGAGAGAGCCAGTTCGGCTTCAGATCAAGTCGCTCAACAATGGACATGTTTTCCCTTTGCCAACTACAGGAAAAGTGCCGGGAACAACATCTCCCTCTTCACATGGCTTTTATAGACCTCACAAAGGCATTTGACACTCAGCAGACCAGGACTGTATTTGATACTACTAAGGACAACTATATGAAGTAGTCCTTGGATACTACATAAAATTGGATTCCCCCCAAATCTACAGAACCTTATCATCTTGTTCCATAAAGATATGACAGGTACTATTCTGTTCGACAGCAGCACATCAGAGAGCTTCGACATCAGAAGTGGAATCAAGCAGGGTTGTGTCCTTGCACCTACCCTCTTCAACATCTACTTTGCAATGCTCCTACAATGTGCCTTTAAAACATCACCTGGAGATGTCTACCTCCACTGGAGAACAGATGGGTCCCTCTTCAACTTAACAAGATTGAAAGCCAAGACAAAAGACAAAGATTACATCATCTCTAATTAGAGACCTCCTTTTCGCCGATGTCGCAGCACTTATCGTACACAGTGAAAGAACACTACAAAAAATGATGAACCACTTATCACATGCATGCCCAGCATTCTCTCTCACCATCAGTGTCAAGAAAACAGTGACTCTGACTCAAGATGGTATGTCCAAGGCAAACATCACCCTGAACAACAATGCTCTGGAGGTTGTCAACAAGTTCTGCTACCTAGGATTAACAGTCATCTCTTCAACTTCCCTTGACGATGAAATAAATACCAGGATAGGAAAAGCTGGAACATCCTTTGGCAGTCTGAAAAAGAGGGCATGGAACAACAGAATGCTTACACTAAGGACATAGATAAGGATATATGAAGCATGCGTCCTTAGCTCACTCCTTAACGGATCAGGAACGTGGCCACTGTACTCAGGTCAGGAGAAGAGACTAAACACCTTCCACCTCAGATGCCCCCGAAAGATCCTTGGCATCAGCTGGCATGACAGAAAGACGAACACACAAGTCTTGGAAGAAGCAGAACTGCTGAGCATGTTCACCATCCTGTGCAAACGAAGATTGAGATGGCTAGGTCACGTTAAACGAATGGATGACAGCAGGATCCCGAAGCAGTTGCTTTTTGGTGAATTGGCCCAAGGCAACAGACAGCATGGAAGACCAAAACTAAGATTTAAGGACAAGTGCAAGAACAACATGGTAAAGTGTAACATCAACCCTGGAACTTGGGAAGAACTAGCAGAGGACCATTCAGCTTGGAAGTCCACAGTGAGAGCTGGAGTCCAACATTTCGAGAACAACATCATCACAGATCAAAGTGAGAAGCACCAAGTAAGAAAGGAGAGACCCCCACAATCTCGCGGCACCTCCTCGCAGAACCCTAACCTGCCAGAACTGCAATAGAAGCTGCTTATCCAACATCGGTAGGATAAGCCATGAGAGAAGCTGCGGGAGAAAGGAATGAATTTAGCTGCTGACCGTCTGTCAAGACGAAACGAGCCAACTATATATAGTATATGTTTATGTGCAATGAGGACCAGTTTATTGTGAATGATGTATGTGTGTGGTTTCATATGATCTATTGTATTGGATACTGTGAAGTATCTAATTGTGGTAAATATCCTCCCACAGATCAGTAAAGTTCTCATCATATCCTAAAAGTTGAGAAAACAATGAATGTAATTTTCTGTTCTTTTTTGTTTGTTTGTTTAAAGATCGAAAGGAAAGTTATTTTGAATATTAGAAATAATTTTTCCAAAAGATACACCTGCTATTCCTTTAATTATCATGACTTACCTGCCAGGAAAATGCACAGATCACTTTGCCAGAAATCACAACAGCAGTGTCTCAAGATTATATCACAGTGACAATGCCACTGAAATTGAATCAAGGAGAGCATATCAACACTCTGGCACCAAACAGCTGGATGTGCAGTGCTATGGGTAAGTTTCATTAGTAGTTCATTATGGTTTGTGGTGATAATGTGGTGGGTTATGAAATGATTGAAATACTGTCTTATTGGTTCCTTAGTAATTATTGTAGTTTCTATATTTTAAAATAATTGGTTGATGGCTCTTGTTTATATTAAAATAATTTGTTTATGGGTTTTAGAACAATTAGTTGGTGGGTCCTAAAAATAATTCGTTGATTACTTGGTAATTGTGAGCCTCTCCAGGGAAATGGTCCACATTGCCATTTTTTGAAAATTGGGTTAAGGCTATACTGTGAAAGTACAAACTGTCCCGAGAAGAATGCATTTTATTTCATGTAAAAATGTCAAACATTGACCAAGTTACAGCTATTTCAAGATGGCAAGGTAGAAAAAGTCACTTTTGGGAAAAATGCGTTAGATTAGATTGCAACAAATTGGAAAGAAAAAAAAAATATTTATAGGTGGAATCCATTAAAATCCTTTTGTCCAGGCATAAAGGAGTGACTGAGGAATCTATTTATATATGCCGAAAACTGATATAGGATCCACCTATTTTTGGCTTTATCTCGAAAGTGCCAAGCATGACATTTCCTCAGAATGCCTCACAACTGCTTGAAGTGCCAGAGGCCACAGCTGTTATGGATCATGAACAGTGAAGGCAACAGGTCAACTAGTTAACTAAATTAACGTTCACTGGAAAGAGCTTTTTCCAGTTTTCATCCAAGCAGTGAACCAATACATTCTGCATCCCAACCCTACTTCCCCCCAGCATTGCAATATTTCTAATTCAATAAATACAGACACAACACATATACTGGTAGGAAAGAATTAAGTTCCAGCAAAACATTAATAGTGAGCTCCTATTAACAGCATTGCCATAGTCATATAAAATGCAACTCAAGGCATTGTCACAGTAATGATTTTAGCAGGCACACTATGCAGCATTGAACCATATGAAAAAAGCTAAATGCACAAATATCATTCTCTGTCAATGACCTTACAAAACATCTGCTGTTTTGAATCATTTTGAGTAACATAATTTGTTTCTGCCAGGCAAGGACAATGCTAACAGACTGTTTGTGGTAGATTTCTGTGTTCAGATAGCTAGATTTCACATACCATTATATGAGAAGAACAGGTTTTGAGGTTTTTATTTTGGGGGCTCACAGCTCTCGGCATTTACACCTCTTGTGAGAAGAACAGGATTTTTACTGTTATGTTTAATTTATTTTTGTTTTAATTATCGTAACTCTCACAGTTAAAAGGGACATTTTAAGTCTTTGCTTTTCCTGGAAATTTCATTTGTTTCCCCAGATGAAGCTGGCAAACAGCTGTGGAATTCACTAAGCTCCTCAAACAGAAAAGGAAAACTTCAGTTGGCTTCCACACACAAAAATTCATCCCTTACCCAAGCAAGTCTGACAATATCGCTTCCTCAGAGCACATCACCTGGGAGATTCACTCTTAAGATCACCACTCAGACATTCAAATGTCTTGACAATGATGATGTCTGTTTACCCCCTGAGTTGACACATTTTACTCAAGTGCTGAATCTCATATGATTGTCTTTCGACAAGAGTTATAAATCCAGATATTCTAGCTGGGTGTATACACATATATACATAATATGTCCTATTTTGTCTGGATAACATCGATGGCACAAACCTCTCCAGTTTGCAATTTTGCAATTTTTTTGTTTGTTGGTGGAAACATGTTTGAAAGTAACCAGATGTCACTTTTAAAATGGTATTGATGAAAGGGGTTATATCTTTAACAAATTTATGCTCAAACTCAAGTTATGAAAAACAATTGAATCTGGAATAATGAACCAGAAATTGCTGATGCACAATTTTTAACGTGAAACTTTTATAGAGAGAGAGAGAGTGGAAAATGAGTGAGAGCGTGTATGTCTGTCTAGTTTGCTTCTGTGTATGTGTTGTTTTTTTTTCAAAGAAATCTATTGCGTCTGATGATTTCCATTCTTGTATATATATTCATGTAATGATTTACATTTCTTACCAGTATCTAGCTCTTTAGTGTGATCCCTGGCAAGTTCTCCTTGTTGTAGATTAATCAAATTCGTGTGTAATTTCACACTGTGTGTTTGAAATCTTCAGCTTTCTCATCTGATTTCTGGTTATAACGAGATGCGATTTTCTGCGAAATATGTCTTGTTTAGTTGTTATACCCAAAGTCTTGCTGTTTCAGTAAAACGGGCAAATAACTTTGCAAGGAATATTCCACAGCTCTTTTTAATTTGCATGATGACCTCCCATGCTAACATGTCATGTACTTCAGTGTGATTTCAAATTGGTGGCAGATCTTGGCATTCATAACAATATGAAATCGTTTTCTTTTGTTGATGGTAGCCATGTTTCTGTCCAGTTATGAGATTGGAATCAGATGTAGTGAAAATAACAAAGAAACAAGTGCGTTTCCAATGGTTTCACATAGTGCAATACCCATCAATGAGTGTGAATAGACTGTGTTATGTGGTGATAACAAACAAAGAGAAGTCAGTTGTAGCCGGGAAGATAAGCAACTTTATTCTGGTAATAGGATTTGAGGTCTTTATTTTAGGAGGTTCGCTGCCCTTGGCATTTACACCTCACTTTACTTGTTTTATTATTTCTTGCTCTGGCGGGGGGGGGGAGATGATATGGATAAATTTTAATCTATTAATTTCAATTTTGCCCGGGCAGCGGCCTTTCGGCCTGCTCTTTACAATTTCCAACTGCCAAGGTATCTTTAACGTGCGCACGGGCCCTCCGAATTTTTTCGTCCTTATCCGAGAAGACTAGGTACTCGATCCTACCCCCCAATAGGACCAGGGACTTGAAAATATGAGAAAAATCCAATTTCCAAAAACTACTCGATCCTACCCCCCAATAGGACCAGGGACTTGAAAATATGAGAAATATCCACTTTCCAACATGCCTGCACTGCCCAGGTTTAGAACCCGGGACCCTTGGCATGAGAGGCGAGCACCTTGCCTCTAGACCACCATGTCCCCTTTATTCTGGTAATATTTATTTTGAGGTCCTTATTTTAGGAGGTTCGCTGCCCTTGGCATTTACACCTCGTTATTCTGGTAATATTTTACAGGTCATTAGTTATACACAGTATCGCAGTAGATGTACATAATAATGCATAGAGTAATGAGGGTCACCAAATATCAATAAAGATAAAGTCATTCACACACTTTCATACTTTAGAATAGGTGACCTAATGTATTACCCACTCACTGAGAGTAATGCAACATGAAAAGTAATGTAAGTAAAGTGGTGGTGTTAATTAATCACACAATGCATAAGAGGTAAATTATTTCCCTTACTACGTAATTAAGTGTAGGTCTAACCAAGGGCAGTAACTAAGTAATTACATGTATGCGTAATTTCCCTTGATTACATACGGATATATAACACCTCCCTTCTACCCTGAAGTACATAATATAATTATGGTGAAGGCTAAAATTAAAGTTCATGCTACATAAACATGGTAAAGTCGCGTCTTGTCGAGATCGGTCCTTGCCACCCAATGTCAGAATGGTGCGGTAGGTTTCTGAACCTTTACAAACAAATCAGTTTCTATGACTCTGTCGTCGAGGACGTAACTGATCTGTATGCCGGCGGCAAATTGGTCCATCTGGTAGAATTTTGACTTCAAACAGGCTGTGGCCAATGGTTGCTGTCACCTTTGCAGATTTCCATTTGTCCGTACGCCCCCCTTTGAAAGACAAAGCGAAGCAGGGATCACCAACGTTGAACTTCGGTTGACGATCGGCAGATTTGACTGTATCTTTCTGTCGTCTGCGCTGTCTTCGACGGGCTGGTGGAACATCTGGAGTCTTGTCGTCGGCATCGGGTGGACTGGCATGTCGTTCTCTCGCTGGAAGAATGACATCAAGCTTGGTCCTGATTTGACGGCCATTCAGTAGTTGACTGGGACCGGATCCGCATGGTAGAGGTGTACGTCTGTACAGCATCAGGAATTCCGCACACAAGTTTCGACAGGATGTCTGCAGGACTGCATCCGGTTTCAAATCGTCGCTCTCAAAACTTTGTGTAGGAGATTGTCCACTGAGATTCCCAATCGCTTTGTGGTTGCTCTTCCAAGCAGGTTAAAGTCCATCTGTGTCACGACGAATTTCTGTACACAGGTTGTCTTGGTATATGATGTGTGTAGAAATATTTCGCCCAACACTGGTAGTTCCCGACCTGAGGCACACTTGTACTGGCATTTCACAGTGCTGAGTTTAGGGGACTTCAAACTGCGCCATGTCTTGGTTGAAATGAAGTTGTCCCTAGAACCAGTGTCGATTTCAAACTGGACAGGCTGGTTGTTGACGCAGCATGTCTCGGTGATTGGTCCCGCTGTATTCCAACGGACAGTCTGTATCCTCTTGATCGGACGTTGACTTTTCTTCTTCCGACAAGCTGACTCTATGTGCCCTTTTATGTTACAGAAATGGCACACTGCGTTAGCGAACCTGCACTCGTTTCGGCTGTGCTGTCCATCGCATCTGCTGCAAACAGTCTTCTTCGTTGTCAGTTTGCTTGACTTTTTAAACTTTGATGGATAGCCTTGGACTTGAGTTTGCTGTTGAGGGTTTTGCTTGCATTTCCTTCTCTGATTGAGCTTGAAAACTTCGCCGTCACTGGTACCGGATGTTTCTTTGGCCACCTTTGACGCCTCCTCGACCTCTGCCGCCACCTCTACTGCCTTGCTGAAGGTTAGTTCATCATCTTTAATCTTGAACAGTGCTTTTATGACAGCTTCATTTTTAATGGAGCAGACGAATCGTGTACGCATGGCCTCGTCAAGTGGGTCTTGGATTGATGCGAAGTCGCAAGTCGCTGCCTCTTGACGAATGCGAGCAGCCAGTTGGTGCACACTTTCTGCAGTCTTTCTGTCAGTGTAGGTCCAAAATTTAAATTTTTCCCGCACAACGAAACGTTTGGGGTCGAAATGTTCCTCCATCCAGGTCTTGATATTTTCAATGGTTATTTCGTTGACGTCTATCGGCGGAGTCTGTTGAGAAGCTTGGTTTTTCAGCATCTTATAGACCTCACTGTTCTGGTTGGTCAGAAAAATGTCAACCTTTTTTTGCTTCTGGTATGGAGTTTGCCTTTGTGAAGGTGGTAAACCTTGCCCAGTAATCTGATCTGACCACAGTTCTATTGTTGAATCAAATGCTTCGAACTTTGTGTTGGTGACTGGCTTGTTCATGGCTAAAGACATCAGTGCTTCCATCTGCTGTCGCTGCAGTTCCATCTGTTCTCGTTGCTGTTCCATCTGATTACGCAGCAAAGTGATGAGGTCTTCTTGTGACGTTTCTGCAGCCTTCGGCATTTTGAGGCACAGCTGGGCTATTTGGCACAGCTGGCTGGCGGTCTACAATTCGAGATAGCTAAGAGCGAGCTACTCGGTGTTTTAGAGCTAGCCAAGACGTGGCTTGTTTCTATGTATAGCTGCAGGTTGGCTGCTTGGATCCGGGTTGTCGGTCCGTGAGCTGGCTTTGGTACTGAAGCTGGCTTGGCTTGTCTGATTCCGCAGGCTTGTATTGGCTTCCTTCCGCCTGTAAGGCTTGGCTGGCTTGGGTTCTTGCAGTAGGCTTCAGAACTAGAGTGACATCGGAACTTGTGAAGATCCCATCCTCGTCGCCAATTTGTTATGTGGTGATAACAAACAAAGAGAAGTCAGTTGTAGCCGGGAAGATAAGCAACTTTAATCTGGTAATATTTACAGGTCATTAGTTATATACAGTATCGCAGTAGATGTGCATAATAATGCATAGAGTAATGAGGGTCACCAAATATCAATAAAGATAAAGTCATTCACACACTTTCATACTTTAGAACAGGTGACCTAATGTATTACCCACTCACTGAGAGTAATGCAACATGAAAAGTAATGTAAGTAAAGTGGTGGTGTTAATTAATCACACAACGCAAAAGAGGTAAATTATTTCCCTTACTACGTAATTAAGTGTAGGTCTAACCAAGGGCAGTAACTAAGTAATTACATGTATGCGTAATTCCCTTGATTACATACGGATATATAACAGACTGATTCTGTGATAATGATACAGGGAATGTGATGTTACAAGATATGGTCAGTAAGCCCAGTGTAGACAATGAGAACACGTGCTAACCACATGACTGATGGTGACAAGAGGACAGTGCACATCTGCTAAAGCTGCACGGCTGTAGCCCACTATATCGTTTCCCCATCTCCCCCCGCACCCCCTTCAAGTGGCCCTGTACAGCTGTGTATGAAATTAACAATGCAGGATTGTTTTATTTCACATCAAAGGCACTGAACTTTTCAGACTGCACCCTCGCTCGACTGAGTGAGTGAAAGAGAATCTTTCAGTTAACAGTTTTTTTAGCAAGATTTTCTTTACTTGTAAAAACATGTAAACTTATTAGGAATACAGAAGGATGACACGAACGATCTAGGTCTGTCTCGTGCTTATGGGGCGGTTAAGCCGCTTCCTGAACGTTCCTAGACAGAATATATATAAGGAGGGCCAGGCGAGCAGGAGGTGTGCAAATCGTGGGTGAAAATCGTAAGGTGCAAATCGTAGGTGTGTAAATCCAGTTGTAGTAGAAGTGTAGTGCCTTCCCTGATAGGTGTAAGTAACTTGTGGATATCAGCTCGTGTTTACAGTTATTAAAGTTAGTATTAATTGTTCATCGGATCCTGTCATTTATTTCTACAACAGTTCGAGACATAGTTTCGTTTTTTAAGGGGTAAACGATCAGTTCATCTGACTCTCCCCATCATAACGTGCTGAAATTTGCATCAACTGTTACACCAAGTGCCATTAATACATGTACTATAGTCCGTTCACCGACGCATGATTACAGAAAACTGCTCGTAGCGTTGCAACCGTCGATGATATTTGAATGTAATTTGGCGTGAAGTCTTGGATTTGTGATTACCCTAACCCAATTTGTTTGCCCCCGAATTATTCAAGTAGTTTTCGAGTTTGTTTATTTGCGGTATATAAATAAAGACAGCACCGACAAGGGTAAACATTTAGGTGCTTTACTGTAATAATTTAACACATGGTTTTTGAGTCCCACTAAAATGTGGTTCAGCACGTGATTAAAGTGAGTTTAAAAACAAACTCTCGTGATTGTTCACTGGTAGGCCAAAACAGAGTCGGAGGCGTTGTCAGAGATCTTTCAATTTCAGAATTCCTTTCATCGTGGATTTAAACATCAAAATCAATACGATGCGGAACATTGGAGAACAAGACCTTCAAACTGTCACGTCAGACATCCAAAATCTAACTAATGCAGCATTGAAAACAGCCGCTGCAGAATTTTTCTCCGAGTGAGAGGACCACGTATCGTGGTTGGAGGAAGAATACTGGCAAAACGAGGGCCTTCATTTTATGCAACCGAATATATTGTCATCAATCCAATGGAGACATCCGACTCAGAAAGCGACTGAGATAATAAATGTGAGAGGATGAACGATTTTCTATTTTTAATATACAATGTGCTTTCATGGTAACTCTAGTGCGTGAGTAAGGGACGGCCACTCATAGTAGTTTATGGACACTTGGCCGAGTACCATTAATTGGATTATTTCCCTTGTGATACTAGCGCGGGACCCGTTATTCACATCACGGTGAAAAGCGCGCATTTTGATTGGTCAATTGGAAATTTTGACCACCGGGCTTCCAGCTCTTATATCATGGCTTTAAGTTTCTTACAACCCGCTCATTCGTTGTTATCCACCGACAGAAAGACGGGAACCCGAATTCATTGTTGAGAGTAGGCAATACCCTATCGGTACAAAATAGGTACTCATGATAACGTTTGTTATCAATGGAGATACGTCGTATTAATGGACGAAAGTATCCCGCACAAATTTGTCGAATGTTGTTAGTCCTGACACTTTGAAAATTTATATTAAAACTATTACCGGGTTTCTGGTATAAGTAGTCAGTTAGAATTTTAGCAGCAAGTTTCTACTTTATAATGGTACTAATTTCGTTGTACTTTGATGCACATGTCCTATTGAAATAATTAATAAGAGGATCTCGGATTTAAAGTAAACCACGAGTTAGACGCATGTTATCCCCGATAAATCCAACCTGGGTCAAATTTATTCAATTATTGCTGGAGGGGACGTTAGAGTAATTTCTGCAGTTTACTGGGATACCTAATTGACTTTTGTGTGCACCCTTTTAACCGTACTGTAAATTCGATTGTGTTAGGACCCTAACCGGTTATGTTGTTCGGCTGGACTCAATGTCCGAGCCTTTCACTTGTCCAACACTGGACTACGTAATAGCCCTCTCGGACGTCCGCGCTGGCTCATAAAGATGATGCCAGTTCGAGCGGTCAGTAGACTCCATCAAAGACGCCGCAACAATAGGAAGCACAAGTGGACCTTGCAGTACAATAGACCGGCGGCGGCCTGCCGTGGCGCGCCTCGCCCAAAACATGGCCTAGTCCAGTTGCGCTAGTAGCAGAGAGACTTTGGGTAAGTTGGAGACTATTATATTAGAAGTGACTTTAATTTGCGCACCCCCCCCCCCTTTCGGGGATGCCGCGTAGAGAATGCTGATCTACAGAGACTATTATGAGTCCGGCTCAACGGTAATTGCCATTGTCATTAGACGTGTAAGATGCGCGGTGCAGTGCAGTGTCTTGATATTGTGACTTTATTGTCAAAGTTAACGTTTGCGGTGCTAGATGATAATGATGGCTCGCTAACCAAGCTATCACGATTTGCTTGTGTGCATTATATATATAGTGTATGTGTAGCATTGCCTTGTTGTGGTAGGCAGTGAGGATTTCCTGACATGTTAATGTGGATGGCTTATGTTACAGCGAGCGGCACTATACACTTGATTGTATTACGGGTATTTGTGTACCTTGCCAGTATCACTATGCTATAGAGAGCAGTGTGATTGTGATTGCGTGTTCAGTGTTTAAGATGTGTAATTAATTACATGTATTGGAGATGTATAATATTAGTTGGGCCTCACATGGGTGAGCCCCAGGATTGTTCTATGTGCGGCTGTGGATGAACAATGTTTCAGTGAGTTTGCACATGTTGCAATGAGTCCCGCCTATAGATCTACCTATTATAGATTATAGATATTACTTACAAACGTGCTGTGTTTCATTGAGTTCGTAGGTTGTGTGAAGGACATAGTTTCGAATGTACACACTACTTTATGTATCTAGTGGTGTGTCATACGCATGTTAGCCTGGCGGCATAGCTCCGCGGCTAAGGTCAAAGGGCATGACCCTTCAGTATCGATTGGGAAGGGAAGTAACCAATACAATAGCCCTGGGGCGGGTTAGTACTATTACTAATAATGGGAGTGGGCCTATGAGGATGGCCTGCATTGGGATGCAGCGTCTGTGTTATGGACGGTCAGTGGGCCATGTTGGCCACTGCGTTATTAAATGGAATGGCCACTCTGGATGTGCTGTACACCGGCTCAGTGGAGCGAAACTATTGTGTTCTTGCCCCTTCATTTGTTATGTCCTTCATACTTTGATTAGTACATTAGTTTATGTTGCCAGTGTACTAGGAAACTCCTTGTGTATATGATATAGCCACTTATAGTTGTTATTCATTAACCTTAGCGCTATTTTATTCCATGCATACATATGCAGTTGGTTATTGCTTAAATTCTTTATTATGTTGTTGTTGTTTGATTTAATGCTTAATACTATTACTATGTATGTCCACCATTGATTGCCTGATTAGTGTTGTCATTATATCCTAATCATATTTTTGTCTTTTTCTCTTGTTCCAGCTTATGGCTGGTTGGGCTTTTTTTTTGCTTGGTAGGGTTCTCCTATGCCTTTTTTGTTTGGTAGTGATACCTTTATGTTGAGGCATTTATCAATAAATAAGATTGCCAGCAGAACCCTGTGTTTGTTAATCCTGTGTATCCTTAAGGGAGTTACTATTGAACCCACGCAGTAACCACATTAGCCACTCGTAGTTCATCCAACATAAAATATTTAAAAAAGATCGAAAAGTGCTTGCCTGTTTTGAAATAAGACAAAAAAAACAACACCACCTTTTTAGGGCTAACCTTTCTAATGGGCCTAAGGTTGTCCCAAGTCCGCAGCCTGACCATTGTACCCACAAGGCCATGCTCTTGCAATGACAGGGACTCAGAGGGGAAAGGGTGGTCATAATAATGTATAATTATTTCTCCCAACTTAATACAGATTGGAAAGCCCAGCTACTTTACAAACTTTATATTTCATAGAATGTTACCGTTTAGCATAACTAGTAGAAGGCTGTTTTCAATTGATAAGTAATGAATCTGTAGTAGCTTACAGGAAAGGAACAATAAAATCATTTACACGTAAAGCAAACCTGTAGTCCGTAACTTGATGCTACGCCATTGCAATTCACCACAGATTGTTACTACAGTATATTTAGGAATTTAGATCAACTATAGGGAAACGAGAAGTGACAGATCATGTTGGAACACACGGATACTGCAAACATCTGTAAATTTGGGGCCTATTCAATTGAAAACAAAGAAAAGACCAAAGGAATTCGCCGCTTTGAAAGAACGGTGCTGTGCAGAGACTTCAAATTCAAGATTTTTAGGGTCATGATAAATGTAACACTGCATGCAAAAATTCAGGACGCTGTATTTCGCAATAGCTGAGAAAATCCAACTAAACCGTGATCACGCCTCGGTGAACGGACTATAGTCACACGAAAAACTGTTCAAGTCAGCGGACAGCAGGAAGAAAAAAATGATGTTCATTGTTTTTCTTTTTTATTACTTTGTCCACGTGTGGGTTGTCCACTCACTACCCTGCAAGCTTCAGCCTGCCACAAAATTTTCAGCAAAAGTCGGTTCATTGGTACATGTACTTACTTTGCTCCCGATATGTTTTACCGGCTTCAGTTTGCAGCAAACACTTATTCCTCCCACCACCAATCAAAGCAACTCACAGCAAATACTTTTTCGTGGCCATTCTGAAATTGACGATTTGGTTTTACGAAAGGAAAGAGGTATACAGGTACATGTGGGCCTACGTGTATGTATACAGAAAAAAATGAAAACCCCATTCTTTTGTTAATTAAACATACAAGTGCGTTTAGCACTGTTCAAACATCGATTACGTGTCGAGATAAGAGTGCCAGGGGTCTACGCCATTCACGGCCACCTATCACGTTTCATCTGTCATTTTTTATTTTTCAGGAAAGGACAATATAGACTGAGATACGTTAACACCCGTGTGTATAACTATAACGCAACGGGCGCGCAGTGAACATGTACGTAATGTTGACATAAGATAAACGGCCAAGCTTGGGCCACATTGGTTCTACTTGGTTTCTCCTTTGGTTGAAACCATCAATGACAGAGATAGCAATTCAATCTTCCAGCGCTACCGACACTGTTATGTAAGTCACCAGCGTATTTGCAACTTGGCGTGTACCCTTAAAAAGAAATTACAGGAAGAGAGACAAACCTCAGGGATCATGTACGAACCTTTGCAAGTGTTTAGAGAATTAATTAAGAATGGAGGCAAAAAAAAAAAGAAAAAAATTCACAGAATGCGGGGACTTATATTTTGTGAAGATAAAGTGTGCATTTCTAAAGTTGTCCCATAAACAGCAGGTTGTTTTTAGACGGTTCCAGGTAAATGGCAATAGTCTCATTTTCCTTCACTGGCGGCATTGCCAAAGTCATGTGTGTGGTGTGGAATTCTTGGTCTCGTACCGTCTTGCTGCAGCAGGCAACACCACTTAAGCTCAGGTAATCCCGGGATCCGGACAGGTATTTCTCTCGTCCTGACATTGAGTGTACGAGGAGCCTTTGATACATTTTATCTCAACATTTGATAGGCCAATCCTCCATAGATCTATAGGCTGCTGTGTCAGTCAATCATTCAGAATCACGGATGAGCTGCTGAACACGCAGGAGAGAAGACAGACTTTGCTATGAATACGGTTTTCTGTGCAGGTGAGAATGATTCATCTGATTGATTTGCTTCAGAGAGAATTACCGTGCGTTTTTTGGGACGATTGTTTTCATCATTTTTCTCTTTTTGTCTTCTCTGTATATTCAAATTTTATTCACTTTTTGTCCCGACTTTCCGAGGGACTGGGGTTAGAGAATCATTTTACAGTCAGTGCATCGACGTAGACTGTTCTTCTTTAACTTTTCCTTTAAAATGTCTCTAACTTTCAACAACAAACTCTTGGTGCTTGAAACCAACAAAATTTTTTGTTGCAGGTAATTAACGTCAGTGATACACTGTAGATTTTATCTAATTACCGTACTGTATTCGTGTTGTTCATTTCAAGTACGCAGTTAGTGAATTACTAAATTAATGCGGGAAAAAAGTGTAAAAGGACAGTAATTCTCACCGCCTTCTCCTAGGGACAGTCTCAGGCTTGCTACGTTAGTGATGATGAAATGAAGTGATGATAAAAACTTACCAAAACTAATGACATTTCTGTCCATCGGGTTATCATTACACCTTTCGTGTTAGGATGGAATAAAACCCTTTTCTGATCTATTAACCACGTCATTATCTTCACACTGAGCGCTCTCGGTGCAAATGTTTAACTTCATGTAAAACAGCCAATCCCATAGTGAAATTCAACGTGGGCTCTTCTGCTTTATAACATGAGGTATGGTAAATTTACCGTTGTGGCGAAACGAAATATAGACAGCAGTAAAACTGGGATTTACCCGAGATTATTATTGACTGATTATCGGAAGAGATTTTCGTGTTTTTATAATAATGGTCAAATTTTGCAGGCTGAGAGTGGGAATGGTCTATTCGAGATTCCTAGAGTCAGCAGAAAATACACGGCGATTATCAGAAACGGAGATGATTATAAAATACAGCTCGCTACTTTAGAATGTTAATGCACCGTTCAGTATTTATTTCATGATGTTTGTTGAAAATCCCAATGAAATTATTGTCTTGTCAATTGAAATCCCGTTTTGTGATCAATAGTACATATTATAGTAAAATGCTGCAGCACGTGGCCGCAAAATACCAGCATGGTCTTCTGAGACGGATTTTTTTTTTTTTCATGCAACAACACAAAACATGGCAGTTATCGTGTCGCATAAGGAAACGTGTGGGAACTTTTCTTTTTTTTTTTTTTTCACAGAAGATGGTAGGCTAATCCTCTCACAACATCATAATAGCTTCCATCATTTCTACTTCCATGAAAATTCACCTTTCTATTCTTCATAAGGAGTTTGCAAAGAATTTTCAGGAACTTTAATTTCCCTGACAAACTGTCCATTATTTGGGGTCGTATCCAACCGTATGAACAAAACTTACCACAGAAAAGTTCACGTTTGAGAAACGTGTTGATTCATTGATATCGATATTCAGCATACCAAGGTCTGAATTGTAATAATATCAGTCAGTTTTGACGATTGAAATTCTTAGAGTCTGACAGTTCATATATGCTGGTGTAGTCTAAGGGTATGGCTGTGTGAACTAGCCCACAGAACTCACAGATAGCGTGGCATTTTTCTCCAATCTTCGGTTGATAATTGTTGTCATTAGTAAGTGTAACAACCAAAATGACTGATTGATTGATGACAGGAATCAGAATCCTAGCACACTGGGCATCCCCGTAAGTGCTCCTGACCCCGCTCCTAGATCCATTTGAGGGTTTTCCCCACAAACTGTCCCACTGGCGAGCTGGTTCAATATTTGTCGGGTTCGTCCGGACTTGTCGCACATTCTTTCCTCCCCCTGTTTGTATCCCGCCTCAATAATTTTGATAATTGGGGGCGCCTCGATGTCTTCAATGCCTGCAATCGGTGGATGAGCTCATCTCTGTCATGCTGCAGGTTCCACGGACAGCAGTGTTGCCGGCAAATAGGTCGGCTATCGCATTGCCCCTAACATCAGCATGGTCCGGGTCGTATATCTATGTGAGGGACAGACAGACTTGGAGGATGTCAAGCCATTCGCGCCGAAGCATGTTTCTGTCCACTTTCCACAGCATGCTCTGCAAATCTGTGACGACGGCATGATCTGTGCTAGGCTGCCGTGTTGCAAGCCAGCGAAGTGCATTAGTAACAGCCTCCATTTCCATCCGCATACATGACATAGTGACATCGTGCACACTTGACCCCTTGCCCACGGGTTGACCCCCCCCCCCCCCTTTTTGCCACAAAGCCTCATCCACGTTTAACTACATGTATGTTGTCACACATTTGACGGATCCATCTGTGAATACGATAAAATGGCCTCGTGACAAGTTGCCATTTATTACCTCCCTGACCTTAATCTCCGTGGCAGCAAAATTCCACTCCCGGCATGAACGCCCAGGAGTGATTATCACCTTGGTAAGGCTCCCGTCGTCTTTACAAAGCTGAACCCATTCTTCTCCTTTATGGATGTACTTGAGGATGCGTACAACAGGGTGGACTACGATCCGCTAGTCTATCCCCTTATGGACTACGAGCTTGATGTATGGCTGGTACGGTGGATTGCAGTGACCTTGATGGCGAGGAAGGTCGTGCTGCGGGTGGGAGCTTGGTCGTCGGAGCCCCAAGACATTGCACCGGGCCTCCCACAAGGGTCACCATTGTCTCCGGTGATGTTTAACATATATACTTAGTTAAAGTAGCCACATTACAAACACACTGATTTGCAGACGACATCCTAGCCTATCATCCTGGTCGTGATAGAAATGACATGGCCGACAAGCTACAAGAGACGCTGCTCGGAATATCACTACTTGGTTCCAGAAGAGTCACGCAACCATCAACGCTACAAAGGATAGGTTTTGTGGTGCTCCCTAAACAACCGTGTTGTCCAACGCCCGGTTCTTGATGTTAGTATCGACGGCAGTGTAATTGGAAGATGTCACGAACTTAAATATCTGGGCATCACCTTTGCCCGCACGCTGTCCTTCAGCAAACATGTCGACAATGTGGTCCAGAAGGCCAGGAGAAGGATCTGTGCTGTCTGAGTTATAGCAAACGCCAATATTGTGTTTGTGATGATGCAGCTGGTTTGTCCGCTCTCGGTTATGGTTTAGGATGCCTTACACTCTCACAGACTTAGATTGACAAGTTGGACCGGGTGCAGGATGAGGCGATGTGAGCAGTCTTGGGGTACACGAAGGACACGCCCATTGTATGTATGCGTTTTCTCCTGAACCTGCCGAGTGTCGGCGTCACAAACTCGCTTAGGGGAGGACGTACTTTGGGGTTGTGGGAATAAAAAAGCACCATCTACACCATACCTTGGGGGCCCCTAAGGGGGCAAGAATCAAATGTGAGAAAATTTGGATAGCAGCAGCTGGAGAATATCTCAGCCTAGTGTGCGTAGTGAGGTCAACTAAAAAAAAAGTGGGAAAATCAGACCTTTAAATCTTGTACTTGCTTATCCGAGACTGAAAATCAGAAAATTAGTAAGCAGGAATGTCAGTGAGTATGAAAGAATTGCTTCTCTTCACCGTCTTCATTTTGTTTTGTCTGGTTTTTCAGTTTCGCTATTCTGTTTCTCTCTTAGTTATTGAATGGGAAACTTAGGTACTAAAGTCGCTGACTAGATTTGTATTCTTAACTCTGTTCTATGTAAGAACAACTAAACTTTGAACTATTAAAATTGGCATAGTTTTCAGACATAACTTTATGTAATATAACGTATAAAAATCCTAGGCGATTATAACGGCCGAATGGTGAATTGTAGCTTCAAAAGACTATTTCAGACGAGAATTTTTTGATCACTCAGATTCTAAGTGTTCGTTCACACCAAACTGCCGACAACGGGCGTGCAATCACAGCCGGGCGACAACGGTACAAATATTTCTCTAAATCATAATAAAAATAATGATCGGATTCAGACCAACCTACCGACAACGGACGAGTCATTATTTTTCTCTCGCCCGTCTGACTTTCACTTTTACCACGACACTCAGCCGTGTAGCCAACAGGAAAGGATTGTTTTTCTTTAATCTCGCGTACCCCAAGCCGCCAGGCCTATGACGTCTAAAAATAGTACACAGGCGGGGTCCTTGAAGCAAAAATTTCAAATACATTTTTTTTCATCAAATGATATATTTGAGCACAGATTTGAATTCAGCGACCCAAAATTATGTAAGGGCGGCAAAGGCTAGCCGTTCTATCGCTTTATAAACAATATTAAATAAAACAAACTTATTCATGTTTTGTCATTTCAAAACGGTCGACCGACACTTTTGGTGTGAATCATAGATATACACTACTGAACGGTATGAATACGCTACTCGGCCGTTGTCGCTCGGCCGTGTTCACACGCCCGCTGTAGGCAGTTTGGTCTGAATGCGTTGTAAGCAGTTGGTACAAGATGGTAACAGATGGGAAATACATGTACGCTGACAGCGACACCGATGTTCTTTCTTTCTTTTTCTTTAAAATATTTTCTTTGTCAACCGGGGCCCTTTTTTTCCATAAGACAAACAAACAAACAAGCAGTAAACTGAATGCTTAGAATTAAGGTTAAGTTTTAGGTAAGACTAAGAGGTAAATCTTCCTTTTATTAATCTTTTTAATACCCGGTACACTACAACTATTGCTCAAAATTGGGATAAAACTGTGCTTGGCGGCGTGCATCTCAGTTTTGGTGACGTAAATAAAATATACTAATCGGTCTTGTTCATTGCAAATTATTAAATCTGTTTTTTTGTGAAAACAATAACGTGATGATCGTTGGAAACTTTACTTATGAGCGTGCGAGTATGATTCTTTTTGGCATCAAAATGTAGAGAGTCGTGCAATGCGACACGGTATTATGATTAGAATTCTAGTAATTTAAAAAAAAAAAATAAATTATTGTGTCAAATATCAAATATACATGTAGTACATTTACATATACAGAGTTCATATCACCAAGCCCTTGAATTCAAAATACACCAGTTACGTCATAATATCTTTTGTTATTCCATATGTAAATTAAATTCATATCAATGCAAGACAAGCAAACGGAACAAAACAAACACATAAACAACTGTGTCAGTTTGTGCTTTGCTTAAGTGTGGTTAACATAACTTATCTTTGTGGCATAACTGGATCTGTGAACACTGAAAGTGGATGTGAATCACAAGGCGAAAAAAATGCGGCCGATATTGATATCGGGGGTCGCCAAGGCGAAGATTTTCTGAGTGACAAAAAAAAACAACAAACAACGCTCAAGGTAGGTTAAGTGTGAAAGTATTAAGTTCCTAGTTTACTTCTTGGAAGGAAGTCTTGTCTTTCCATGCAAAAACCAACGTGGTGTGTCCATTAGTTTTACACCGTTTCACAAAAGAAAAAAAAATTCATGCTGTCTTTTGTGATTTCCACTGATCACCAAGTCTTTTTAAACAAGGACTTTGCCTTAACATAAGAAATAGATATATAAATAAGTAGATAAACAAATACATGTAAATGAATAATAAGTAAAAAAAAAACAACAACAAATAGATAAATTAATTAATAAACAAATAAATAAATTGATAACTAGATAAATACCTGTCATGAATTATGATTTAAAAAAATGACAAACAAACAAATAAATAAATAAATATATAGATAAATAAATAAGTTAATAAGTAAATAAATAAATAAATAAAAGCGTATCAAATATCGTATCGATCTGTTTCATTTCTTGTCACTTCTATTCTAACTATAGATTCGCATATATTCTTTCCAGGCATCACGTATCTCTTTTCGGGTTCAAAATTGAAGGTCTGATGCTGAATTTATAGCTATTTGGTCAAATGGTGATTTTAGAGCCTCCCTGGGAAAGACTGGCTTGGCTAAATAAGAATAGTGATGAGAAAGGGTTATGATGGCAAATTTGATTTGTTTAGCTGAGATGACCCATTATGTCGACTGTGCAATAATTCAGAGCGCTTTCTATCGACAAACGGAAGTCTTGGATTCCCATCTCCATTGCACGTTATATTCCTTTCCTGCTATACCCCTTCCCCCTCTGTCTTTTGTCTCTCCCTAAGTTTGTCCCTTTGCCCCCTTCCCATTTCCCTGCCCTCTCTTCCCCCTCCTCTCTGTTCTCTCTCTCTCTCTCTCTCTCTCTCCCTCTCTCTCTCTCTCTCTCTCTCTCTCTCTCTCTGCATGTGTTTCCATCTTTTGGTCTGCTTCTTTTAAACAAAACCCTGAGATTAATTATTGAATTCCTTCGACGCAAGAAAATCGCACTATGATGAAATGACAATATTTTGATTGGAGAACTGTTTGCACAAACCCGCCATTACAATTCTCCAATTGAATTATCGCACCATGGCGCACGGACATTGTTTCAACAATTTCCCACTTCAATAACAGAATGCATTCCACTGATCGATGAGGCCTGGCAGCAGTAATATTATAACGGCCAAACTGCTTATCCACTGTGAACTTGAAGCCCAAAGGAAATATTTTCCTCATAATCGCCACATTTTTGCTCCTCTAATCCCGGGTTCCGTCCTGCTGCTACCCGACAATGGTTGACGAAACTTCCAGATAGCTTTACCTTATCAATTCTTGTCGGTTCTTGCCGTTGTCACCCACGCATTGTCAACACAGAAAATAGTATTTGGTCACGATTAAATCGCCCAAATGAGCTGCCCGACATATTTCCCCCCAGAATTCGAACTTCACAAAAAGCCCCCCCCCCCCCAACCACACACACACACATCTACAAGTCCTCAAATATATATCATATGGACTTTGACTGCAGACTTTTTTTTTTTACAGACAGTAAGGGGAATGTGACACTTTTTCTGCCCAATGCTACTGAAAATAATAAAATTTTGAAACATGTTTGATCCGGGCAATACCAGGTATCTCAGCTAGGTAAAAAAAAAAGGAAAAAGTATGAAGCACCTGAACGTCAATCGATTTTCAAAGTTATTTCTAAAGCGAGGGGGTCTCTGTTTGAATTTATTAATGATTTTATTGGGCCCTATGACTCATGAGATTTATTGACGATACATTGTATTTTGTATCAAAATATGAACATTTTTTTCCTTTAAAGTAAGCAAGAAGGTCCAACTATTGAAATACAAAGAAATGTCAGAGAAATGAAGATTAAGAATAAAAGAGTATGATGTCATGTTTGTTTGGGGAAGGAGGGGAGGGGAAAGGGGGGGGGGGAAGTCCTGTAACGATCACAGCCAAAGCTGACATTAATTTTAAAGGGTGACATCAATGGATTAGATCATGAAGCAAATTACTTCAGAAAGCTGAAATAGAATCATTATGAGGAAGTTGCGAACGCAAACAATGCTGTAAATAGTGTAATGTGGTTGTGCTGTGCGACTGCGAGTGAGTTAAGTAATTTCCGGGGCCAAGATGCCCTGATGTCGCAATGCATTGTCTCCCCAGCCATGCAAATCTGCAGACCAGTAATTCCCACAAGGAAACAGAACATTTCAAGATTTGATTCAAAAGTCAAGTACTCGGCAATTTTTGGCATCAAACGTGACAGAAGCCCGATGGATTCGTTTCTCGCATGCACGAACGAAGAAACCCAGTTTGTAATTTAATCATTATAATGTCAACGAAAGCCTTTATATCTGGCAGATGACGTTGTCACGGAAAAAGAGGTCATCACAAATGAATTTAGATGTCACTTAAATAATATTATTGATCAGCTTCAATTCTATAGATCGATTGAGCATCAATGTAATAATTTATGTATCCTTTCCGGCAGCCCTGACAGTTTTATATTTCCTCGATGGTTTTCAGTTTCATTGCAACGGGCCCTCCTTTGGGAACGAGATAAAAATCACCGAGTTCTTCTGAAGGAAACCGTTTATACTTAAATTCAAAAGTTCATTTGTTTTTGTAACAGCTGAGGTTGTTCTAGCACGTTATAGTAGGGGGGAGTTAGTTGATCTGACTACAACCCTTTAGAAAACGAAACTATTACAGCTGTAGAATAAATAAACACGAGATCCGACGATCGATTAAATAATACTCAAGTTTAATAACTGTATCTTAACAATAAAATACTAGGAAGGTACCAACGAACAAGTAAATATCCTACGCCACAGAGAAGAAAAACTCACTTACTCACCGACCAACCACTCACATGGGTCCATATATATAGACATTTCTACACAAAGTTCCCGAATACGTCACCAGGTTACATCATTCAAGGCCAAATCTGGGGTAAACAGCTGTATCCACAACGTTATCGAACGTTCAGGAACATACTAATATTTACGATCACCCAACGACTACTCACTAGGAAGGGAGGGTAAGGTCACGGAGTACACTCTGGCGAACGTCAACAATCAAAGAAAACAGAAGCGAACACATGCTCAGTCACCAGTACAACAAGAAAACGGGGGGGGGGGGCAAGGGGTAGCTTGCAGATGCTAGTTTTATTGAATGTAATTCAGGCTTATCTTATTATTACTGTTACCTTCCACTCTCGAGGACTGCCGACACAGGCGAAGAAGGTTTGTGTTGGAGAATTCTGGCTCACGACAGGAAATGAACAGAAAAAAAAGAAGAAGAAAAAGTTTGGCGTCATGGGTAATAATGAGATCCTGCATCAAACTATTTTCAGAATACTTCCAAGCAAACTTTTCCTCAATGGTTATGGAGTCTTGAGGAACCATCAACACCCTTTTGACATCAGAGACCTGCAAAGAAGATCTGTATGTTTCAAGTTTATCCACTGAAAGCAAAGGAATTAGTTCTCTTCTAAAGGGCATAAGTCTTAAAGACCATGGCTTGTACTGATCGAATCACCGATTCTGCCGTATTATGACAATTTATATTTTCATCAGATCATTTCAGCATGTGAGCGTGCCCAGAGTTGTACATTGTAGTTATATTTTTGCGTACATTTTAATCCGGCAACCACGGAAGTCATTTACAATATTTTGCAATTAAAAATAAATAGATAAAAATCTAAATCCCAATTTCCACATCTGTGTCCGCATAACTATAGCTTCATCACGGCGTCTTGCCTTTTTTTTTTTTCATTTTAAAATTATAAAGACTTTTTCGGAAACCCCTACAGAGTGAATAAAAATATCAACAATGAACATTCCCTCATCTCCTTCATAAATATTTGTATTTATATAATCTTGGCATAAATTTAGTTTTGCCTCTATAGAAGTATAATTGCCATCATCATTAGCCTGTCATTGATTCTATTGTTTTTCCCATGATGTAAAAAAAATGAACATTCAAAGACTCCCGATCAAGCAGCGTGAGAACTAGTAAAGGGCGGTAACTCCATCTAGGTTTCAGTTGTGTGCGTGCGTGCGTGCGCACGCGCAAATTGAATTGAACTTTGCGCACCAGGAGAACTCAGGGTTAAATTGATTAAGATTTTATATTCCAAATTTTGTGGTCAAATAATTATGTAGACCTTTTCAGGGCTTTCTTAATTGTTTCATTCTGCACAGTTTGACAGTTTCAGTGCAGGACCATCTAAAGTCTGTCTATGGTAGATCGCTTAAATTTAAGCGGCCTGGAGAATTGTATAAATTTGGCTAACTCTAGCCTCGTAAGGAAATGACACATTTCTGCAGCAGATTTTGCTTGTAGTAGTATTTTAGGTATCGTTATTAAAAATCAATTCCAAAGTTCCAGCCACCCGATAAAATCTGCTCTAATCAGTCAACAGGCCACAGAGACGGATTACCGATGGTTCCCATCCCGTTTGCTGGCCCACTAAGCATCAGTGACTGATAGGAACGTGAACACGTAGAGGCTTGGCTTTTCATTATGTGCATCGTAGGTTTAGGATGAAGTTAGTAATGTTTCTTTGCGGATAGGAATGCAAGTGAAATAAGACTGATTATACAGATAAGTTTGAGTTTATAAAATTTATTATTTGAACAATCTCAATTACTCTGCATAAGTCGTTTTAAGACAAATTAAACTGTGTATGGGATCAGGGGTGGTGCTCCAACTTTCTGGATTAAATTATTGTTATTATTATTTTTTGTTAGTATAAATAATGGCAGCGATTACAGCATTACAGCGATGTGAGCGGGCTATCTTTGTTTGCAGAGGGTGATCCTGATAGTCTGTGCGACAAAACAAACGGCGATGCCAGATAATCGATCCCAGCAGCCACCAAATTTAGATGAAGGGAGATACGAAGCTTCCCACTTGCTCTTGTAGGTTTGGTCAGAAAGGATGAGCACTGCATGCCTCACCTACATCGTTATCATCTCTTCTGCCATCCTCGTCTTATCATCAATGTTGCCAGGTGGGTACCTGTTAGAACTGCCACATTTAGCACTTCACTACCATTAATTATATATTTAAAGCAAACTAGCATAAAATGATTCCTGTCCTTTATTTGTCATCATCCATCATTCTCATGTTTAAGGAAAGTAAATATAGAAACAACGACAAATAAAGTACAGGGCGTTCAAAAGACTTGAATTAGGTCATAGCAGACAGAATAGCCTTGCTATTATTGAGAGGGGGGGGGGGGGGCTTCCACAAATTCTAACCTGATAATGACGAATATAAGATTATTAGAGCCCTAAAACTAGTTCGCCCCCCTACCTTTCTCCGCAAAGCGACACGCTGCTGTGACGTGCTTATGTCACATTAAAGTGATTTGAAAGGGTATTTTTAAAATTTGTTTTTATTTAATATCAGATTTTCTTCATGGGGTCTCCAGCATTACCATCCATGGTATGTCAACAAAAAAAAAAAGAAAAAAAAGTACTATTCTGACTATTCAGCCTGGAATGGAAAAAAAAATCTGACAAACTACAAGAAACGAATTTGTGAGATGACATTAGCAGTCGTTGTGCAAAGAAATTAACGATAATAGCCTGAGTTCTTTGTATTCATCAATTTGAACTGAATCTAAACAATATGGACAGGCTATGCTGTTCTGTGACAAAATGAACTTTTTGAAGCGTTTCATTGGTTTTGTTTTTCGTCAAGAATATTTAATCTCACCAGGACGTATTTTAATTGCATTTAATTCTCTTTTCTTACAATTTATTCGTACTTTACGCCATCCAAAACTTCAACAACGTGAATGGAAACCAGAATATTCCAGGTGATTATTTTTCATTATTCCAGCCCTCCATAACTGTAACTTAACTATAAAACACCATGAGCAGTTCATATGAAAAACGCTCGGTTCAGCTGGCACATGAATATCACACTGATAAATTTTCTGTGTTAAATTTCCAATTTTTGTTTATTTTAGATCTCTCATGCTGCCTCATAGCCTTGTTACTGATTAAGGATTTCAGTCTAAACAGTAGGAAAGCGGTGGTTTGGAAATGGCCACCGTAACTTGTTTTAAGCTCCTCATCTCACTGTACCTCTTCTTCCCCAGTCAGCGGGAACATCCTGGTGTCTCCTATGGTTGCCAACAATACAGCGACAAACATTATCATTCCCCCAACACTCCCAGCATGGTTGAGATTGAACATGAGTCTACCTTTGCCGCCCACTAGTAGCACACAGCAGCCGAGAGACACTGTTAAGTCTCCATTGATCATCAAACCACCGACTCTGACCCCGCCGATCAGCCCAACACCACCAGCACCTTCCTCACAAGCACATAATATCCCTAGTCCAACACCACACGGCCAGGGATTCTCAGCCACCATAAAGAACAGTCTGAGCTCTAATTTGGTGTCAGTGTTGTCTACGCCCTCACCGAGGTCAACCACAAGGACTGAGAATGATGCCCATGGATTTGGCCAACAGCAACACATGCCCCAAACTATGAACTCTCATGCTGATCCCGGCGGACCCCCAGGAGTCCAGCATGGGACAGGTAATTTCCTTTGAAAACTGGTTGTTCCTGAATTGTACAATTCACTGATTGCTCGCTCCCCACTTATTTTTAAAATCTGCCCTATTTCATTATTTGAATTTATTCCCAACTCTTGTGAATGTTATTTCGCTGGCCCTATCATGTTATATATCAAGTTATAAACGTTTGAAACGTGCATATTGTGCTCCGTCTAAATCAATAGAAAATACAAAATTCTTTCGAGGAGCTCATAGAATACCGGGCACAAAAGTTATCATCAGCAGCTGTGCGAATACATAGCCTATGTGCAGCGTCATAATAGGATCAACGATGCTAGTCATTCCAGCTTTTTTTTTTGTTACGATCCCTTAGAACTAAAGTGAGACTTCTATAAGTGAGGCCTCAGTTTTTGTGAATTGCTGCTGGGATTATGATTTCTGTAACTTCCACAACGGCTCCTAACCATGGTAACAAAAGTCCGGCGGATATGGAACTGAGCCAGGGCATGGGTATGATGCTCGCAGGGAGTCATGGAGATGGGGGCTTTCAGGGACAAACTGTCACAGATGATGACTGATCACAGACAATTCATTACTAGTTTCCATCATCATCGCCACCATCATCGTCATTATTTTGAACAACTTCCTGCAAACTTCAGAGTTTGTTATAGTCTTCATGTAACGTCCAGTTTTCTCGTATTCGATCACTACTCTAGGACTCCGCAGTTACATCTCCATTCAGTATAATCTCGCACCACCCAGCCCTACTGCGACCCACTACGTGTGTTCATTTAGCTGTAAAAATGCCTGTACATGTATTAAGCGACTGTTTACGTGTTTCTGAACCGAACAGCAAAAGGAGTTCAGTGTCATTATGTTTGATTTCAACAGTTGAGAACCACAACTCCAACCACAACCAAGTACACAATGGTATTGGCAATGTCGCAAGCTTCGCTCACCCATCCCCGGGTGGCAACAGTGGCGTCAGCAGCCAACATACTGACGGTACAAATTTATATGTTTCATTCAAACACCAACATCGAGTAGGTGATACATGTAATGCACATGATAAGGGGTAAGAGTCAAAATATGGTGAAAAGAAATAAGTGCATGTTGCAAAATCTCACCTAAGAAATAATACAAAAACGAGACAATAGAACGTAAAAGGGAAAGGTAACAAAGCTTTTGTAACAAAACTTCATCAGGAACAGGAAAAGCTTGAATAGTCTTTCCTTTTCCTTTACGTTTTATTGTATCTTTTCTCAATTATTTCTTAAGCGAGGCTTTGCAAACACAAGCCTTTTTGCCATATTTTGACTATACTTCAAGCATTGCTGCGGCCCCACAAATGTTCGTTTTTTTTTTAATGATGAGAGGCAGGTTTGGGATCATTGGAATAGGACTAGAAGTAAAGGGGTTTGAGTAACTAAATACATGACTAAATCTGATGAAATTAATTAATGGCGTAAATTAATTAATCAATTATTAATTGTTTGTGGTCTGAATATTCTACGGTCAATCTATAGTTAAACAGTTGGTCGGTTCCGAATAGGTTAGTGGCAAAATCTGTTGCCAGACCTTTGATGAAATGTTATGGTAGACGCAGGGTAGAAATAGCGGTTTTCCATACATCTAACTCTTTGTTTTGCCCATACCGATCAAAGTGTTTGTTAGGAAATGACCAATTCAAACAATATAAGTGAGGCATAATTATGCTAATTAACTATTCAAAATGGCTGCCGCAGTGTGAAAAATACATGGGTATTTTAAGGGAGGAGTGGGTCAAAATATTGAACATTGGGACTAGATAGACAAAATCGGGCTTACAATTTCAGTTCTTAATTTCTCCATAACTACTGGATAGATTGCTTTCCAATTTTGTGCATTTATGTTTAGAATATATGTACTTTGATATTACAATGGCCAGTGTGGATTATAATATGCCTTTTATTTTTTCGGCTGAAGCAATTAGAAAGCCTTCAGGGCCTGTTTGTTCTTAACGCATGTTTAAAATTTCAGTTCTTAATTTCTCCATAATTAGTGGGGAGATTGCCCTCACATTTTGCACATGTATCATTGAATGTATATTTTTTAAATCTTGTAATCTCCAATTTGGGTTATATGCGATGTTTCAGCTTGTTTCAACAGACAGTTTTCACAGTATTATAAATTAAAATATGTACACAAAATCCAATATGGCCGCCGTTGCCATAGCAACTGTAAAATTTAAACATAGTTTGAATGCATTTTTCAAATCAGATTTTCATTATGATTCACTACCTCAAAATTAAAAGGAATTTATGCAAAAGTAAAGAAAATAGTAATTTTAGGTGCCCCCCCCCCCCCCCCCTAAACTCTCATCACTTAATTATCTTTTAACGTATGGAACAGAAATCTTGCATGCAAGTTTCTACAAGTGGACACTATGCCCCCAACCTAATTAACATAGGATAGCAAAACACAAAAGCACGACAGCAATATGGTAATTTCATGGAAACATTCGTAATTCATTATGCCTCATTAGTATGCAAAACATTACATCCATAAAATGTGTTGAAAAAACAAGAAAAAAAATAAAGGTTCAGGACAAGATTAAAGACGTTAGTAAATACTGTGCAAAATTTCGAAGCATTCTGACCATTCATTCTTGAGATATACCATCCCCAAAATGTACCTGTCTTACGCAAAAATGAACACAGAGAAAAAGCAGGAAAAATGTGAAAAAAGTATTGTCAATACATATTTGGATACAAAAGTGACCTTAATGGCCCTTTGGTGTGCACATATCTCCTTCCCTATCACGAATCTTGTCAGTAAATCCCTTTTTTTCTAGCTCATAGTCTCTTCCTCCTTGTTTCGGGTGCATCGGATTATTTTTCCAAGGACTTGATTATCCTTCGCTTGTCGGCAGCTTCGCATAAGTTTAAAGTGTAGATGCCCAAAGGCATTCCAAGGCATTCCATTGTACAGTGTGTACTAATAAGAGATGACTGCCCACCATTCTTATGTGATACCGCACTCCACACTGCTTCTTCCACACTGAATCTGTCCACGAAATGTAGTTTGGAATATCTGTCCCAGATACATTATTTTATTCAAATTTTCACTGCATTCTGGGCACTTAGACTGTAGAATCTCATCGACTAGTTCTCCGAACACTGGTTGAATATATTTCACTACTTGCAGCATGTGCGTGCTTGAAAACTGGATCTGGTCTTTGGAGGTGGGGCATCAATGTGTAAGCAAAATTTCTCAAGTCCTGAATGACCTCGGATAAATGTTACCATTCTTATATTTGTTTCCTTGATGTTCTTCTTGGTTGTTTTCTATATTACATCTCCTGGTGTATGGAAGGACGTTTACCACATACAGTTACTGCATTCAATTACCACTGAATGGCAGAAACCCCGCTTTGCTTCCTCATTCAGACCACGCGACACAGCAAATTCATAGCATCCTAAACATTTGATATTTGCTGCTATAAAGTCATTCAAAAGCCCTATACTCAAAAGAATAAAACCATTTTTATTTCTTAGTCTTTTTATTCATTAAAGGGTTATATTTTTTTCCGTTTCTTTGCCGATGATGATGTACCTTCACTGTCGACAATATGTAGATCTCTATTTTGTGACAAATACCATCCCGAACTCTCAGCTATTACCAAGAAAATTGTGTTTTCTCCACATCCTACCCCGTTTTTGTCACACATGCAGGGGCGAGGCTTCCTCATAATCAAATAATCAGTGATTACCCTTCGAATATTAATTCTAGAATTACTACGCTTTTCAGATCGAGCCCAACTCTCTCCCCTTTAGTCAGTTCAGCATTCAATTCTACCTCGCTGTTTGCGTTTGTTATATAGTCCAACACCCCTCACCGAAAAGCATCTTTATAGGGACCTACACCTTATGAACTGGTCCATAATCAGGGATTAACAAAGACGAAGAAGACTTGACTACACCCAGAGACTATCTTGAACATAGCCTGTATTCGTCGGCGCGGCCCCGTAGACAGCAGAATAGTGGGGGATAAAAATAGGTTTAAAAATCAAAGTTTGACCTAATTTTACCGATTTATGCATGTTTTTCACTATGCTGTCGTTTTCATCCTAATCGAAAGGTAAAGGGTAGAGTGAAAGAGTTTGTGTGGATTTGTTTGTTTGTTTGAGGTAATCTAAGAATGATTTACTCCACGCACAGTAAGAGCTATCAAAGCATAATAATAAACTGTGATAAAAATCAGTCGAACGTAACTATCAAGAACATCACTTCACTTGATAGGTCGAGCAAACCTATACCGCAACGGCAGATAGCCACTTCTCCGAGATCGCTTCACATTGTTGTGTCACAGAGATGCCAGTTAAGCACTTTCTGCCATTTAATGTTAATGGGTCATTTACGATAAACTTTGAACATGACAATGAAAACTTGCCGTTCAAATTATATTTTTTAATATGGATGAAAAATATAAGATAAGATAAGATAAGATAAGATAAGATAAATTTTATTCGTCCTTGTACAAGGAAATTTGTTTTGATCATTGAATACATAACAATATAGTCACAGAAGCAGAAAGTATGATACATAGCGCGCACACACACATATATACACACACACTGATAAATTAACTAAATTAACAAAATTAACAGTGCACACAATATGCTTCCCTAACTAAAACACATTGACCTGACACGCAGGACATAATTCAACTGTGCACAGATTACGATCAAGATGACGACATTATTGTAACATCCTAGTTGATGATGGAATAAACGATTTAAAGTAGCGCTCAGTTTTAGTTTTCTTTGACAACAGCCTTAAACTTCTTACAGATCTTATATATTCCTTGTTCAGGGGATGTTGGGGGTCATTTATAATAATATTAGCTTTTTTAATACAAGCACCAGTGTACAGCTCATCAAAATATGGCAGATCACAGATACAAATTTTGGATGCTTTTTTAATTAAATTATTGATCTTATTTTTATCTTTTTGTAAGATGTTTCCTCCCCAACAGACAACTCCATACATCAAAACGCTCTGAATAGCCATGGTGTAAAATATTTTCAGAATGCTTTTGCTAACTTTTAAAAAGCGGAGCTTTCTGAGGAAATACATGCGCTGGTTGGCTTTCTTGTATACATGCGCATGCCAGTTAAGCAATGAATCAATAGTAATGCCAAGATATTTGGCCTCTGTGACAATTTCAACCTCTTCATTGTTGATAGTAAGAGGGCAAACAGGATCATTGTTATTTTTCCTAAAGTCAAAAACAAGCTCTTTTGTTTTCTTAACATTCAGTAGAAGATAGTTGTTATTACACCAACAATGAAAGGATTGTACAATGTTAGAATATTCGTGGCCAGAGTTAGGTAAAAGGCCTAAAATAGCAGAGTCGTCGGCAAATTTAAGAAGGTAAACGTTGTTGTGTGTCACAGTGAAATCATTTGTATACAATGTATACAAGGCAGATGACAGCACGCAGCCTTGTGGCGCTCCTGTGTTTGTTGTGAGTAATTTGGAAAATGTGTTGTTTATATCCACAAACTGGCGTCTCTAGTTTTCTTTGACAACAGCCTTAAACTTCTTACAGATCTTATATATTCCTTGTTCAGGGGATGTTGGGGGTCATTTATAATAATATTAGCTTTTTTAATACAAGCACCAGTGTACAGCTCATCAAAATATGGCAGATCACAGATACAAATTTTGGATGCTTTTTTAATTAAATTATTGATCTTATTTTTATCTTGTTGTAAGATGTTTCCTCCCCAACAGACAACTCCATACATCAAAACGCTCTGAATAGCCATGGTGTAAAATATTTTCAGAATGCTTTTGCTAACTTTTAAAAAGCGGAGCTTTCTGAGGAAATACATGCGCTGGTTGGCTTTCTTGTATACATATGTTACATGCGCATGCCAGTTAAGCAATGAATCAATAGTAATGCCAAGATATTTGGCCTCTGTGACAATTTCAACCTCTTCATTGTTGATAGTAAGAGGGCAAACAGGATCGTTGTTATTTTTCCTAAAGTCAAAAACAAGCTCTTTTGTTTTCTTAACATTCAGTAGAAGATAGTTGTTATTACACCAACAATGAAAGGATTGTACAATGTTAGAATATTCGTGGCCAGAGTTAGGTAAAAGGCCTAAAATAGCAGAGTCGTCGGCAAATTTAAGAAGGTAAACGTTGTTGTGTGTCACAGTGAAATCATTTGTATACAATGTATACAAGGCAGGTGACAGCACGCAGCCTTGTGGCGCTCCTGTGTTTGTTGTGAGTAATTTGGAAAATGTGTTGTTTATATCCACAAACTGGCTTCTCTGTGTTAGAAATTCGAAGATCCAGCTCTTTAAAAAAGAACTCACGTGTAGGTTGGTAAGCTTTTTGAAACATTAAGTGCGGTTGTATGGTATTAAACGCAGACGAAAAATCGACTAGGAGCACACGAACACAGGTTTTATAAGTCTGTTAGTATGAATGAATGATATTTTCAGATTAGTTTGGCTTGTAAATTGCTGCATTCCTGTCCTGTTGACAAGAATAGTCCGCTCTTTAGATTTTGCAATGCCTTGCACCCGTTTCATTGTTTTAGTCGTTGCATTTATAATTATGTAAATATGATGTAGCGATACGTCTTATTATAAGGATCTCTAGCTTAAACTCTGATTACCCTCTGCAGAGGGCCACGCTTCGCCCCTGCACACATGGTTTTGTATCGAACACATTCTGCACAGTTTATCCAAGAAAAGTCCGTTTGATGCTAATACAGGGGTAGGTTGATGATCAGAAACACTTTCAACGCAAAATTCGATCAACTGATAACAGGAGGCAAAGCAGGATCATATTTACAAAAGTTTCTCTTAGAATAAATAACTCATAGTTTTTTTGTTGTTGTTGTTTTTTTTGGGGGGGGGGGGCTCAGAAGGGTTCTGGGGGTAGATATCAGTTCACAATCTTAGTGTAGGAATTATAATTAGGGCTTGTGAGAGGCTAGTAACCAAAGTAAACAAGCGATTGTTAAGGAAAACAAAAACCATCCTCCAGCTAGTTATACCTCAATTTATAGCAGATTGCATCACTGAGCGGTGTAAACACTTCCCAGTTTCAATACAGAATTGGTCTAGCTTAACAAAAACATAGAATAAGAAAAACTTGAATTTTCATAAATTTTTCTGATTTTCTACCTACTGTTGTTCATTTTCTTCATTGTTTTTCCTTGCCTGGTTTGCTCAGACTTTGTGTGTTATAACAACAAGCTGAGTATAATCATGAAGGACGTGCCATGTCCCATTGGGAGCACACGCAAGGCAGAGGCGCCCACTGAACTACTTGAAGTTTTACTAACAGACGTGGGTGGCGGCCTCATCAAGCCGATGATGTCCTCGCGACCTCCAGGTCATTTGTCAGCGTTCAACCTTACAGACATTGGAACTGCCGATTGGGTAAGGAGTAATTCCTTGATGGTCCCAGTCGGCCGGACAAAGGAAATGAACAGAAGTGATTTGGTGATTCAGTTGATGGTATATTATTTGTTTGCAGTGAGTTGGTCTCATTCCTGATTTCAGTGTTCACATGATAAAGATTTCACACTGCTTAACAAATCAACCTGCACAATATTACAAACTGCCATCTTTGGGTGATGTAACAGAAAGAGTAAACACGTAAATGACGTTAATCAAATGAATGATATATATATATTTTTTTTAAAGTACTGCGGAAACAGCCAACGCCGATGAGTGAGTAAATTCGCTGTTCCAGAAATATTGGGTTTGCCTCAAGCATCAAGTATCGATCTTGAACGGAAGTGTGTAATATAAAAACCATAATATAGTAAACATTTTTAGGTCGGATCTTGGTTCAGTTTTTAAAGAAAAACGAGTACGCTAGGATGAGGATCCCGAAAGGTGTCTTAAAGCACTTGTGTAATTTGGAAGTTTTCTCATGTATTTGTAAGTTCGCTCTTCTGAGTCCTGGTTGGTCCATAAACCAATCCGAAATAATGCTATCGCTTCTAGGTACATTTGTAAAATATAGTCCGTAAATAATCGACCACCAAGTCTGCATTTGAGCATTATACCATTATGCAGAAAGCAAAGCAATCATCAATTTCATCAAACACCTGCAAACCAGTTTTACGACAGCCTCTTCTTTTTGTCTACCGAACTGTTCTACCTAGTATCGAGACATCCGAATTTTTTATCGATACTGCTCGAATGCAGGTATTCAAAGACGTTGCTCATCGGCGGCAAATGAAACGTCACAATCATCGGGTCCTTTCATAAATTACATTTGGATCGTTACGTCAAATAATATGGAGGGGGGGGGGGGGGGGGGGGCTAATTCTCACACCTGCAGTTGATACCTAGCTTGTCACGGCGCAAACTGGTACGCCAGTAAGTATTTGCCCTTTTCTGCCAGTTTCAAAATTGCTACTTATGACTTTGGTATTATTTGTGTGATATTCCCAGATGAACTACAACAAACCTGACCTGGCAATGCGACTTTTGTCCTGGCTCCAACATCTGGAGGAGAATCAAATCCAGTTAGAACAACAACTCCATCGATATCTGAGGTGCGACTGTTTGCGTAACCTGCACGCTCTAACCAACCTAGTCATTGATGTTATGAATTCATCGTCCCTTTTCAACATTTGCTCACCATCTCACAAAAATGGCAGTTCTGACCAAAACTGTATATGTGAACAACTGTTGACAGAAGCAGAGAATTTGAACTCTCTCCATCGTCAAATCGAGAGTTTGTTGTCAAACAGTGAAAACTTGACTGTCAAAACGAACTTAAGTTCTGCTTCCTTTCAACAAGGAACTGCAACTGGCAATAGAGATAACAATAATATTGACGTATTGATAGACCAACTTTTACATAATCTAAATAAGATCAAAAGCGAATCTAAAATGTATATTCGTATGCATGAAAACTTGCGAAGTGCAATAACAAACTTCAAAGGCGTCGTCTATGAAATAGTCGAGAAATTTTTAAAAACACTGGCAAAAGACATTGTGAATACTGATGCCATGAACTCCATGGACACTCCAGAGAATGTTTTATCAAACGAAGACGATAATCCAGATAATTCTAGTTTGGTAACAACTGACCATTCTAGGGACATCTCTACAAAGGCTGGTAACCTCACAGAAGCGAGTAAAATCAGCCACGTAGATTCATCAAGAAATGTGAACATGTCAACCAATAGTAAGCAGCAGAAGAGAGTAACAACCACAACACGCCCAGCTGTGTCCACACCAAGAGAGACTAATGCTTTTCAGGATTTACTAAAAAATATCAGTGTTATACTTCAGGCGTCAAATGTCAGTTTTGTGCAGAATATCAGCCTACAGCAAAGACAGACTTTATTGGACAGTTTAAGCCAGCTTACTTCAGAATTGGGCACAGTAAGTGACATGCTTGGAGATGCCATTATGTGGGATACTGAACAGGACGACATTCTAGAGAACATGACTTCGTGGCATCACCTGAGAAAGCGAACAAAGAGAGATGTGACAGGTAAGTCAATAACAGACCCAAGATGAACCACTGACTCTGTGACTGCGTGCCATGGTCGATATTTGAGAAAAAATAAATCACCCATTCTCCCTCAGACTTACCTCATGCAAGTGTTACATTTGATTTCGCCAGTTATCTTTTCCACAAATTCAGTCACTATTATTCAGCGTCTATATTTAAAGCATCCCACATAATGTATTTTCCTTTGCGGGTGCAAGTCTCAATATCCCATAGAAATTAGAATCTTGTTCATTCTGTTCATGCAATAGCCGTTACATGTCCTGGAATCCTGCCACTGTCTTATTATACAAAAAGGGCATATTTTGTTGATACTAGTATTGTTCTCCATTACATTCTTTCTCTCTCTCTCTCTCTATCTTTCTCTCCATCCCCCGTCTCTCTCTCTCTCTCTCTCTCTCTCTCACACACACACACACAAACACATTCTCACATTGAATTATTTCGTAAGTTTCCCGTCGTAGGAGAGACTCAGCAGCAAATTTTGACCCCAGTAGCATCGAAATTGCTTCTGTTTCTGTCTTAACGATTTTTTAAAAATGTTTTTAAAAAAATGTACGAGAACAAGAAGATAAAAACCACCAAATGCATGAATATTAGCTAGCATTTAGGATTAAATTTATTTTATGCACACGGAAAGGCTTTAAGAATGTAGGCAATATTCTTGTCATGTCCACACCAAGTAGACTTGTCACATGTGCAGAAAATCTGTACTTTTGTATTGTATTTGTATACTACTTTAATCCCATTTGGGAAATTTGCCTTTGTGTCATCGCATCCAGTTACAACTGGAGCAGGCCCGTCGTCGCCACAGTGCAGAGCCGGTCGGCGGTGTTTTTTTTGGGGGGGGGGGGGAGATGAGGGGGGTGGTAGGGATGAATCTTATTTGATTTTGCCTGGCGTCTGGCCTGCTCTTTTCGATTTCCAACTGCCAAGGTATCTTGAACGTGCGCAACGTGCACGCGGGCCAGTCTGGGTTTTTTTGTCCTTATCCGAGAAGACTAGGTACTCGATCCTACTCCCCAATAGGATCAGGGACACGAAAATATGAGAAAAATCCCAAACTTCCAACATGCCTGCACCGGCCTTGTTTTGGACCCGGGACTCTTGGCATGAGAGGCGAGCACCTTGCCTCTAGACCACATTGTAGAGAAAGATGCCTCCCATCTCACCTTTTTGCATGATAGACGAATGGTAGCTACAGGGACAATTGTCTTGAGAATAATGTAAATTAATAAGTAGGGGTTGAGAATTTAAGGGGTGGGGGTGGGCAGATTGGTTCATGAGGTCAGTCTTTCTCAAGCAAAGCATTTTCACCTTCTGCACTTATCACTTATACAGTCAGATCATTGCCAGCTATATTTCATCTGAGAGTTGAATTTCACTGGCAATGTCGGTGTAGCAGGCCAGATTATACCCCCGCCAGGCTATACCCAGGGTTAAAGTGGCTTAGCCTATTTTATACCCCGGGGTATACTCTGGGCTAGGCCAGCCTATAACCCACCAGCCCAGATTATACACCTTATTTTTTTTTTAAACCAGCCAAGACCACAATTTATTTTAACCTTAGTTTAAATAGTTCGTTATCACTATCACCAGGTATCATTTTAATACATATACATTCTTGACTCCTGTAAATTATGATACATTGTAGAAGAAATAAACATGCACTGAAAAGCAGTGATACACAAAAGAGTTGAAAATCCATTCAAATTGATACGATTAGACTTTAATTTTAATACTAATTTTACTTGTATCCGTTGATATTAATATTATTATTGTTATTTTTTATAATTGGTTTTCCATGAGAAAAACATGCATTGGAATTTTTGTTTGGTATCACTGACAAATGCTTAGTGGCAAGGTATGAAATAACTACAAGACTCATGAATATATATCTGAATTATATTTAAATTTGTGAAAATCAGAAATGTGCTTGACATGTCAGAACAATTACATACAAAGTTAGAGTGATGCCGAGAGAAAGGCCGGAAAAGAACACACACACAAAAAAAACCCCAACATAGTAATAACCCAGCTGACAGATGGTACACTTCCATCTTCCATCACCCAGCAGAAATGAAATATTTCACATAAAACTAAATACACTGTACACACTAAATTTTTTCACACGATGAACTAAACCTGCCAGGTCCACTTGAAACGTTACAGAATGCTAACCAGTAATAATAAAATGATTACAATCAGAACACCAAATCATCTTATTCAACTTGAAAAAAAAAGAGAAATATCAATTTCAGAATCATCATCATCATCTTGGAATAACATAAAGATACGAGAGAATGTAAAAATGACAGTGTCACATCATTCTAGAATCTATGAGCAGCAGTGTGTGTAGCTCAACTACATTATGTAAAAAATGTGTTAAAATCTTTTCAACTATTCAAGTAGAGCTGGGCAGAAAGCTTCAGTAAAGTAGCTTTGATAGTTGTGTAAACCGGGCAGATTAAATCCGCCGAGACAACAGTTGTGCATTGCATAAAGCAATTATAGTATGTTACGGCAAAATTCGATGGATCATGGTGCGTTAACATTTCTTTGATGGCTTATTTGTAGAAAGATTTACATTTCAACTACCTCATGGTTAAGATGCTGGATTAGTTTGCAGGACATTTGAAAGATTGCAGTTATGTGATATAGTGAATAAAAGTGTGTTACTTGCGAATGAAATAAAATATAAAAACTTAATGTTGTATCCTTGAATATTTTGCGTATCAGAACCTGGGAGTATAATCTGGACTGTTGGGGTATAGTCTGGCCTAGCCCAAAGTATACCCCGGGGTATAAACTGGCCGAGCCCAGAATATATAAGATAGGCTAAGCAACTTTAACCCCTGTGTAATAGGCCAGATTATACCCCTGCCAGACTATACCAGAAGTTAAAGGAGCCTAGCCTATTTTATACCCCCAAGTATTTTCTGGACCAAGCTAGTTTATACTCCGGAGTATACTTTAGGCTAGGCCAGACTATATCCCACCAGTCCAGATTATACCCCCAAACTTTTTTGTTTGTTTATAAACAGGCCAAAACCACAGTTTATTTCAATCTTAGTTTAAATCGTTTTTTTTTTTAAATCACTGTCATCAGGCGTCATATTAATACATACATAACATACATTCTTGACTCCCGTAAATCATAATACAATTCAGGAGATAAAACATACATTAATATGCATTGATATACTATGGGTTGAATATCCATTCAAACTGATATGATTCAACTTCAACCCTTATTTTACCCATGTTTGTTTTTTGTTTTGTTTTTTTGTTGTTGTTTTTTTGTAATTAGTTGCCCATGAGTAAAACTTGCCTTGTATTGTTTGTTTGACACTGACATGCACTTAGTCACAATGGCTGAAATAATTAACGGACTCATAAAAATGAGGTCGTTTCAGATATTTTTTTGCGTCCAAATGTGCAGTTGTTAAATCCCTTGGCAAGTGACGTTCAAGCTTAAGAATGCAAGGACGCACAAGGTCCTAAGTAACACATCACAGCAGCAATATCAAAGTCTGCACATTTGCACGCAAAAAAATATCTGAAACGGCCTCATAATCTGGACTGGTGGGTATAGTCTGGCCTAGCCCAAAGTATACTCCAGGGTATAAACTGGCCTAGCCCAGAATATACCCGGGATATAAAATAGGCTAGGCCACTTTAACCCTGGTATATTCTGGCCGGGGGTGTATTTTTGGCCTGTTACACCGATACACCTGAAATGATGTACTTTTCGAAGTTGGCTTGAATATTTCAGTATTCCGTGTTGAGAGCAGCTAGATAAAGCCGCCAATGCTAGTGAGATGATTTTAAGTGGTCAGCAGAATCTGTGCTGGAGAAAATCCAGTTCTGAATTGACCACCGTAGAATTAAATCGGACCGTCTCACATTGGGCACGTCTTGAGAAAATCAGGATTGATTTTTTTTTCTTTGTTGTTATTTGATGCATTGTCTTCACTGTGGCTTCATGATACTGTGCAGGGTTGGCATTCTTTTACAATATGGCATAAATAAAACAGCGTGTATTTTGTGCAGAAACAAATATGCTAAACATGTGAGATAGCCCACTGTAGCTTTATAACCACCAATTCATTCACACGATACGACATTAGAGCATGATGTAATACATGTGCAGAAATTCCAACATGAATCGCTAGCATAATTTACCGGCCAATAAATAATTCAGTATTTAACACTCTCCTGGTCGTTGAAACAGGTTATGCTATTGCGTCGGATACCTGCCAGGGCCAGGGGGCTAGAATTAGTGGTACCAACTACATCAGTCTCTGCTCCTCCTGTGTTCACACGACCGTACTAGATGAGAAGTATTTCCCTCGGTACTTGACTGAAAAACTGTGCACGGCTGGCTCCAGTGCTGACCCCACCTATCAGAATGGCTGTCTCTACCAACCCGGTCAATGTGAGTATTTTGAACATAATTAGTTTCAGCCTGCATACATTCAGGGGCGGATCTACTATAAAATAATTTCTGGAGAAACTTTTTTTTAACGAGTGAATTTTGAATTTTGCCCTTTTGCGAAGGGGCCTCAGAACAGTTCAAGCTTCAGGTCCCAAAAATGTAGGTTCGCCACTGTATACATTTACATTCACGATAAGACGTCAAAATGATGTTGGAACGTAACTTCATCGATAACCTGGGCAGATCACCTCTCACTGAAGTAGAGAGAACTGCATAAATTTATAATAGGAGGAAATTTTGCTAACTGCAGTATTGAAAGATGAAAGACAAATCTCCCACAAAAGAGTTGACCTTGAGATCAATTAATCTAAGTTTTTAAACACTTTTGAAATGTATGTAGTTGATGTAGTAATGATGGCGTGCCACACGTTAAGAAAGTGAAAGAGAGAATCTGGTCTCAAGAGAGTTTTATTTACAATGTATTGTCCTCACTGAAACGACGTTGGCCCCAGAATGTTAACCTGTATGTTTAAATAGTTTACATGTATTTAGCAGACTGTTGAGTGTAAACTGTAAAATTTCATTTCGTATCAAATAAGACTTCAATCGATAATCGATACTTGCCACGCGTAATGTTACCACTATCGTGCTCATTCGTTTGAAAAAGCCAAACCTAAAATCCAACCGTTTCAATGAAGCTGTTAAAAAGACAACTAAAAACTTCAAAACCGGAACATTATGTGTCTCTATTTTGTCTTACAGTTGGCGGGGGGGCCGGAGGTGTTTGTCAGCAGCAAGAAATCCACATCATTGTCCTGCAGCGAGTACCTGGCAAGTGTATGAGAGTAGCCAACCGTGGCCAAGAAATGATAATTGACCAGTGGCAGAGCACTACGCATGCGTTGCGCATTGGGTGTGAATGTGTGGTCAGTCAACAGTCACAGTTCGCCAAATACGCAACTTTCCCATAGAAATAATGCCCAACAGCTGAGTCAGCATGAAATCTGCACTTGTCCAGAGCCAGCTACGGCTGTGTATTGTGTACTTTGGCGAGACCTGAATTTCAGTCCCTGAAGTCCTTGCTTTTATGTGAATCATCAGGAGAGGGTGTGATCATGTCTGATAATGGAGGTGCAGGTGTTTTGTAGTTTGCGTATGTGTGATTGTATATAAAAATATTTGCTTTTGTAGGTGAGTGCGTGTATTGTACAAGTGTGAGTGTATGCGTTAATAAGTTTCTGCATAAGTGTGAATATAGATGTCAGCTAAATTTCATTTGTCTCTGTTTTCTATTTTGCATCATATCAGGAGATCCCTCTGTGTCATCACGGGCCATGTTCCTCTCCTGGCATTGCTCATTTTACGTCTCATCGTTCCTTGAGCAAATTTTAATATGCGTTCCCATATATTTATACACCTGACATATTGACACCTTTAGGTGGACGATTTCTAGGCCATTGGATGAGCCATGTTGTGAGCTATGATCACGATTTTATGCCGGTGCCATTACTTGTACTAGTTGTACCATTTGCCAAGTATGACCGACATTGCCGTCTGACCATATCCCTGTTTTTTCGTTTTTGTTTTTTTTTTTTACTTTGTTTTCGTATTTAATGGCATAGACAGAATACAATCAATTATTATTTTTTTTGCACCGTTTTCTGATCTGAAAAGCCTACGCCGGAAGCCCACCCTCTCCCTCCACACCCAGGCTAAAATTCAATGACCAGACGAAGAAATAGGCCTAAACAAAGAAATGGCGAGTCTTGCTTGTCGGGAATGAAAGACCAGTATTTAAGAGACCAACAAAATGTTGACCAAAAGGTCTGTTTCACATTCCAGAACAACCTCTGATGTTAAAACGGAAACAAAACAGTGAATCTATCTTCTTTACAGCTGGGGATCGTTGTGTGACTCATGCTTAATATGGATGAAAGCTTCAAAGCATAAAACAACCTACTTCAAATATACTCATCTGTAATGAATACCACCATCATCATCAACAACAACAACAACAACAAGACAAGAACAACAACAACAAAAAAAATCAATGAGGCCGACAGCAACAGAAGAGAACAAATTAATTTTAATGGCCGCGGAGCTGCATCGTTTACGACGTGGAAAATCCGGAATAAGCAACAACTCAAAACTTTCACGTGTTCTGACATACATTTGAATCCGTGAGCGCTCCGTGCCTTTCAAAGACTACTCTGGAGTCACCGTAAAGCAGTAACTCTTTCAAAATCAAACCGAACAATAATTATACTAGCTCACCAAAACTTCAAGACATTTGCAAAAGCAAGACAATAAATAATGATGACTAACGAATCTTGATCAAAGTCTTCCAATTTTTTTGTTTTTGCAGTGAACTCTTCATTAAACCCAAAGTTTAAGCAGGAAATAAACAACAACAACGGGGTTTCAAGCCACTGAAGAAGTAGATCTTACTGCTGGAATTCCAGTTTTTTGTTTTTTGTTTTTGACAGCTTCCATGAGACCTGGAACTCAAATCGGCGAGTTCATTAATAACGGATGAGACGAGTTCAGATCAATTCACCAGTAGAGTTAATGATTTGATGCGTATACACACACATATTTTGTGTAGACACGATCACCATTTCGAATTGTTAATCTTAAGTGGACAAAAATAAATTGAACAAGCTATGAAGAATTTCATTTCCACATTGATTCATTATCTTTGCTCACATTACAGACTGCTGCCTGTTGTCACGTTCACGTGTGTGATGATTGTCACGACCACGTGCGTGATGTTTACTTAATTTATTTTTCCTTTCAACCCTAGCTAACAGGCTAAGCAAGCAGACCAGCGACCAACGGACACATGGAGTGAATTTTTAAATCAAACGATATTTATTACTAAATGAGTGAAATGTAACTTATGCCAAATTCATTGATTTAACAATAACGAAAATACACAGTCACAGAAAACAAAGATATGTAAAAATCCATATCGGGGACTTGACGACTACCCTCTTAGGTCAACTAACGCCTAACCCCTTTGTCCATAACTTAATTATTTATACTTAAATGTCTCTGTCGACATCTGATCTCCTCGCTGATGCATTTTCATGACTCCAGAGTTCAAACGATCCTTCCTAGATCTCCAACTTCAAACGATAAAGGGGAACAGACGGTTCTTATTCGTTTGAAGCTTGGAAATCTTGAAGACGGCATGGGAACCCTTCAAGAACCAACGATCCACGATGGCGGGTGTGAACCGTCTGTTTTCTTATTCGTTTGAAGCTTGGAAATCTTGAAGACGGGATGGGAACCCTTCAAGAACCAACGATCCATTATGGCGGATGTGAACTGTCTGTTTTTTTTATCGTTTGAAGCCATTGGCGGGTGTGAACCGTCTGTTCCCCTCTATCGTCCCCGCAAAACGGGGAGACTTGGGAGGTCTGCACAAGACTGACCATGTCATTGTCATTATTTAGTTATCATTGCCTGGTCATGTTACATTAAAATAATGTCACACCCTTGAATGGACGGTATTAGTATTATACTCGATGCTCAATTGCGGATTAGCGTGCTGAGGTCGGCCGCCGGTGGGGGCCGGAGGCCGGGTGATGCCGGTATAGCCGCACATGAACTGACATGAGGCTCGCCAGCCATAGACACACAACAAGTAGAACAAGCAAATAGAATATTTTAAATAAATAATGTTTAAATGAATCAATATATTAATATACACTAATTATATGTAAAATACTCTTATTTTAGGAATAGTTTTTTTTCTGCCAGGACCGACAGACTTTCTCTGCCGGCCCAGTCATACAGGCAGAACCAATGGCCTCGGATGTCTATTGCATCCGGGACCACCCAACGCAGAGTTTTTTATAAAGATCCCTGAAATTATGCTCTGCTGCGGGATTGGTCTTGTCAAAATGCCCCTGGCGGCACCAGGAACTAAAGATCAAAATTCAAAAACCCTAGAGCCCTGCTAGGCCTTAATGTCTTATTACCTGTTTTAACTGGGGCTCTAAGGGAAAACACTAAACAGTCAACTAGTGACATGTTTCATTGGCCATAAAGGGATCAAACTCCTGAAAGGGACAGTGTTCTTGAACTGCACATCCTCCTACTGTCTTGTCCTTGCTTTTCCTCCTTGGCGCTTACCGAATACCATAAATTAAAAAAATTAAAAGAGACAAGAAAAGACAACCAACAAAAGAATAGACCAGAATGGAACAACAATCATGAACAGGAGGCCAACAGCACAACGCTGAGGCCCCGAGAAACAAAGGACCTCATACTAATCACAGTATTTCAGAGCGGGCAGGACATGTCACAGCTACATGGTATCGACACAGTTGAACTAGGTCAAAAAGACACACCTACCGTACTAACATAAATTCTCATCATTTCAGAACTCAGATTATATATACCAAAAGATACATTCAATGAGAAATACCAGTGATAAAATCCGTAAATACACACATGGTATATAACTAATACATGTAGTTGTAGATAATAAAATCAGGTTGGTGACTCATTCGTCCCCTTCATCACTATCAATCTTGATGCTGTATTTTTTTCGTAACCTTTCAAAAATATCTTCAGTTTCATCATCATCATCATTCACATCAAAGTCTGACCCGAGAGTGAGAGTAGGGGAGGCAACTCTGTTGTTCCCATGCGGAGAAAGAAGTTGGCCGGTGGACTGATCTGGATTACAAGGGAGAAAACAGGGTGTTTCAGCAAAAGTTACCATTTTTATCTTTCATTGGACAATGTAAAAATTAATATGTACCTCACCTCAACTTACCTTGTTCTTATCTCCATCTTATCTTATCTTATTATTAAAAAAAAGATAGTGGCCGGGAGTAATTGATTGTGATGCAAATGACAGCTTCAAAACTTATAAAATTAATTTCCTTAAGTGTCAACTAATCCACCCCAATCGCTTTTGTATCGACTAATTTTGTTGATTCAAGTTTCAGGTACTTTTAAATTAAAGTTTTAAAAATGTAAAATAGAATGATCTTTGTTTTGGCTCCCTGTAGTAAGCCCGCTGCACCGGAAACGATATTAATACTCGTTCATTTCCGTGCGCACGATTTCCCTATCAGAAATGAGTGAGTAGTGCTCTAGAGCTCATGGAATCTGTAGTAAGACTGTAGAATATGGGAAGCTTTGTAGACCAAAAAGAAAGAGAGAGATAGAATGGTGGGTTCACAGGTTTATCCCGGGTAATGCCGGGAACTTCATCTAGTTATTTAAAAAAACTAGCTGAGTTGCCCGGCCCTGCCCGGGATAAATCGATTTATTAGTTTCAGTTCTGGGTGATTATTATGGACCTGCTTCATTTTGCCCGTTCCTTTAGCTTTATTTTTATTTTTGTTTGTTTGTTTTTTGATACGTTTTACTGCTCTCCCTATGCGCGTTGACATCCTGCGCATCCCGTCAGCATCCGTCAAATGGCAATGATTTGCGCACGGGTTAGTTTGTTTGTTAGTGAACACATCGCAGGAATTGATAACGTCATGTGTAGGCGGAAGTGGGCTATTATTAGAAACATACATCACTATCTTATTGATCGTAAATTTCGGATCAAACGCTCTCGTGAATTTAGTCTTTAATTATAATCGCATTTACCGAGTAACTCAGAAATAACAAACGGTTTTGTTTGTGTGAGAGGATGAACGACTTTTTATTTTTAATGTGCTTTCATGGTAGCTCTAGTGCGTGAGTGAGGGACAGCCACTCATAGTAGTTTAGGGACACTTGGCCGAGTACCATTAATTGGATTATTTCCCTTGTAATACTAGCGCGGGACCCGTTATTCACATCACGGTGAAAAGCGCGCATTTTGATTGGTCAGTTGGAAATGTTGACCACCGGGCTTCCAACTCTTATATCATGGCTTTAAGTTTCTTACAACTCGCTCCTTCGTTGTTATCCACCGACAGAAAGACGGGAGCCCGAATTCATTGTTGAGAGTAGGCAATACCCTATCGGTACAAAATAGGTACTCATGATAACGTTTGTTATCAATGGAGATACGTCGTATTAATGGACGAAAGTATCCCGCACAAAATTGTCGAATGTTGTTAGTCCTGACACTTTGAAAATTTATATTAAAACTATTACCGGGTTTCTGGTAAAAGTAGTCAGTTAGAATTGTAGCAGCAAGTTTCTACTTTATAATGGTACTAATTTCGTTGTACTTTGATGCACATGTCCTATTGAAATAATTAATAAGAGGGTCTCGGATTTAAAGTAAACTATGAGTTAGACGCATATTATCCCCGATAAATCCAACCTGGGTCAAATTTATTCAATTATTGCTGGAGGGGACGTTAGAGTAATTTCTGCAGTTTACTGGGATACCTAATTGACTTTTGTGTGCACCCTTTTAACCGTACTGTAAATTCGATTGTGTTAGGACCCTAACCGGTTATGTTGTCGGGCTGGACTCCATGTCCGAGCCTTTCACTCGTCCAATTGGACTACGTAATAGCTCTCTCGGACGTCCGCGCTGGCTAATAAATAAGATGCGAGTTCGAGTGGTCAGCACACTCCATCAAAGACGCAGAGACAAGAGCCGACAGCACAGTGAACCCAGACCAGCAACCCGGGCCCGTAGCAGCTCAGAGGCTTGCCGACGCTTGCCATCGCCACCCCGCCCCATAAGGCATGAAGCGGTAGCACAGGACCCGGAGAAACTTTGGGTAAGTTGGAGACTATTATATTAGAAGTGACTTTAATTTGCGCACCCCCCCCCCCCTTTCGGGGATGCCACGTAGAGAATGCTGATCTACAGAGACCATTATGAGTCCGGCTCAACGGTAATTGCCATTGTCATTAGACGTGTAAGATGCGCGATGCAGCGCAGTGTCTTGATATTGTGACTTTATTGTCAAAGTTAACGTTTGCGGTGCTAGATGATAATGATGGCTCGCTAACCAAGCTATCACGATTTGCTTGTGTGCATATATATAGTGTGTGTGTAGCATTGCCTTGTTGTGGTAGGCAGTGAGGATTTCCTGACATGTTGATGTGGATGACTTGTTATAGCGAGCGGCACTACACACTTGATTGTATTACGGGTATTTGTGTACCTTGCCAGTACCACTATGCTATAGAGAGCAGTGTGATTGTGATTGCGTGTCTAGTGTTTAAGATGTGTAATTAATTACATGTATTGGAGATGTATAATATTAGTTGGGCCTCACATGGGTGAGCCCCAGGATTGTTCTATGTGCGGCTGTGGATGAACAATGTTTCAGTGAGTCTACACATGTTGCAATGAGTCTCGCCGACATATATATATATATATCATGTGCATGTATTATAGTTATCCAGATGTATTATACTTCTATGAGTTTCGTAAGTGTGTGAAGGACAGTTTCATTTTAAGGAATGTACACATTACTTTATGTATCTAGTGGTGTGTCATACGCATGTTAGCCTGGCGGCATAGCTCCGCGGCTAAGGTCAAAGGGCATGACCCTTCAGTATCGATTGGGAAGGGAAGTAACCAATACAATAGCCCTCGGGCGGGTTAGTACTAATAATGGGAGTGGGCCTATGAGGATGGCCTGCATTGGGATGCAGCGTCTGTGTTATGGACGGTCAGTGGGCCATGTTGGCCACTGCGTTATTATTTTATGGAATGGCCACCCTGGATGTGCTGTACACCGGCTCAGTGGAGCGAAACTATTGTGTTCTTGCCCCTTCATTTGTTATGTCCTTCATACTTTGATTAGTACATTAATTAGTTTATGTTGCCAGTGCACTAGGAAACTCCTTGTGTGTATGATATAGCCACTTGTAGTTGTTATTCATTAACCTTAGCGCTAGTTTATTCCATGCATACATATCCAGTTGGTTATTGCTTAAATTCTATATTATGTTGTTGTTTGATTTAATACTTAATACTATTACTATGTATGTCCACCATTGATGGCCTGATTAATGTTGTCATTATATCCTAATCATATTTTTGTCTTTTTCTCTTGTTCCAGCTTATGGCTGGTTGGGCTTCTTTTCTGGGTTTCTTTTCTTTTTCTGGGTTTCTTTTTCCTTTTCTTGATAGGGTTTTCCCTATGCCTTTTGGTAGCGATACCTTTGTTAGGCTTTTGAATAAATAAGATTGCCAGCAGAACCCTGTGTTTGTTAATCCTGTGTATCCTTAAGGGAGTTACTATTGAACCCACGCAGTAACCACATTAGCCACTCGTAGTTCATCCAACATTTGTGTATAGCGATACGAACAATGTTCGCTATCCCATGATTCTTTGTGCCAAATTTCAGGTCGGTGCGTTGTGTAGTTTCCGAGTCCATAGGACTATTAGGGGTTTTGTTGTAGCTTTATTATATAGAAGATAGTGGCGGGAGTAATTCATTGTGGTGCAATTTTGACCCTTTTTTTTTTTTTTTTGCTCGGCGCTACACCCTAAATGACAGTTACAAAAATTATAAAATTGATTTTCATAAGTGTCAACTAATCCACCTCAATCGCTCTGGTATCGACCGATTGTGTTGATTCAAATTTCAGGTATTTTTAAATAAAAAGCTGTAAAAATGTAAAACACAATGATCTTTGTTTTGGCTCCCTGTGGTTAGCTCATCGCACCGGAAACGATATAGCGTTCACTTCCGTGCGCACAATTTATTTCCCTATCAGAAATGAGTGAGTTGTGCTCAGGAGCGCATGAAATCTGTAGTAAGACCAGAGAGTATAGATTACATATATCAAGAGGACACATTTTCCCAGAATGCACTCAGCTCACCCAATCAATAATGCATTAAGAGGCATATATTCATATAATTATACCACATTCTTTCTCCAAAGCAATCATGTTCATAGATTAGAAATCATATCAATTTTATCATACAATATACTTAACTCAATCCAAGTAATCAGTTGAAGATGAGAACTGACATTTAAGGTGAGAAAAAACACAGTTGAACTGGCAGTTTTAATTTATATAATAATACTGGTCTCATCGACAGTCAGACACCAATTCTTTCTTTCTTCAAACAAACTGTGGAAGGAAAGAATTGAAATAAAATTGCTTCAGCTTCTCAAGGATTGGTTTCCAGCCCTCATAATCAAACATTACTATTTCCATGTGCAAAGGCTTCCGCTGATGATGCATCAAAACAAACAAACATTTTGACACATTAGCATAAAAAAGCTGACCCTGAATTTGTAAATAATATCTATGGTCTTTCTTGAGTTTGAAAACATCAGTCTGCAATGTATGACAGACGAAAATCTTTCCTCTCCCCACACAGCTTCATCAAATCAACATCAAGATTTTTATTGTAAACACATTTGATCTCTACAATCATGGAGTCACCATCATTATTTATAAATGGAGATAGCCATCAGGGGAGGCAGCAAATATGAGACCTGTGCTCCTAAATGTATGTATGGTTCCTGAACTTGAACCGCAAAATATTCTTAATGGGGGGCTCATTTAAGCGCCCAAACTGAATAGGTTTAATGCCACTTAAGTCTCGTCCTGGTTTTGAAAGCTCCTGGGCCAACTTCAAAAATTCCCCTTGCCTGTAGACCACACGGTGTAAAGTCGATGCCATCAACCTTTTCAGCCTTTCGGCATGCCACTGGGAGGAAGTTTGGGGCATTTTGAAAATTCAAGGGCCAGTATTTCAACGAGACTCATTTTAATGTGTCCCTGGTAATAGAGGATAGCATCCAGGGACAGGGACTCAACCATGCTGCCTGCAATAGCCCCTTCATCTTCGGCTGGAACTAGGAGTGGTGATGTGCTGCTGTGAAATATTTCGTCTACTGCAAGGGATGGAGATGACTCCCCATACAGTACAGAAAATATTGGTGTACTCTGAGCCATGGATGACAACGCCATGGTGTTCACAGCACAGTCAAACGATGGCTCAGATTCTGTGTACACATCTTTCACTTTCATTATCGGCACATGGGTGGGTTTGGGCTGATGCCACTGTTGCAGCTTTTCAGTAGGGGCTTTATATAGCTGCAGACTGCTGTAGTCTTCTAAGGCTACCAGTAAACCAAAGACATGCTTGCAGCAGGCCGGTTGCTTCCCACCCGGGCATTTGCACTCTGCATTAGGGACCTGTTAAAAACAATATTGAAAGAAATAGGTTATTACATGTGAGAAAGAAATCACAGTTGAACAGCCAGAATGAAAAAACTAGTTTGAAATCTGTAGCCAAAATGTCATTTCAGATAATTTACAATAATCCCATATATAGATCATGAATGTGGTATGAATTTTTTTCATTAATTTATGCAGTAAAGGCACTGTGTACCACTCTCATGGATTGTCTGCTGGCTACCATTAGTATCAATGATCTTTTACCATGGATTTTGGATATATATAATACATTCTGGCTGATAATCTTTAGATATGGAGCTATCAAAATATTCTTTTAAATTGTATAAACTGATCTTCTGGTTCCAAACATTCATGATCACTAACAGTAACACACTTAACAGAAAACCAAGGTCATGTATATGTTGTCTGGAGACCAACTACACAAGCACCTGACTGACATTGTACACACCTCAGTGCTACTATTACTAAAATTATACGGTGTTTTTAATCCTGCAGCCAGGAACAAAAAATGATTCTTTTTTAATCTAGATCTATCTCTAAAATTGGGTGGATCCCTGTTGCACATATAATAATAAATGCATTTTGATCTATAAATTTACTTTGCTACTTAATCACAAAACTACAATAATACATGAACATGTAAATCAGTGAACAACTATGCTTTAAAATCAAACATTTCATTCTGTCCTCTGCCTCAAACTGTGAATTAGAAACCACATTGTATCTGAAGTCGATGACAATATTAATATGACACACTCATATCTCCAACAAAAATAAAACGCACTTGAACCAATTCTAAATCTTAACAATTTGTACACATTGCCTACATTATCAGCTTACACTTACAGCCCTACAGTGGGCGCAGACAGTAGCCTTGAGTAGCCGGATAGGTCTAACACTGCCTACAGACAGGCCATATAACCTCAAATTCAAAACTTTCATTTTCTAATGAGATAAACTCCATCATCCTCAGTCTGGGTCTGGGTTACAAAGTGACGGTTGAAATATATAGCCTGGCACATATAGTTATCATTTAAAATCAGTGGCAATGGCCTCCTTACATATCGATCTTGATGTTGTGCCTGTGTACAGACAAACTCCATGCCTGTAGAGCTAGATATCTATCATCATCTAGAATCTTACTTACTTACTTATGGATACTTATGGATTAATGGGTCTAGGGTAGCGTTAGCTAATAGTCGACCCATCTCCTACTGTCCACCACTTATCCAACTTGTTTTTAAAGGTGTTTATGTTCTCTGATGATACGACTGATTCTGGAAGTCCATTCCAAGCACCAACAATGCGCTGGCTAAAAAATTTCTGTCGAATTTGGGATAACGAGCGAGGTTTTTGTAGTTTAAGGCTGTGACCTCGTAAGTGGTCTGAGGAAGATCGGTTGAAAAACTGAGTCCATTCTACATTTTCAAAACCTTTTAAGAGTTTAAAAACTTCAATCAAATCCCCTCTCAGTCGTCTCTGTTCCAGGGTCAGTAGCTTCAATTTTCCCAGTCTATCATTGTAAGGAAGATCTCTGATTTCTTTAACTAGTTTAGTAGCTCTACGTTGCACTCCCTCAATGAGCTGGATGTCCTTGACATAGTAGGGGCTCCAGGCTTGGCAGCAATACTCAACATGAGGTCTGACATATGTTTTGTATATCACACTAAATGTTTTTGTGTCAAGATGATGGAACTGTGAGAGGATGAACGACTTTTTATTTTTAACGTGCTTTCATGGTAGCTCTAGTGCGTGAGTGAGGGACGGCCACTCATAGTAGTTTAGGGACACTTGGCCGAGTACCATTAATTGGATTATTTCCCTTGTAATACTAGCGCGGGACCCGTTATTCACATCACGGTGAAAAGCGCGCATTTTGATTGGTCAGTTGGAAATGTACCGGGCTTCCAACTCTTATATCATGGCTTTGAGTTTCTTACAACTCGCTCACTCGTTGTTATCCACCGACAGAAAGACGGGAACCCGAATTCATTTTTGAGAGTAGACAATACCCTATCGGTACAAAATAGGTACTCTTGATAACGTTTGTTATCAATGGAGATACGTCGTATTAATGGACGAAAGTATCCCGCACAAAATTGTCGAATGTTGTTAGTCCTGACACTTTGAAAATTTATATTAAAACTACTACCGAGTTTCTGGTATAAGTAGTCAGTTAGAATTTTAGCAGCAAGTTTCTACTTTATAATGGTACCAATTTTGTTGTACTTTGATGCACATATCCTATTGAAATAATTAATAAGAGGATCTCGGATTTAAAGTAAACCACGAGTTAGACGCATGTTATCCCCGATAAATCCAACCTGGGTCAAATTTATTCAATTATTGCTGGAGGGGTCGTTAGAGTAATTTCTGCAGTTTACTGGGATACCTAATTGACTTTTGTGTGCACCCTTTTAACCGTACTGTAAATTCGATTGTGTTAGGACCCTAACCGGTTATGTTGTCGGGCTGGACTCCATGTCCGAGCCTTTCACTTGTGCAACACGGGCTACGTAATAGCTCTCTCGGACGTCCGCGCGGGCTCATAAATAAGATGCGGTTCGAGTGGTCGACACACTCCATCATAGACGCAGAGACAAGAGCCGACAGCACAGTGAACCCAGCCCAGCAACCCGGGCCCGTAGCAGCTCAGAGGCTTGCCGACGCTTGCCATCGCCACCCCGCCCCATAAGGCATGTAGCGGTAGCGCAGGACCCGGAGAGACTTTGGCTTATGGCTTGTTGGGCTTCTTTTCTGGGTTTCTTTTCTTTTTCTTGGCTTCTTCTTCTTTTTCTCGGTAGGGTTTTCCTATGCCTTTTGGTAGCGATACCTTTGTTAGGCTTTTGAATAAATAAGATTGCCAGCAGAACCCTGTGTTTGTTAATCCTGTGTATCCTTAAGGGAGTTACTATTGAACCCACGCAGTAACCACATTACCCACACGTAGTTCACCCAACATTTTCTGGTGTCAAGAAGTGGGATACACAGAAGGGTTAGTTTGTAGTGTAGAAAACCCAGCCATGGAAATTTTTAGTTTGAGGCCCAGCCAGCCAGCCAACCCCTGCCCTACCCCACAGGAACCAGGGAGCCACGAAGACCAACGCCCTCCAACATCAACTCAAGATTCAGGACCTGTATCCCAGTCCTGTGTACACCACCCATCTCACTGCAGTCAACAGGGACCCGTTGCGGGTATTTCATCCCGCAATCTACACGTATCCGCAACATCCGCCCCCACAGCCTGCGTCGACCAGTGTCTGGTACTCCCAGCCCACCACCCTTGCCAGCCACCTGCAGCCCGACCGGACCCTCAACCTGGGATGACAACTTCCCAGCGCCTACCTCCTGTGCGACGGTCCAGCCGCCCACACAGACACCCCAGAGATTGGACCTCTGACTCTTATTGGTGATTAACATTAGACATTGACTGTGAGTGCAGAAAGAGCAGGGGAGCGCACCCATCAAGACCCCCCCGAGTTTCCATCAGGCCAGATGATAGACCACCGAATCCAAGGGAGCTCCGCCTCAAGATTTTAAGTTAGAGAGTATGCCCATGTTGGCTTTCTCCACAGCTTAGTTACAATGACTTTTAATGCCTATGTTGACCTTACCTTTTTCATTGCCCTAGTGCCCTTATAGCATATTGTATTTTTTTGTACTGTTCGATCCTACGTTAACCCTGATAGTGGTCTGGGACCACCGTTGCAGGTCTGGGACCTGTTGTTTTGTCCATATGATGTAACTTACTACAGCCAGAGCTGAGACTGTTGTGTACATCTTCAGGATGCCAGTAGTAACTTAGCCGGTTCACGCCACCTGTTAGTAGTTATAAAGAGGATGGACCATTGTTGTACTTCGGTTCACTGTGTGTAATTTGCGATTGTTCTACTCTAAGTGATGGTATCATAGCCCCTTAGAGTTTGATTATACCTTCAGTGGTCTTTTGTAAACCTTTGAATTGATGTATGTGTCACGTAAGGGACTACGTGACTTAGCAGGGGAGAATGTGAGAGGATGAACGACTTTTTATTTTTAACGTGCTTTCATGGTAGCTCTAGTGCGTGAGTGAGGGACGGCCACTCATAGTAGTTTAGGGACACTTGGCCGAGTACCATTAATTGGATTATTTCCCTTGTAATACTAGCGCGGGACCCGTTATTCACATCACGGTGAAAAGCGCGCATTTTGATTGGTCAGTTGGAAATGTACCGGGCTTCCAACTCTTATATCATGGCTTTGAGTTTCTTACAACTCGCTCACTCGTTGTTATCCACCGACAGAAAGACGGGAACCCGAATTCATTTTTGAGAGTAGACAATACCCTATCGGTACAAAATAGGTACTCTTGATAACGTTTGTTATCAATGGAGATACGTCGTATTAATGGACGAAAGTATCCCGCACAAAATTGTCGAATGTTGTTAGTCCTGACACTTTGAAAATTTATATTAAAACTACTACCGAGTTTCTGGTATAAGTAGTCAGTTAGAATTTTAGCAGCAAGTTTCTACTTTATAATGGTACCAATTTTGTTGTACTTTGATGCACATATCCTATTGAAATAATTAATAAGAGGATCTCGGATTTAAAGTAAACCACGAGTTAGACGCATGTTATCCCCGATAAATCCAACCTGGGTCAAATTTATTCAATTATTGCTGGAGGGGTCGTTAGAGTAATTTCTGCAGTTTACTGGGATACCTAATTGACTTTTGTGTGCACCCTTTTAACCGTACTGTAAATTCGATTGTGTTAGGACCCTAACCGGTTATGTTGTCGGGCTGGACTCCATGTCCGAGCCTTTCACTTGTGCAACACGGGCTACGTAATAGCTCTCTCGGACGTCCGCGCGGGCTCATAAATAAGATGCGGTTCGAGTGGTCGACACACTCCATCATAGACGCAGAGACAAGAGCCGACAGCACAGTGAACCCAGCCCAGCAACCCGGGCCCGTAGCAGCTCAGAGGCTTGCCGACGCTTGCCATCGCCACCCCGCCCCATAAGGCATGTAGCGGTAGCGCAGGACCCGGAGAGACTTTGGCTTATGGCTTGTTGGGCTTCTTTTCTGGGTTTCTTTTCTTTTTCTTGGCTTCTTCTTCTTTTTCTCGGTAGGGTTTTCCTATGCCTTTTGGTAGCGATACCTTTGTTAGGCTTTTGAATAAATAAGATTGCCAGCAGAACCCTGTGTTTGTTAATCCTGTGTATCCTTAAGGGAGTTACTATTGAACCCACGCAGTAACCACATTAGCCACTCGTAGTTCATCCAACAGAACGATCGCTTAACCATCTTTAGGACTGAATTTGCCTTTTTTACCGCTTGCACACACTGTGTGGTAGGTTTCAAATCGCTCGTAATAACCACACCCAGGTCCTTTTCTACACTAATGTTTTCCAGGTCTTTCCTTGTCATACCATCTATCATTGTATAAGTGAAATCAATCTTCTTTGCTTTGTTCCTCTGCATTTGCATGCTTTTACATTTTCCGACATGAAGCTTTAATAGCCATTGATCCGACCAGTCTACAACAGAGTCAAGGTCTTTCTGGAGGTCATTACAATCTTCTACACTTATCACAGTTTTCCACATCTTTGTGTCGTCTGCAAAAATCTTTACGTCACAGTGAACGATTTCTGGAATGTCATTTACATACAGAAGAAACAGTAGCGGTCCCAGAACTGATCCCTGTGGTACACCGCTATTTACTGGAGACCAGCCCGAAAAATTTCCTTCCACACTCATCCTCATTTTTCTGCCTACAAGGAAGGCCTCAATCCACTGGCAAATCTTTAGGCTTATTCCGTAACTTCTTACTTTCACAAGAAGGCGCTGAAAAGGCACGGTGTCGAAGGCCTTTTGGAAGTCCAGGAAAACACAGTCCACCTGTTTCCCCTCAGCAGTGTCCTGGGTCCAGCTCTCTAGAGTTTCCAAAAGATTTGTTAAACAACTTCTGCCTTTCTGAAAACCGTGCTGATGACGTGAAAGCATGACGTGCTTATCCAGGTGTTCAACAATCTTGTTCCTGATGACAGTTTCTAGAAGTTTACAGATAATGCTGGTAAGTGCCACTGGTCTATAGTTAGACGGCTGGGATCTATTCCCTTTCTTAAAAATCGGGCTGACATTTGCCATTTTCCACTCTGTAGGGAGTACTCCAATATCAAGGGATTTCCTAAACAACATATATAATGGTTTGGCCAAGGCATAGCATTCTTTAAAAAACTTTGGATGTAGCTTGTCAGGCCCTGGTGACTTCTCGGGTTTGAGCTGGAATAGAAGTTGAGTAACATCATTTTCTGTAAACTGGATATCGTTTAAAAAGTCGACATTTCCAACTCGCGGAGTCAATACTGGACAATCTCCATCGGGTTCATAAACGTATACTGATTTTAAAAAAGAATTTAATGTCTCTGCTGCTTCTTTACGTGTCTGTGTACATGTGCCCTCTTCAGTCATTAGATCTGGGATACTAGATTTAACACTTTGCTGCTTCTTGACGTAGCTATATAAGTTTTTAGGGTTTTCTTTGAAAGAGTTTACTAGCTTGGTTTCATAATCTGCTTTAGCCTGACGGCACACTTTTGTGGCTTCATTTCTCATCTTTACATAGGCTTCATGATCTTTACCTCTCCCAAGCCGTTTGTATCTTTCATAAAGGGCATGCTTTTTCTTTATTACCTTGAGTGCCTTCTTTGTAATCCATTGTGGTCTTTGATTTTTAGATGGAGGCTTTCGTTTGGGAACAAACTTGACAGCAATGTTCATTACTACTTTCTTAAAAGAATTCCAGTTTTCATCTATATCTGCACTGATCAGCACCTCCTCCCAATTTTTTTCCTCAAATGCTGTATTTGCTGCCTTGTAGTCACCCTTCCAGTAATTTAATTTGTCTTTAAATTGGTCAATAGTTACACAAGACTGTATTGGTACTTCAAAAAGCCACTGAATATCCACATGGTCGCTTTTTCCTAGGGGCGCACATGGCCGAATATCACTTACTTTTTCCTCATCTAGAGTAAAAATCAGGTCTAGAATAGATCTACCTTCGCAAAGTGTTGGGAAGGTCACATGCTGGGTAAGGTACATATCCAGGATCTTGTTAAGAAAAATACTGGGAAAAGCTGATGGCGCTTGAAGATTATCAAAATCAATCTTAGGCATGTTAAAGTCCCCCATCAGTAGTATCTCCAATGATTTCAATGTATCGATTCTTTCAAGCACATTTATTACACTACTGTTTTGCTCAGCAGAACTGTCTGGGGCTCGGTAGCAAACTCCGATAATTAAATCTTTGTCATGTCCTACCCTCACTCTGCAAAAGATAGCTTCGACTTCTAGGTCCTCTGTAATGTCACCTGCCGGTGAAGGGTTTAGCTTCTCACTTATCAACAGTAACACTCCACCCCCTCGTCTCACGGATCGATCCTTTCGAAAAAGGCAGTACCCATCAGTCCTAAACATCCCGTCTGGAACAGTGTCTCCACCCCATGTCTCAGAGATTCCAATTATATCTGGTTTATTTCCGGCGACAAAATTTTTAAACTCATCAATCTTATTTATTAAACTTCTTGCGTTAGTGTAATAACATGAAAATTTAGAACTGTTTATATTAGTAGAAACTCCTGTACAATCTTTTATGTTTTTACTTCTTAACTTGAGGGCTTGTCCGGTTTCCTTCCTTGTCCCGGGCCCGGCCATGGGTGACGCTTCTGAATATTTCCTCTGAATATCACCAGATCTTTTTCCCCCGCTGCTTCCCTTTCTTTTAGCTCTTCCACCAGCTTCTTTCTCTCGTCTCTCTCTTTCATAGTCATATCCTTCTTTATGTGGCAGTTTTTTAAACCCTCATCCTCTCTCTCCGCTAGCTTCTTTGATGATCTTAACAATGTGGCCTGCTGGATCTTGTTTTGCAGTTTCACTTTCATGGGCCTAGTTTCTCCCTTCTTCACACTGTCTTCCCTACTGCCAAGCCTGTGACAACTCACAACCTCAATGTCTTTCACCTCGATCTCTTCACATATTTTCAAGAATCTCGCTTTATCATGATCAATCCTTTTTTTTATAATCCTTATCGTCACATTCTGGGACTCCGAACACAATGACATTTGCTTTTCTCTCCTCCCTTTCCATAAGTTCTTTCTGAGCCTCTAAGACCTTCTCACCTGCAACGATTTCAAAAGTGTCGTCAATCACATTCACTCGCTTTTTTTATAATGTTCACTTCTTCCTGACTGTGCACAACTTGCTTCTCAAGTGAAGATACCCTCTCCTCAGTTTGTTCCTGCCTAGCTTCTAGTCGGGCTAACGCTGATGTAATTTTTAAGACATTTTTATCGCAGTGCCGACAATACCAATGAAAGCCTTTTCGAAGGTCACCAAGACAATTTATCATATTGTAGTTCTCTTCAGAAATTCCCTCACAAACTGCATGGAACCAAAATTCACATAGCTCACAGCATAAGCCACTGTCATTTTCCCCTACAGTTTTGTGGCAAACACCACAATCACTGTCCCTATGCTCTTCATCATCGTCTTCAACCTCTGACACTAGGATAGCACCTGATCTAACTTCTGACACTTTAGGAGCAGATACAGATTTAGATTTCCCTGACCCGCCATTCTGAACCTGCTGACCTGATTTGCTGGGTCTAGATCTAGTATCAACAGTTTCGTCAGGCTTGTTGCTGTTTTCAGCGAGGCACTGGAACAAATTTGTTTTCACACTCTCAGGTTGTGAAGATGATCTAGATCTGGTTGATGAAACCGAACTACGGCTGCCTGTAGCTTTCCTGGTGTACATGGTGGGACAGTTTGGAGGTAGGAACTAATTTGCATACAACTAAACCCAAGCCCAAAAATCACTCCTAGTACAGCTTTGCTTGAAAAATCACTCCTATCTATCCATGAAATGTTTCAAATTTGTCACTTTAAACTAATATTATTAGTCGTTTTCCTCAAGGCAAAACACAGCCGCCATCTTGAATGATCTAGATAATATATGTAATGCCATTAATTTAGGCTAGCCGCATGCACAGGTGTTCTGCAGGATGCCGTTATTCATAGCTGTGACACACTTTACAAAAATAGTGTAGCCTACTTAGATTCAGAGCTAGTTTAGGTTTACTTACAGTGTTGTTGTTGACAATCCATACAGTCACGTCATATGCCTCCCTCTTTTCATCTCTGCCTTCACTCGACTGGAGACTGTGAAGCCTTGGGCTTGGTTGTCTTTGGCTTGGAACTTTATATATCAGTGACAAAACGATCACTGAACAGCAGCCTGCCTTTCCTCGGTTCATGATTATAGTTATTATCACATTTGTGTTAAACGCTCAACAGATCGCAAAAATCGATAATGTTGACGATAGAGAAGTCGTGCAATTCAAGCGGACCTTCGATCAGTCATAGGTATACTTCGCCATCTTTCTCACGTCACGTAACTTCCTGTGCCAGCCGATTGGTTTCCTAAAATAGGTTTACAATACGAGGCAATGTTTACCTACTTTATTTTGATCACGCTCGCCTGCCCACTGTTGTCACGGAATTCACGCGGAAGTTTCCCCTCCCTCTAAATCTATACTCTCTGGTAAGACTGTAGAATATGGGAAGCTTTGTATGCCAAAAAGAAAGAGAGAGAGATACAATGGTGGGTTCACAGGTTTATCCCGGATTATGCCGGGAACTTCATCTAGTTATTATAAATATAATTAATGGTGTAAAATGTGCTGCCTTCCCTGCTTATGGTGCTATTTAATTGGTGAAGTCGGATCACTATGATCATCTAGTTTTACACAAGATAAAACAACGGAAACAATGACACATTAAAACTCTGGTACAGTTTCACCCAAGATCCCTAGCTCAGAATGTATTATATCTACTTGGCCGATATCACTGTCATCTTTATCTTGTATTTACATTTTACCTTACAGCTTACATCATCGCACACTTCTTCTTCATTATCATCAGCTTCGACGCAATTCATTATTATGATCAGTGTCATAATAAAAAACATATTCATCATGTATTCCATCCACGTCGTTGTCGTTTTCACCAAAAGCATCAACTCAGACATCAACATCAACACTACAGTTCACAGATCATGATCTGCCCCCCCCCCCCCCGCCCTCCCCCAAAAAGCATTCATCATTGCAACTCTACATTTGTATAAAATAGCGTGACTCACTCTTGGTCTCCGGCACCTTCAACAATTGATCTGCTTCCTTGACGACATCTTTGACGTTTTTTTTTCGCTTCACCACTCGACCTGGAACACATGGAATTGGTCAGTATTGACAGTGACACACACAAACCTGCAGACTGGCTAACTGCCACGTGAAACAAGCCCAATACAAACTTAAGAAATACATGCACTATGAATCTTAGTCTCACAGATCTGGTTGAGCCACACCCATCGGTCAGTCCATCCGTCCATCTGCCAACCTTACAACCAACCAACCATCCATTCATCCACTCATCCATCCATCCATCCGATATTTACCTTTCCCGTCCGTCCTCTCTATAACAAGAGTATCAATTCCCTCCATCTTTGGGATTTTTGCATGAGGATCCCAAGTGGGTCCAGCCTTGACATCAAACATCTTAGCTGCCAAAGCTGTCTTAACCCGGGGCTCTTTCAGGGCGGGGTCTCTCTGTTTCTCTGGCCCTGCTACTTTTGTTCTCGCGTCCTTAGACCCTCCCACTTGCCCTCCTTTTCCGTCCCGTGGGCGTTTTGAAGAATGATTGACAGGCAATATCTCCTCCTCCTTTGCCCTTCCTGTCCCCTGCACGTGGTCATTACTTTGCTGTATGGCTTCATTTGGATTCGAGAGATGCCGTCTATGGCTTCTGCCGATGTCTTTTTTATCAGTCTTGCTTTTGTTTATCCGGCTTTGATCAACCCGAATAGCAGGCAATAGGTTTGCTGGCGTTGAACTGGGAGATTGTGGGAGACTAGTCTTGACAAAAGCAGAGGGGGTTATATTAGACACAGCAATTGATTCTGTTTTCGATGGATGCCGTGACTTTGTCCCGCTGCCGAAACCTGCTTTACTTTTGACACTATCGGCCACTGCGGCTTCTGTGTCTTTCTCATCATTCGTGACTATGCGAGGGAGTTTTTCTTTGGCTACAGTTTCATTCTGAGCTCCACTTTCAGAGCTTTCGTTCTCAGTTTCGATCTGAATAGACTGGGCAACAATTGTCTTCGGCTGACTTTTTGACTTAGCACCATGAAAAATCGTTTTGCCACTGTCTGATTCAGATAACTTCTTCTCTCGACTTTTGTTATTGCTTGGGCAAGAATCATTTGAATAATGTTTGTTTGGGTCTAATTGTTTCGAGCTAGTATGTTTTTGTGTCCCTATATTGTGCTTTTTGTCACTGTCTGGCCGATTTGAACCCGACATGGTGTACCCATCAGCGAGACCAGAGCTGACATTGTCAGTAGATGGAGCTGTTCCTTCTTGTGATGGCTGTGTCTTCTTGACCACACCTGCGTCTTTCTTTTGGTAAGCTTTAGGAAGTTCTTCTGAATCATGATAATATTCATCCCTTTCTTGGCGGAAATGACCGGTATAAACTAAGATTTCGTCCTCTTCCTCTGTCTTTCGGCAGCTGGGAGTTTTTACTGAATATTTGATGTCCTGGCTAGAAATGTCACCTTGTGACATTTGGTTCATATCCCTGGAAGTATCATCTTTTTTCTTAACTGGCAAAGTCTTAATGTTGACATCCGTTGCGGTGGAACTCTTAACAGGATACGAACCGCCCCTGTCACTGCGACCTTTTTGTTTAACTCTCCTTTGGCGATATTTTGCAAGTTTGTTGTTGTTGTTATTAGTATTAACAATAACATTATCATCAGGTTTATTGCGTTTTAATTCTTCGGCATAAATACTTTTACCCGCTTGGTTTTCTGTATTATTTTTATTATTTTTCTGTCCTGTGCCATCAGCCTGTATATCGTTTACTATATCTTTATTATCATTGTAGTAATTTCCTGGTCTGGTATTTTCATGTTTGAATTGTTTTCCATGAACCCTTCCTCTCGGCAGAGTGTCTGATGATGTAGTGTTAGTTCTCTGCTCTGTGTTCTCGGGACATTGATCATCGTCTGTGTGTGGACTATGGTAACCGGAAGTTGTCCGCGAGGCCTGGGGTGAAGTTGAGTTTGCCTCGTCTTTATACCATTCCTTCTGTCGTTCTTGTTCCTTCTCCCAAGCACGTGCCTTCTTTTCCTGCAGCAGTTTTTCCTTGTGTTCCGGCTCAGGTCCAAGCGAATTGGGCTGTTTCAGCTTCCTGTAACGTTTTCCAAGAGCCTTCTCAACGGGGGATGATAATGTAGATTTTGTAACACCGTTCTGTTTGTTGGTGCTCTCTCCGTGTGAAAGTACAGGGTCACGTGTGCCATTGGTATTCTGGAGCTTTGAACCATCGCCAAGTTGTCCAGCGTCATAATCTTCAGGCAAGCCGTATTCGTGCCTGTTTGCCTGTTCGTGCTCTAGAACACGTGAGGTCACGTACTGCGTTCGAAATCGGTGATGTTGCCGTTTTCTAAATTTATTCCTGACGTATTCAAGTTGATCTTGTTGTTTCAGCTCATCCTCTTCCCTCTTCTTTCGTTGTTGTCGTTTTTTTTCTTCCTCCAGCTTTGCTTGCTGTTCCTGGACTTTGGCCAATTTTTGCAAAAACCACTCTTTTCTTTGATTCTTATAAGCATCGCTTCCGTACACAGCTGACATTTTAATGAACATCTCCGCTTCCCGTTTGTTCAGTACCCGCTCTTTACTCCTATTTGGGGAACTGTCGCTGGACGGCCAGGCATCGCTGTCATAATAAGGAGATTCATACATCTCGTCCTCATCTGATACAAACAGATCCCGATCTAGACGGCCCAAGCTATCTCGTCCTGTATAAGCCATGGTAACCTCCTGTTTGGTTGTCAAAGTGGGTTTGAAAGTTAATTCCTTTTCATAGCGCTTAGAGCTGAGCTTGGGAGGTGGTTTGGAATCAACCGTAACGTTAACACTGTCGTTCCACTTAGGTCTCTTGGCAGTTTTATTTACATCATTGGCATTTTTTGTGTTTTCATCATCAGCGTTTTGGCGCCTCTCCTCTTCTTCTTCGTCATTAGAGCTATCTTCAGTTTCTCCACCAGAAAGCAATTTTGAATTATCCATATTGTGACTTTCGCGACCGTTCAAGCTCTGTGGGCCACACTGTGCCTTTCTGTTCCGTCTATGAGCTGCTCTGCCCCGGGCCATCCCTTGCTTTCTCTGTGGAGAGGGGGCAGATCTGCTATAATCTAGTTGCTTGCGAGGGCTCAAGTCGAAAACTGTTTCACAATTAGATGGTCCCCGTCTTGAACGTTGGACACTCTCGCGAATTCTTTGTGTTAGCATGTCCTTCCTGCAATAGACATAACAGAGACCGGTCAATCGGTCATCAATTTAATTTTGCACAGTGACTGCTGTATTGCGCACACGTTCACAGTCATAAGAATTTCAGTGTATCAAGGTGAAGTGACGAATATGCGAGTTTGTGATTGTATCAGTAAAAAATCTGTGTGAATTTTAATGGATGAGTGAAGCAATACATGAACACGCAGATGAATGAATGAATGAATGAAAGAAAGAAAGAAAGAAAGAATGAATGAATGAATGAATGAATGAATGAATGAATGAATGAATGAATGAATGAATGAATGAATGAATGAATGAATGAATGAATGAATGAATGAATGAATGAATGACAAGAGTACCCCGGTGAGCCATCTCGAAGCGCCAGATTTTCCGCTCTGACCTCCGCCCATGATGTGGCAAATTTGGTTGACCTGTTGAACACACAACATAAGTTAGAGTCAGTCGTTCCTTGTTGCACGAATCTTCATCATCCACACTGCATTTCATGTAAAAGTTTCCACTCGTGGTCATGTTATTTCCACACCAAACAAGATGGCCACCAAGAATAAACAACAACAACAAGAACCACATACAATTTCGAATACCAGCAGAACTAAAAATCAACTGAATCCCCTGAAATCAATAATGTTGATGTGGTGAGCCAATGAGCACTGACCAAAAAAAAACAACTGCTATAACAGGCACGAGAAAACACAGCCACGTAGGGCATTTTGGAGCTAAAAGTAATGGTAAGTCTGCATCATTATTTTCTAAACTCTAGTGTGGAAAATTCCAGAATCTACAGTATCCATTTTATTTCTCCTGTTATGTGCTCATGCACGGTCCTAAATCCCTCCCCTCTTCAGATTTAGCATTAGTCGGATAACACTCACCGATGATAGTTCTGGTCATGAGCTCTGGTAGAAATCCCATGTGTCCGACGTGGCAATTCTGAAACCAAGCGTTATGTTGTATCGAAACATGTATAAACATCCACACACATACAATAAAAAAAAAAGTGCGGAACAGCCACACAACACTATGGAACACATAAACAGAAACAAAATGAAGAGTCCATATTCCTGAACCAGCCATGCAAATTCCTGAACGCTTCTGGAAAAACAAAGTAGCAGCAAAAACTACACTGTTCTGGTAAAACCTAATCTATGGTCGCGATGCATTCTCCTATCGTGCGTAGCTCCTGGCCCGGATTCAGAATAATTATAGTAAAAAAAATAATGAACCTTCCTAATCTGCTGTCGTGGGTCACCTCTGACCCAGACATGGAATAAAGCAAAACTAATGAATTTTCTTAATCAGCGTTGCCAGAGCTTTATATAACCACGCTATGATAGGAGCAACAGTATCTTTTAAAATCTTGGTTTTCATAGAATTTAACAGGCAGCTTTAGATGTGTATCACCTATTATTGTCAACATCTAAAGCAAGCCAACTTAGAAAAGAAATGTCATGCATTATAACAAAATGAACTTCTGCCCTATGGGTATCGCTTTCATTTCTCACCCAGCCTCTAAGAATAAATGCAATTTCTTACTACTACTTTCATCATCATCATTATCATTTCTACCATTACTATACAACACCATCACCGTGATCGTTATGACATTTACTCTCTTTGTATATCATGTCCTCTCTTACTCTGTTAATGTTCTTTATAATGTTCCTTTTAGTTGTCAACTAAGCATATTTGCTGCGAACAAAGCAATATTTGTTCTTGTTCGTGTTTTATTTTATTTTATTTACTACAGCATACCTCACATTTCCAACACTTGAGGATGGAGAAGGAGGGAGGTGGAGAGGAAGAAATGTTAGGCAGGGCAGTGAATGTAAAGGCACTATGAATGACACAAAGTGCGCCACATTGCAGCCGAATCTATAAGCCGCCGATCAAGGTGAGATGATGGCTTCCCTGCAAGGCTGTGTTCTTCTGCTGGTGCCCTGAACCACAACCTGCCATCTTGTGGCAAAAGATACACCGATCTTCTCTGATAGAGGCTTGGTTCAGTCGTGACCGGCTGTCGACACTCTCATAAGTCATAAGGTCTGATGTTTGGCGCAAGAAGACACGCTCTGCACATGTACGCGGAGGTCAAGGGCCTATTTGGGCCCATAAGAGAAATTTGGGACAGCTTCATCAAAACACTAATGCATAGGTACATTCTTGGTCCAACGCTCATCGTCGATGAACAGCTCAAACCATGGATGGAGAGGAAGGTGATCCTTTTGCAGTACATGTGTACGTGCCATTTAAACCTGACATAAACATCACACAACTATTCTGAATTTATGATTCAGAAACAGCATAATATCTCCTTGGAATGCTCATTTAGAAAATGTGAAATCAATCTGGGAAGGAACATTGCATTTGATCTCGCAAGTCCCTTTGCAAAGACAGATGGAAACATTGCTATGAGTATTTTATTTTACTACTTTACCCTTGGAGAGCATCTCTGAAAGTTTGGAAACAAGTCTTTCCTTCTGGCTAAATTCCGCAGTAAGAAGGCACCCTCTAAAGGAGGGCCGCTCTTGGTTTTCCAAAAAAAAAAAAAAAGGTTGACCCTGCTTAGCCGCAAGTCTGGTCTCAAAGAAAAAAAAAGCTACCCTCCGATACCATGCACAAAGATGCTGCCGTTATAGATAAAAAAAGAAGAAATTGTATTCAGAAACGGTTTAGTGTCAATCAAATGAAGGTGAGAATAGACAAACTGGACCGACTTGCACACATCGCCAGCCCAAAGCGGAAGACAAAAAGATGGCTTGTGATTGTGTTCAATAATAGACGAAATATCATAAAAACCCCAGAAAAACTACATACAACTTTTTCTTTTTGCCTAATTTTGACATTCAATTTATAGACGTTGCCTCAGCAGCAGCCATTCGCACCCCGCACCCCCCGACCTAAGATCAGCAACTGGGAAACGCCCCTAGCTCCAGATTGCACTGCTTGCTAGTAAGAAAGGGCCTAATCATAGAAATAATTATTTCCAGACCCGGAGACTGGGGTTCAGGAATGTCTCATTTACTTAGACATAAAGGTAGGAGAGTCAGTTCGGCTAGGAACTTCACGACTACAGGAGGAACTAGGAGATAGGGCACAAAGAGGACAGGGTGTTCACACTCCTCTGTATTAATGCCAGAAAAACATCGTTTCACTGAAATAGGTGCCAGAAATATGTTTGCACAGGATTTCTGCGAATTTCTGTGCGCTAATTGTACTGCGTAGGATGAATGGTGTCTTTACTGAGTTATTAGAAACTCACATACATACACGAATTTCTTTTACATGCATGTTCAATTTACACATTCTTGCCGCAATGCAGCAATTTATCTTCCTATTTTACAGTCGTAGCTACAGTTCTGGTGACCCACGATAGCAGAACTGGATGTGGAAAATTATATTGCTACATGATGAGTATGGGTCAGAGGCGACCCACGACAGCAGATTGCCTGGTAGAAAACTATGTCGCTGTATGACACGTCTGGGTCAGATCTGACTCACGATCATAGAATGAGTCTAACTAAAAACAGTGGTCAGTTCCCTGTTCAATAAGTCCGATAAATGACTCGATGACCTTTTTACACACTTTACATGTTAGGAGAACACACCAGATTTCAATTATCAGGTTCGCGTGGATCAGCATGACCCATGATCGTAGATCAATGCAAACAACAAAAACAAAAAATAATGATAGTACTGGCATTCCAAATCATATCAGCCAATATCATACATACATAAATACCAAATACTGAATACAAACTGCACACGCTTATATTTTACAAGCTATAGCTATGGTCTTCTTTCATTCGCAACGCCAGCCAGCGATAGATGTAGACCAATGTTGCAAGGTAAACTATTTCTTTTTCGGCTGATAAATTTCAGCCAAGCACAGAATGATTCTCTTGTGCATGTGTGTGTGTGTGTGTGCGTGCACGTGGGCGCCGGCGTGTGCTTTGATAATGTACAGCGTATGAGAACACATATGATTCAGCAGACTTTTTATTACGTGCTTTGATAATGCTGTTCTCAGAGGTTCCTTGAAAATCAGCAAAAAGCCAAGATTTACAAAAGCAAAACTCTCGAAATATGTTAGATCTGTACAAACCTGGGCCAATATCATGGTTTGCTGCCCTTGACCTTGACTGAAAACTTTCGACCTTAACTGGCGGCCTGATCTGACGTTGACCTTGTACATCGTCCTTGTCTGGAGCTGAGCTAACGTCTCTGGCAGGGTCTGTAATGTCACCTTCAACAATCAATAAATAAAACAGAGCTTGAAGCCAAATGATTCTGATGTTGACTAATGACAGACGTCTGTAACAGTTTATGGGGCAAATTTTAAAATCCCAATTTTCACAATAGCTCCAGTTCATCACAGGGCAGAAGCTCAACAATGTTCTTATCACATGGCTGAAAATACTTTCCCAGAATTCTTGTCCACATTTCAAAGTATTACTGTGACTGATCAAATGGAAGACTTCCGCACTGCGTTTGTTTCGGCTAGTTTTATACACTGTAGTACAGTCGTGCCACTTTGGTAGGGAATAGGTATTTATAACACCAAGAGTTTTGGAGATCCCAGAACTGTTCAAAATTTGCCCCATCTTTCATACTTGAGAAAATTTCGCTCACGCCACAGGATCAGTTCTTAATGGAAAACCGTACCCGGGGTTCTGAGATAAACAAAGTAAAGTCCTGTCATGGGAAACAATATTGGTTTATATGTCGATACCCACAGAAAGTGCAGAAGAAGATAAAGATGGTAGGGTGGATAATTAGTGTTTAGTCTATATTACACCCTAGCTGGGCGGAATTGGCCACCATCTTCTGATATGAGCAGAAAATTATGTTTGTGAGGTCAAGGTTAGAGATGATGATGATATGATGGTGTACATACTTCCGGGTTTTCTTGCTGGCAGAGATTGCTGCCGCCTGTTGCTGGCCGCAGGGGCGGGCAGGGGTCGTTCTCGAGGCAGATACGAGGTAAAGCGGTTTGTCCGAGCCACTTGATGACCATCAATTGGCAGATCCTGCTGGATATCATGAGACTGTGAAATCATTCGTGGCTCAGAGTTGAAACGTCTTTGCTTCCCAGCAGCGTCAACGACCCTGAAACCCATAAAACCAGATAAGAGAATACAGTTAAAGATGAATGTAAACCTCTCTCATTCCAATACAGACATTCAAATTAAGAGAACATTTAGAATTGAAGAACGACTGACATAATTATAGTAGTAACATGGCTTGATAAAATTGGTGATGTATTCTCGCTGCTTCTGTGGTACTAATTGACCATGGTAATTTACTGACGTTTGCAAACCAACTTATGCAAATACTATCTCATATTATAAATTGTACCTAAATACATGTAGCATTTCTATCTCAGGAGACTCAAGCTGGATCTGTTAAATGTATATAAATCTTTTTTTTTTCCTGTGGTTTTGACATAACTGACATCAAAGGGGCACAATACAATTCATGTTGGCTACAAATCGACTACCAACCGCCCCCCCCCTTGTTTTTACATGACCTATTTTGCCCAAGCGCTAGCATAATATCAAGTTGACCTTACAACATCCTTTTCTCTAACATGAAGATTATTTCTTTTAAAAAACAAAGAAGCTAACAAACAAACAAATGGTGTAAAAGATAAGGAAAGAGAAAGTTAGATTTGGCGAGGGGAATAAAACAATATCGATTAAACATTACGGATCGGCAATTTGTGATATATGGCCACATTGACTTTTAATCTCACAATGAATTTTTAAGAAAATTTTAGAGTTAAGGTTAGGACTAAGTTTGGCTAATTGACCACGACAGTGTTTTCTTTGGTGACATGGCCATAATTGCTTTTTCTGAAATTGGCCTAAAGATGGCGACAAAAATAGTGTTGGTTTGTTCCACTCATTATCCAAAATTGAGATATTGGCCCTGATGCTTTGCACGCTATCCCCGCAGCCAGCGTTGATAACAGTCGGTGCTAAAATAATAATTATTATGAGTGCTCAAAATGAGGATGTGTGGAAAAACGAAATACACTTTAAAATTTCGGAGAAGCGCAAATTCGGTGGCATAAAACAAAGCAACAGACAAACAATCAAGAGTATTTTGGCAACATGGCCCAAAAAGCCCCTACCTAATTTTTTTGCATTTGTTCAGTAGTGGTAGTGCTGTATGAATATTTGGTCAACAAATGTTGCCAGAAAACTAGATTAAAAATTAACTATGATAAAAAGAACATTGACTGAGAAAATGCTAATGCAAACCTCTTGATTCCGTTATAAAATTGTCTTTTAAAAGAATGACCTTCCAGTTAGAGGGAAAACATTATTGCAGTGAATTTCTCCTGGTTCCACCCACTGCCGATAAGATGCATTCTCTGATTTCATGTAAACCTGGTTTGTACGTTTAACACAAGGCTGTGCATGCGCTGAAAGTCAGCGACTGAAAATTAAATAAAATCGTTAAGACTCTCGACCTAACCAAGCAATGATGGCAGATCAGGTCACGCGAGTGAGCGGCTGTAGCCATGAAATCTCGCAAGGCGGTAGCCAGAGAAAATTTAACAGGTCAAATGCTTGACCTTCATCTGGCGCCTCTCAAATTGTGACTTAATTTTTCTGATCGGTAATTATCTCGCAGAGGCGAATGGCATTTTCATCGCCCAAGGGTGATTTCGGTACAAGCTGAGGTTTTAGTTGATTATAATTTTCAGTATCTCTTCTATGTGTTATAAAATGTTTTTCATGAATAAAAATGTCTACATGATTAAATAAGACTCCTTCTTCATTACTATTATTATGACCACAGCAGACTTAACTACCTGTTGATCAGATGGCTCAAATATAAATACAGAAAAAACTCTGCAAAGTCTCCCATGTGTGATATCTTTACATGAACAGCTGTCAAAAGCAACAGAAATATTGGTTTATTCAACGATTTCTCAAATTTCTGTATCATTGCAGCTTCAAAGCATGCCGTTCGTCTTCTAACTTCCACATTTTACGGTCATTGCAATAGTTGAAGTAATTTGCAGCACGTTATAAATGAATGGGAACAGTCAGATTATATAAACTAACTCCCCTTTAAAACGAAACTGTTACAACTGTTATTAATAAACACGGGATCCGTCGAACGATGAACTAAAAGTTTATTACTGTATGATGAAAATGAAGGCAACATGTATCCCGGTAGGAAGGCACAAGAAGAACATATGAATACTGCACACACATGTCCGAATATGAATACTGCACACACGAGGAACACATGAATACTGCGCACACTTGTCCAAATATGAATACTGCACACCTGAGGAACATATGAATACTGCACACCCACTCACTCGCATGGCTCTTATATTTATACTACTTCTGATAGAAAATTCCCGAACCATCTTGACCACCAAGCTGACTCGAGACTGATCTAGTAAGCTCGGTTGACCCACAAATCAGCCAATCAAACAACACTCATCGGGTGACATCATCTCAAGGCCCCTTTTGCATTTAAATTACTCGCTCTGGAATATTATGGAATGTACCACTATTGTCGATACATGTCAGACCTAGGTCAGCGGCGCCACTAGAACATCAAAGGAAACAAGCTACTAACAAGAAGGGGTGAGAAGAGCTCGCCGATAGCGAGTGATCAACGAAAGAGGGGCGAGGAAGGTACAAGACCAGACTGGCCGAGCTCGGCTATCGTGGCTGCTAATAACAAGCGGGGGGGGGGGGGGCGGCCTTCACACGCTACAGTCATATTATGCATTTTCCATACTGCCATAACACAGTGACTTGAAGTTGAACAAAGGAATAATTTTATCGTGCTCGTGATCTTAGACAAAGCACGTGTGACAGTTATCCGAGATTGTCAAACATCTATTTCAAGTCAGGTCCTTAAATCTACCATCGTAGGCCCTGTCACATGCGTCTATATTACACTGGGCTACAAGCCATACTTTTGTACCTTTATCTCTTTCACTCTGCCTCTCAGAGGCATACTGACATTATGATATGCTCGCCCTTATATACTATTGCTTCCGCTACAATGTTTTTACTGATCATTTCTTCGTCAAAGAAAAAAAAAAGTTATAAAGAAATGAAGGTGTTACTACACAAAATTAACATATTAAATAGCCCATCTTTGAACAACCACCAGTCTGTCCACAGAGACCATTGGCATCTCTGAACAGCCAGTCATTGATCGGTTAATAACCCAAAACACCGCCAGGGCTGATTTATCGCCCTGCCAGGTGCAAGCTTCTAAGAAAACCTTTTCATTCTTGTTTTCTAATTCTATACGATGTCGTTGAATCACGTACGAGAATGGAAGGACAGAAACACAGGTAGACAGCCATACAATCAGACAAACATACAGACATGAAATCAGACAGACAGACAGACAGACAGACAGATAGACAAGACTGACGTAACAAGATTCACCTATATTTGGGACCAATAAACCACACCGGTGCAACTCCTTTACATCTCCCTGAGACAATTCGAAAGTTTTGATCAGGTGCTGAAGCTTATATACCAATGCACATACACAACGTTATTTCTACAGTGAAACACAAGTCACACTTTCTGACAAGAACACCTGAGGAGAAATTACAATGAACATCTCGGGCATCGGTCACACCCTTGTAAAGGTTTTACTTGTCAAATCACCTACTAAACGATACATTTTTAATTTACGGTCAACTGCCCTTCATCTTCAACAAGTCGTTCTGGACTGCACCTAGCCTTTTGTAACCTGTATTTATCTGTAACCAGCATTACGCCATACCCCCTATACATACCCACTGCATATAATATGAAGACCAAACATCTTTTCATTTGCTACATTCAGTTGTATGAAAACCATCGACATTATTCACGCACACTGTGTATGACTGCCACCAACATTTCTATATTCATCGTGCATGGCGACCATACATGACTGCAATCACATGACGACCACCCACCCCACATTATCTACACTCACCGTATATGACGACCGACGAGGCAGTCAAGGGTCTCCACACGATGGAATCTGCGCTCAAGAAACTCCATGCTAACCATTAACCTACTTGTCCAACTCCACATAATTATATCGTTCTTAGGTCGGTGTAAAGAACACGATTTCTTGTTTCTTAATCCTGACGTAGACTGTACGTGGGTAGCATGCCAGCTCACACTGACATCGTGCTGCATACAAACCAGGAAATTGCTAGACGTAGGACTTTGAAGCATCTACATACGATACATGACGCGAAGCTATGTTTGACCTCGGTTTGTTTATTTGTCCTGTTGGGGATTTTATCTTCCCTTAGACTTGGAGCTATATCAAAGAGGAAGATTGAGCTCCAGTCAGATCGTCCATGAGTAAAAGACTTTAAAACACAGCGAGAAATTCATTAGGTTGGATTCGGCCCAGGGCCAGTGCCTCGTGCATCCGCGACAAGGACAAGGGCTTTCACTGGGCCACAACACCACCTTTAGGTCTTAGAATTCCATTAAGTGAAAGAATACTTCTACTTGATTAAAAAATAACTAACTACAACTGTGATTCCCCGATTTGCCAAAAAGGGTCGACCACTCTGATTGACAGTAATTTGTGAGTTATTCGGAAGATTCATGCTTGGTACTTTACTAAGAAATCTCTATTAACAAGAGCCACAAACTCACCAATGTAGCCGAGCTTTGTATATCTCACATGATACTTTGAACTGGTGTAGATATACATGTATTAATAATACATTATAATTTCTGTTCGAACTAATTTTCTAAGAGAAAAGTAACAGAACATAGTGCAAGCAAAAAAAAATTTATACATATTTAAAAAAAAGAAAATTTCGTTTGTAAGTTTTCTTGTTTTCTTCTAATCTGTGCAGATAAGAAGTCGGCTTATTTGGTATTTTCTATCGCTTTCCAACATACTTCACGTTGAATGTTTTCCGCACCTAATTATCTTTATTAGTCTGTCATTTCCATTGTCTTTCGATGTTCATTTTTAATTTTTACATCCACTGACATTTGCTGAATATACATTAACTTGTACACTATACCATTTTACATACATTACCTATATTAATATTATACTTTTATTTTAAAAATATATATATACATCTGTGTTCTGAACTTAATTTTGCATAGCCTATCTCTACCACTATTTAACCAAAACACAAGAGAACCATTGATTAGGCCTACATTCCCGTCGCAGGTTGAATGCTTGGCTTAACGAATGAATAGGCAGATCATGAAATAAGTCGACATCTTTCTGTTGTACATAATTATCTTTTGTGTCTGTCCTACTGACAATTCCCTGTCCTACTGACAATTCCCTGTCCTACTGACAATTCCCTGTCCTACTGACAATTCCCTGTCCTACTGACAATTCCTAGGTCATTTAGGCCAACGTCTCTACTTTATTCTTCTTTTTGATAGCATTCCAGCAGCTTTTTTGTTGGTTCTTTTTGTTTTTTTAACAATCAGGGCATCGTCTCCATGAAATGAAAGGGGCTGCTCTCGTTCTTGATGAAGCAGGTCCATAATAACCACCCAGAACTGAAACCAATATTCAAACTGATTTATCCCGGGCAGGGCCGAGGACCTCAGCTAGTTGTGTATAAACTCTGAGCAACATCAAATAGCCTGCCTGTCGCTGTCGCTGACTTGGATGTTACAGGAAAATGAGCGTTTTATAACCTGTGAAACTTGCAACAAATTCGGCATGATCACTCTCACCGCAATTCACAAAGATTCACATCGAGCTAAACTAGGATATACTGTATTCCATTTTATATCAACTATGTTTTTCGAATTGATAAAATAGAAAACCAGAAAAAGATCTATTTACTTTGTCCATCGAACTCTAATAGTTATATTTTTAATGTATAAAGAATAGACAACATCGCAGAATTAATGTGGTTTTCGGGATCGAAGGTTTGCAAGCTGCACGCAAATGATATAAATGTATAAACTACATGTTAGTGATGTGTAACGAATATCAAATTAGATCGTATCCTGTGTACGTTCTATACACTTTTTGGTGATCACACAAAACTACACACAGTTGACGACCATAGTTTCAGTAACGATGAAGAAAAACCAGTGTCACAGGCTCACTGTCACGAAGTCAACTATTGGCTGTCACTGCCAAGTAAACATGTCACTCTCTGACTATGGTTTTTCGGCCTGTCAAAGAGACATGAAATGGTAATATCGACGGTCAACGTCAAGCACAATCGAATCAAGAAGGCAGCAGATACCGAGATACACGCGAACAAGGCTAACTGTAATCTCGCTGAAAACTATTTCTACATTATGGCCACTTCGTTCTCTCCACAGATCATTCTGTATCAAGTGCAAGCCTTTTCTTTCGCTCAGAACGCCGATAAGCAAGGATCACAGTGGGGGGGGGGGGGGGGGTTCGTTATGAATATCCAACACAAGATATTATCCATTGGAACAATGGTCTTTAGAAAGACTGGTAAGAGAAGGGAAAGGCCCCAGTAAAGTCTGAGTGCTACGAGATCGGCAACAATAACGGTTGTGTGAACTCCGCGCGGGTAAGTGAAGCTTTGCAACAATCTCCATACTTGTTTGCCCGGGTCCCAGCACAGCTCATTTCTTTATAAAAACCCATAAATCTGATTATCATGAACAGTTATGATAAAACTGTTCAATGTCTTCCACGAGGAGTAGACAACCTAGTAAAATACATAAATATAATTATGTACTTTGAGTCGCACAGTTGTATTCTTTGAAGCCCACAATTTTTACCCCCCCTGATAATGTAATTGTAACTGTAAATCCTTTGAATCAAGACAAACTATCAAAGTCTACTCATCTGATAGAGCAGGATAGTGGCCAGCCAAGGTTGGCGGGTAGGTAGGAGGGAAGGGACATCGGGCCCGATTGCAGTTGGGCCGAGGGCGGAGGGTAACACCCACTTTATGGCTGCTGGCCAAATAAACACTTAATTTTCACGTTCTCCGCTGTTCGTGTTTCTGTTTACTCACCCCACCACAACACTACATTATTAATCTTTTGACAATTTTTTTTTTGAAAATATGCCTTGACATCTTGATGGTGTCTACGTTGAAGGAGGTAATGATCTATCCGCCACATATACATTTAAATACATGCAATTCAAAATAGATAGGCAAACAGCCGGACAGACAATCTATCTATCTATCTATCTATCTATCTATCTATCTATCTATCTATCTATCTATCTATCTATCTATCTATCTATCTATCTAGCTATCCGTGTGCATCTATTTTTCTGTCTATAATTATATCTATTCGTGTGCTGTGATAGATAGATAGATAGATAGATAGATAGATAGATAGATAGATAGATAGATAGATAGATAGATAGATAGATAGAGGTGTCATGGAACGACTCAGCCAGAAAGCCACGCTTGACAGCCAGTAGGAACAGGGGCGAAGCGTGGCCCTCAGCAGAGGGTAATCAGAATTTAAGCTAGTAAGATCCTTATGTTAGGACGTCTCGCTTCATCACATTCACACAGAAGTGCGTACATGCGACTAAAACAATGAAACGGGTGCGATGCATTGCAAAATCCAAAGAGTTCCCTGCCGCGCGGAATATTCTTGTCAACAGGACAGGAATGCAGCAATTTACAAGCTATACTAATCTGAAAATACCATACATTCATACCAACAGGTTTATAAACGGACATATTCTCATCCATTCTTTAAAATATAATTTGGACGGCAAGTTTTCATTGTCATATTCATAGCCAGATATTTTGTTATTCTACCATCCCATAAACTTTCTCGAAAAGGACCCATTAACATTAAATGGCAGAAAGTGCATAAGTCGCATCTCTGTGATACAACAATGTGCAGATATACACTACTGAACGATGTGCAGTGATCTCGGAGAACTGGCTATCTGCCGTTGCAATATAGGTTCGAGCAATCTATCGAGTAAATTGATATTCTTGATACGTTCGACTGATTTTGATCACAGTTATATCTAGATCTAGACTATATTATTATGCTTTGATGGCTCTTGCTGTGCGTAGAGTAAATTATTCTTAGATTACCTCAAACAAAAAACAAACAAAAAATCCACACAAACTCTTTCACTCTACTCTTTACCTTTCGATAAGGATGAAAACGACCGCATAGTGAAAAACATGCATTGGTAAAATCAGGTCAAACGATGATTATAATCCTTTTTCTTTTTTTCCACTATGCTATGCGCAAGCTCGCTTCTGGGTGTAGTCAAGTCTTCTTCGTTTTTGTTAATCACTGATTATGGACCAGTTCATAATATGTAGGTTCCTGTAAAGATGCTTTTCGGTGAGGGGTGCTTGACTTGTTATAATAAACGTAAATAGCGAGGTAGAATAGAATGCTGAACTGACTAAATGGACTTGGAGTTGGGCTCGATCTGAAAAGCGTAGTAATTCTAGAATTAATATTCCAAGGGTAATCACTGATTATTTGATTATGAGGAATCCTCGCCCCTGAGTAGGAATCAGTTCAGTGACAACCACACATTACATGTACGTCAGCCCCTGTCCTGTTGCAAACATTTTGCTTAAACATTCTCCGACATACTAGTTCGTGATCAGATCTATTTCACACTTGATGACTCCTTAGTTACATTGAATGAAGGCAGTTAATATCTGGTAACGGTACCTTTACTTTGTCCGAGCACAACATGCTGCTTTCTTCTCTGTGTGCGTGTGTGAGAGAGAGAGAGAGAGAGAGAGAGAGAGAGAGAGAGAGAGAGAAAGGGAGAGAGGGAGGGAGGGGAGAGAGAGAGAGAGAGAGAGAGAGAGAGAGAGAGAGAGAGAGAGAGAGAGAGAGAGAGAGAGAGAGAGAGAGACTGGTTAGGTGTTCACCCTTAGCTATCTGTCTAAGTTCTCTCTCTCTCGCTTGATTACACACGGCACCTTTATGGCACTTGGAATGGACAGAATCTTAAAACAGACACAATATTATTGTTATTATTACTACATCATTATTGTGATATATGTAAAGGGATGAGGCGGAGCGCGGGGTGGTTGGTGGGGGGGGGGTGGCACTGGGACATGAGAACTATCAGGCAAACAGTAATCGGCGTCACAGAGAGAGACTGGTGGAAGGGTTTGCATGGAAAGCCTACCAATGTGTTTACGTTCAATGTCACTAGTGAACGGGGTCTATTCAACAGGTGAATAAAGGCTTTGGAAGTGACAGATTTAACATTCTTTATCGCCATGTGGGGGTTTGAACTACAGTAAGAAGTTCTGCTGGACCGGGCATGTTTTGTTGTAGGGTGTGGTCATGCCAACGGTGTCTTCGTTAACATAAACAAATCTGCCTACCGTTTAACCAAAAACTCGGCTAACTGTAATGATGGATAATGAGGACAAAAGTTGATACTCATTATGAAACGAAGACGTTATAGGTCACAATTTTAGCCACCGATAAATGTGAATCTTGATTTGCTGAACCGAAACAAGAAAACAGCCGGAGAAGTAATTATGACATCTAGTGTAGTAGTGACCGCTACTGAAAACGCTTTGTGTTGAAATATAAATTTAGATAAGACGTTCCCACTTAATGGACCAAAGATAATTAGGTCAGGTTCAGAGGTGCCAAGAATTTACATATAGTCTAAAAGGGAAGTTTTTCATTCGGGGCTATCCATAAAGTATGTGCCCTTGGAGGAAGGAGGGCATGCATTCAGGATGCGACAATGCTAAACTGTTACTAATGAAAGTTTTGGATAAATGTATCGTGCTAAGACGAAAAGGTCTCCCTTGCTTGCAGAAAACTCTCCAGAGGGGAGGCTAACACTTATTTGAACAGACTAATGTCTCTAAAGCCAATCAAATTCTGTCAGTACAAGTCATTATAAAATTTCAAGTATAACTTGGTTTTAAAAAAAAAAGGGGGAGGACGGCAGGAATGTACGGTATCAGTAAAGAGATCATCATCTTACATTATCTTCTTTCCATTAAAACGGAAGGTTAAACAGTGCAATTTATTGTTTTGTTAGAATTTTGAGCATCTTTAGGTAGACAAATTTTACAGAGACCCTATGTCCTATAAATATGCTTCTTGATTAGCACACCTTGTTCTTAAATCTCATTAATATCCCTTTAAACCCTGAGCAAAATGTTGGAAGAAGTCCTCAAACTCAAATCAGAGATCACCAGCCAGACTTCATCCTCGCTCATTTACTTTCTTTCTTTTCATGACAATTCCTCCAGAACGATATACGAATTTTAATAATACGGGTCACATCTAAAAATCGGTACATGACAACAGAGAGACTGTAGTAAAGACTGAGCGGCATTACAGTGGGACACTGTAGTCGAGAATAATTACTACAGTGAAACGCACAGTATTAAAGATAGAATTAGTAAAGGCAGTGGCCTGATGATGAAGGCTTTAGTGAGGAAGATGACTCATAAAACTCAACAGAAAATGACCCCACCCCCTTCCCCCAACCCCTTTTCTCAACGGATGCATGAAAATAAAAGAAAACACCCATGACAAAGTTGTCCAATAAGTAGATCAAGGCCACTATAGCCAGGATAAGAATAAAGGTCATCAGGAACCGGAAGAGTTCTATCAACATTTCAGCACCTCGTTTTCCCAGCTCAAAGACGCAGTACTTACAGATTCTAGAGCTAAACATGTCAGCCTACTGATGAAAAGAACCATGTTTACCAGTACACCATTGAAGCTGACCGGTCAACCGAAACCTGCTGATCTAGGCGGGCTGACCGTGTCTTGGAGGACTCATGGTTGCTTTCTAGTATCAGTTACCTTTGAGACCCGATCTGAGCGAATATTTACTTTTCGGTACGTGAACGCCAAAGAGGATGCTGAAAATTCCAATTCGCATTGCGGAAACACAACTCCTGGTGGTCTGGGCACAAACACATGGTACTAGTAAAGTCGTGTAGGCAGTTTAGAGCGGTCTCATTTGCAATTACATGTACATGAAACAATCATTAGTACGATCTCTTACAAGCAACATTGATCTTATTCAGATTTCATCATAATCTTTTCCCTGAGGACTGTTTAGTATCCCTAGCATAATTACATCTCAAAGTGGCACGATTGTATGGAATGATAAAAATAAAATTTAAATTATCAGAAAACAATATTCTCAGAAAAAGAGAAGTTCTTAATTCACTGGAAACAAACAAACAAATTAAAACAACAACAACACAAAAATTAGTACAAAAGAAAATCACATACCCAATACATGTCTGGTATTATCATTTCTTAGTACTTATGTAACGGCTTAAGCCGTGCAAAGCTTAACGGACATCTCGGCCTTTACGATAATTATATTATGTCTTGGCGGGACTTTGAAGGGTGAAGAGACGCTGGCGCGTCCAGAGTTTGTAATAAGAGAATAAGAATAATTACGCAACACAGACAAGAAAAATATGAAGAGAACGAGGAAAGAAATACAGAAAATCAAATGCCAAAATCAAGGGGGGAAAAAGGAAAACAAGATGAACCGACAGATTTATTTGATTTAGCTCTGTTTATAGCTTTTTTTTTTTTTCTCTTTGTTTATTATTACTTGAAACCCAGTCGCTATCGTACGTTTTGTTGCTGGTTCTGATCTAGTTGATGGTCTCAGTGTAAGGTAGTGGAAGCGGGATTTTATAGTGTTGAAAGCTTGGCGGTTTTAAAAAAAATTATTATTACTAAGATAGTAAGTTTAATGGGGTATTTTTTTTTTCCAGCTGTCATAAGTAACAATCCTGGTAAAGAAGCGACATCAATAGAGAGAAAACAACACTAGAAACATATATTAATAGAACTTGCTGGAAGGTCAAGCACATTTATCGTACGCGAAAGCAATCGGCGACAGGACAGCCCGTCTAAGTAGCACAAAATATAATGTGAACCCACTGGAATGTTGTATTGGTCTTGAAACATAGCCAGAAGGATCAGGACATTGTATAGTGCACAACTGCCATTGCCAGGGATGATAGAAAAATATTTTCTTTATGGCACGTGTGAAATAGACTGTGAAAACGTGGGCTATCAATTCGTACCCCACCCCTCGTTGTCTAGAGTGAGGTACGGTAAACTGTTCCCTGTAGATAATATCAGGCATCAGGACGTTTTACACACTAATACTTTCAAACCTGGGATTATCACAGCAAAAGACCACGTGAACGGAATGGCACCCAATAACTACGACATTTTTTTTTTTTAAAACCCAATTAAACAGACTAAAACAAATCCCCACAGAATTCCAACCACTTATTACCATAGAAATATGCAATGCCTAATTTGAATGAAGAAGAAAATTAATCCTTCTGCGTACTTAAAAATGCCAATAACCTCAGTTATAAAATAATCTCATTGCATTTAATTAATTATATTTAAGCAGCGGGATTACGCGATTTGTAAAAATTTAATAATCCATAAACTGCAGAGATTATGGCTCAAACTAAAGATTATTAGATTCCAACAATCGTAAGCTGGACACAAAACAAAGTTCCATTCTTTCAGTGAAGTGCAGGGTAAACTAAATGAAACGAAAAATTTTTTTAATCCCAAGAATTTTTTTATTGTTTCATGAACTCGGAAATAAAAAGATTGCCTTTCTATTGTATATCACAGATCCGTTCTTATATTCTTTACGCTCGAGGTTACTTGTAGATCGTAGAACTTTAAATAGAAACTTTGTATAAAATACACTCACAAGAGCTCAAAATGGTGTTTTAGTGAGAGAAAAAAAAACAACTTCTAAACGTATGCGATGCCGAATTATATCGTTTAAATTCAATATATCGGGTTTAATTTGAACATACCAGTTTTATCGACTAAGGCTGGCTCCTTGTACAAAACCATCCAACCTGAGTCAACGTTCTATTCATGAGTTAAGAAGATGATTATATCTTTCATATCATTTGGCTGGTAGCTTGTGAGAATACTACATAAATTTACTGCCAGTGGACAAAAGATCCAATCTGGTCCATAAGCTTCAGGCTGTTTTTAATGATAGTAAAAAACAAAAATCGGAAAGGACAAGGCAAAATAGGCGTGGCTGGCTTGAACCATTAAAAAAAAAAAAATTGCCTTCAGCACCACCAGTTCTGTTTAACACTCTGTGACTGGTTGTTTCCAGGGCCACTACCGATCACAGAGTCAGAAGAAAGACATAGGCCTACATTGATAACAATCTATCTCGGGCAAGCCTAGCTTACCCAAGAGTCAACAACAACTACAAAGCACCTGACCTGCAGAAAACAGTCGACAACCATATGAAGCGGCACAGAGGGAGAAAGAGAGACAGAAAGAGAGAGAAAGAGACAGAGAGAGAGAGAGAGAGAGAGGAGGACAGAGAGAGAGAGAGAGAGCATGGCATGCCAAAAACAAACTTTCTGATTAGCCGATATCTAGGCACAATCAACAATAAGTGACTTTTTCCATTGTACTGAGTTATCCGGCCCTTTCCTGCGCCTCCCCTACCCCTTCTCCCATAGCACAACAACTACCAAGTTCGAGATATAACTGCACTTTTACTGTCCAGAACCAGGTCTGCGTGACTATGAATACAACAAAGGAAAGACTCGCGAACACAAGAGCTCCTCACACATCGGTATGTCACGCGCACGCACACACATGTAATAACAATGGTTAGTGAAATAAATCCGCAAAGCTCAGTTGGTCACACTTTCTCTGTGGAGACCCTGTTCCTCTTCTTTTTTTTTTAAAATCTCATTTACTCCCCCCCCCCCCCCCCACTCCATTCCTCCTGCGCCCGCCATCACAATTATCCCCATGACTGCAAAATGCAACGGTCAGACCGGTCAGAACACACCTCGGGCAAGCAATCATCTCAGAATTGCAATATAACATAATACATGTAATCACAGTGGTGACTACAACAACACTAACAATAGCAGCAGCAACAACAACACTAACAATAGCAGCAGCAACAACAACAGTAACAATAGCAGCAGCAGCAGCAGCAACAACAACAGCAAGTAACAAAAAAAAAAAAAAAACAGTAGCACCAACACCAATAAAAACAACAGAGGAAAAAGAAAAACAAAAAACAAAATAAAACGAAACAAAAACTAAAAACAAGAAAGATAAGTGATTAATTATTTAACATAGAAAAATAATCACGTCTGAGAGAAAACAATGACTCTTACATTGAAAATATACAAGACTCGTAAAAGAGAAAACAAAGATACTTACACTGACATTGAACAAAACATAAGCAGCTTATAGCCAGTAAAGTTTGACACAGTGTTCACAAAACCAGCATCTGATTCATTTGTATGGCGATTTCTTAATTTCGTACTTACCAGTTGTAACCCAGCAGTATTTTGGGCAACTTGACATCCGATAAGCTCGTGAAGCGAACGTATCGAGTTCTCGTCATATTATCATGGTAGCGCTAAGCTTTACATCACTGTAAAATCTGGTACTGCGGTCATGCCTGAAGCCAAAAGATGACCAGTAGTTTTCCTGATCTTTTTTTTTTTTTACCCGTTATGGGCGTGGAGAGGGTGGGAGGGGTGGGAGGAATGATAGATCAACATCACGTGTTAAAATTAATGATCCTGCAGTTTACTTGTAACACATTTTGAGCCTACATCATACATGTATAATTATTATTCTGAAGCCACACGAATTAGTGAATTAAACTGTGAGGTGGTTGTTGACAGTGCGGGTGCAACGAGTTTGTCAGTCTAAGTGTTTTCCTAGGGACAGCGACTTGGAAAAAAACCCAAAACGCCACAACTTGTTTGGTGCAGCCTGTAATCTCAAACAACAACAACAACAACTCTATGTGGTAGTCGAATACCCTTGTAAAAAAAAAAAATCCATCTAAAAGCCTATCTAATATGATCACAATCACTACGATAAGGCGTGAAAAATAATGAGATATTTGTCACTCTTCCCTAAAGTTTTGATATAGTAAACCATTTGAGACTAATAACTATAAGTTTACTTTACTAAACTGCAATAGAGAATGAGCATAAATAGCAATTTGTACAGTTATGTCAGAGAATCAAAATTGGGCTCTTTGGGTGTTCTTGAAACTCAGAACAATCTTATGAAACTGAGGAAAATATTGCTTTAGTTCAGAATCAAAATAGTTGCTAGCCTTTATCAGAAAATCACGCCCACGCACGTAGAACAAAATTTTGGCCATGTATTACATTTCAGTCGCCACAGTTGAGAAATCTGACGAACTTTTCTGTGCTTTCAGAAACAGAGGTGACAATCAAGTCAAGCTTCACGCCTTAAGGGGTGTTCTCATGTGTACGGAAACGGAAACGACTACGACGTGCGGAAACGACTAAAAAAATCCATCAAGTAGTAAAACAGAGAGGCTGTTCTCATGTGTGCGGAAACGGAAACGGCTACGACGTGCGGAAACGACAAAAAAATTTTGTTCGCACTGGGTAGCGATTTTTAGCCGTTGCCGCACTGCCGCAGGCCGGAACTTACGTCATTCCCGCCTTTTTTTCCCCCGCGTTTTTTTTAATATGAACTGAAACCTGGCTCTGTGGGTCAAAAAGTGTGGCGGAAACCTTCGTATTGCAAAGATGCCAAGACCGTGGCATATATCAAACAGTGATATGGAGAAGCTCATTGAGCTTGTTAGACAAAACAAGACACTTTTTGACGTGAGGAGGCCAGACCACAAGGACTCCCATTTGCACAATTAATATGTTTGGGAAGGTACAGCAAAGACGATGGAGAGAAATGATATGACACTTGAGTTTGTGCTTTATCCTTTGACTTCACGATTGTACTAAAGTGTGTTCTGTTTCGTAAAGCTGTAAAGAAACTGCTGCTACGTGGGCACAATGATTACCAGCTAAACTGATATCTTAATGTATGTAGTAATCATCATCAGCGGGTCACCTCACAAACGGCTGTTTTAACACCAACCCCGTATGTATTTATATTTGGCTTAATGTAGGTCTATGTAGGATTGATTTTATCCATTTCTCACTTCCCCCACATTCACTCCGTAACCATGTACACCTTTTACAATCTTGACTTCACCCCCCCCCCTCCCCCGTACGAGCATCAAGGCATGCCAAGGCATGACAAGGCCTTGATGTTCTAAAACTTGGTAGAATTTTGAATGGACTAGATCTAGATATGTACTATTTGACTGTTGTATAAGAAACCAGATCTATTATTTAATTTGAGTTTTATAAAATCCAACCACTTAATTTGCTTTTTTCCTCTTTATCCTTTTAAAACAAAATCATTATCATAATTAAAAACTGCACAAATCCCCTTGCTTTCCCGACATCTCCCCCGCCCCTATGTACAATTTTCATTCGCTGACACCCTCTCATCCCCTTTCCCCTTTACGGCTCTGAGTGCAAGTCTAGTCTTTGGATCTCTATTCCAGTATTCCTGAGTTGAGAATATGGAAATACGTGAATACATAACAGACATGTACATATCTGTATTATAGCATGATTGCTTTAAGTGTGGAGTCTTTGAGAATTGTGCATTAAAAAAGAAAAGAAAAGAAAAACCTCAGGGCTGATAAGTGCTGAGATTTTCCAATACAGATTAGAAATCAGGATTATTTGCAATTACATCACCGCCAGGCGAAGACAGTTCGTTTAAAAAATGGAAAAAAGGGAATGTCTGTAACGAAAAAGTTAACATCTATTGCATTGTTAACCATTGTAATTCTTGTGGCAAACAACATAACATAAGATAAGATATAACTTTATCACCTTATTGTAAGGAAATTTGTTGTCACACCACCAGTAGTAGAACTACATTGAATATAATATCAAAGGCACATACGTCCCTAACGCATACCGCACACACGCACATTGCTCACATGAAGAACATTACTCCCACACACTGTCAGAACAATGGATTTGGAAAACGCACAATAGAAAATGTGTACCAAATTAGGAAACATTACTGCTTCGAATGCTGGATGGCAAAAAAAGATCGCCTGTAAAGCTTTCTGTTTGTCTTTCAGCACATTATTCGTCTGCTTCTTTGGGATCGGACAATCTGATAGAACAAAAGGTGGGAGCAATCATTTAGAATTGATTTCAGTACTCTTCCTCAATTTCTCACACATTTTACCCTGCAACATGTCAATTTCAGCGGAGAGCTGGAAGAAAGAATGGAGAAATAATCGTGGACCCACCACCGGCGCTCTCAACGACGTTTTTGTTTTCTGTTGATACATCTGTGATGGAGGAATGATATTAAAACCAACTCCTCCTCTCAAAGCAAGAAACTGCATTCGGCTCTGGACGAAACAGATGCCATGGTGGCACAGAGAGAGAAAAAATTGCAGACTGCATAGAACGAATATCATGACGAGAGAAACAAAAGTGATATTTTCCTTTATTTTGGCCGTTGCCGTTTCCGTATACATGGAAACACAAAATTTTATTTCCGCACGTCGTTTCCGCATATCATTTTCGTTTTCGTTTCCGTTTCCGTACACATGAGAACACAGTTTCATCAAGGGAACCCGGACGGCAATGTCGCTGCCAGGAAAGGGGAGTTTTTGTGCAATTAAATTGTACCGCGGCTGAGGCAAAGACCAGCCACATTCAGCAAGATAAACAGATCCTTTAGCTACGGGCCGGTGTTCCAGAACTGCTGTTGAAACAAGAGTACATTCGCCTGTTAACAATGAGTATAGCGACGGGAGCCGAACATTTCAGAATGTGGAATCAGTTGCAGGTATTAGTCATGGACAAAAATGTGGTTGAGTAGCTGCTTAACTCGCTTTCTCAGTTGTCATGCATGGCTGATTGAACTGATCTAATTGCGGTGAAAAAGTGAATTCTGCTCTTTTGACATATTGCATAAGGTTTCAGTCAACAAATCCCCATTGTTCACCTATTTTATTTCTTCCGACTGCCTAACCTGATTGGCTGACTGATGACATTGTTTCAGGAACGTTAATCCAACCTGTGGACGTATAGTCTGAAGTACAGTTAAGTAGTAATTTCGGCCAATGGTTCCCTCTTTCTATCAGTATCTCTGTGTAATTAAATAGACATGTTTATCAATACATGTATCTCTAAAACTGTTTTCGGCTAATAGTTTTTTTCCTCACAAATACACAGGGTTGTTGAAATGGCAAAAGATTTGACGTCAGTAACCCATTATATCTCGGCCAACAGAAATGATTACGCATTATGTCGTGAGATTGTAACTGCCGTAAATTTACTATACATAAAGAACCCAAACAAATACAAGACGTTGCAAAGCACGGAATCTACGGCATTGTAGTGACAAAATTAATACAGTATTATAATAAAATGTGCAAATATAATCAGCGTCACTTATATCAATGGAATTAAAAACGAAAAAAGGTAAATTCTCTGAGCTCGAAGAAAGGCCTACACATTTTTCTTTACATAGAGTGGTACACGTACATGTGTTTATCAGATCGTGGACTAAAATTGCCACTGTTAAGGCTGAAGCAGAGATAGGAATCAAGAAAGTGCTCAATCGGGTTTTCTTCTAGGGATCTGTCAAATCTGGGAGATTAGGTGAAAAATCGCTGCTGTTCATTCATTTACCAAAAATAGGTTACTTAACAAGTTAACAGGCAAGATATAATGACAGCATTTTAAAAAAAAATTTTGTGGACTTGTGTGATGTTTCCACTTTCTCTCACTAACTTTCTTCTGACACCAGCCGTGATGGGCACGGCACAAACACACTAAATAATCGACTATCTCTCTTCTATAAGTTATAACAAACGATATCTGTATTGCTTACATATATACAATAATTATTAATTCATTCAATAATAATAGGAACATGGGTCATACAATTTCATGTGAATTTCGATGGAATGAAGTTGATGCAAATCAGTACATGCTAATTAAATGGCTTCGTAATATTCAATTTCTAGCACATTTTATAAAACACATGGGAACATTCAGCATAAGGAAACCTCTCCTTTAGGGGTGTATGGCGCTATCTGGGCACTGGTTCTTCCTCTCTACCCTGGCTTGACTGCGCAGTTAGATCAACAGGTATCGGCAGGTACCAATAGGTCGGGAAGCCAAGAAGCCACGATGTCGTAAATCAAAGTACAAGAAGTTGAGAAGCCAAGAAGGTGTTGTTCTTCCTCCTCTGTAGAAAAACAATCGCAAAGTCCTAATCTACTGCTGGAAGGCATGACTTCCATACTTACTCCATGACGGATATTCATCATTAACACTTTTAACCGCTGACACTGTTATAAGTCAGGCTGCAGCTCCCATACTCCATAGGCTCCCATATAGGCAATAGAATAAACGATCAATACAGTTTTAATGATATTTACACGTTCCCCACGAAGAATAACGCTCTCTCTAACGGACTCCATCCTATAAGGTTTCGTAACATATATATAACGGCGTTTCCGTGACTCTCTCAGAGGCAGTAGTTATACCAAAGTAAACCCACTAGATTTAGGTTCTACAATCATGAACATTAAGTAAAATACACATACATCGTACAATTAACTTACCACTCAGCAACAGCCCAAATGCCGACAAGATACCAAAGATACCACGCTCTGACAAAGGATGTTTGCGGGTTCCCTGACCTTCCCCTCTCACAAGACTAGTACAAAGTTACAGTTGCGGTTGTGGTCTCCTCTTCGGCACGAAGCTGGTGAGTGCTCTCAGCGGTCTGAAGTTGGAAGGAGCGTTCGGGGATTTATACCCAGTCAGGTAGCGTCCCAAGACGCTCACCGAGTGTACATTAGTTATCCTAACAGCCACCCCCGTCGACTCCACGTCAAATACTATTGAAACAGCTCTACCCCCCAAGCAATTCCCAGGTGATCTGATCGACAAGTACGGCGGTCAAGTAAACACTACCCTTTTCGGGTGTCAAAGCGCTTCAGTTGCATCGGCTACTTTCCCCCTCTGGCCTACAATAACTCTGTCTCCCCGCCGTTAGCTATCTTCCCACGCTAGCTATACCTTGCCTGTCTGTCGCCCTGTTACAATCGCCCCCACTTAAGTCGATTTTCCCTGGCAAAATCGGCTAATAAAATTATTAATCTACTGGTAATCTAGATAGAGTGTCGGCCCATAGAGCGTCTCGCCCCCTGATGTTGCTGACTCGAAAGTTATATGGTTGCAGCGCCAGGTTCCATCTAGTTACCCTCGCGTTCTTCTGGTCTTTAGTTCGCATCCAAGTTAGAGGTCGGTGGTCCGTCTCTAACACGAAGTTTCTCCCATACAGATACGCCTGCAACTTACTAACGGCGAAAACTATGGCCAGGCATTCCTTTTCAATTGTTGAGTAGTTCTTCTCCGCGGGTTTCAACTTTCTGCTAACATATACAACTGGATACTTCGTACCCTCGTCTTCTTGAAGTAGGCAGCCACTCACTCCAAGGTTAGATGCGTCTGTCTGGAGAATCAGTTCCTTGTTCCAGTCTGGCATCCGTAGTATCGGCTCGGAACTCAAACAAATTTTTAGGGCATTGAACGCGTTCTCCTGCGCGTGTCCCCACGCGAACTTTGTGCCCTGGGACTTCTTTGTGAGGTCTGACAACGGCGCCGAGATTGCACTGTAATTTGGTACAAACTTCCGATAGTACCCCGTTAGCCCCAGGAAACTCCTCACTTGTGTCTTGGTCGTCGGTCGGTCACAGTCGACAATGGCTCGCACCTTACTCTCCTGCGGTCTTACAGTCCCCTGTCCCAGCTTATGGCCTAAGTACTCGACTTCTGTCATCCCTATTAGCGTCTTGGTAGGTCTAGCTTTTAAATTTGCCCGTCTCAGTCGCTCGAAGACATTCCGACAACGTTCCAAGTGGTCAGGCCAATTTGCACTGTGTATAAGACAGTCGTCTACAAATGCATCTACCCCTTCGCCAGCCTCTTTTAATACTTTCCTCATGAGCCTGTTAAATGTGGCGGGGGATCCCTTCAACCCGAACGGCATGACCCTGTACTGGTATAGCCCAAACGGTGTGGCGAACGCCGTCAGGTGTTTATCTTCCTCGGCCATCGGAACTTGATAAAAGCCCTTTGTCAAGTCCAGCTTGGTGAAATATTTTGCCTCCGCTAGATTGGAAATAATGGCTTCTACCTCAGGCATCGGTTCGGCGTCATCGGCAGTCACAACATTTAGCCGCCTGTAGTCGTTGCAGAAACGATGTTGACCATCGGGCTTCTTAACTAATACAATTGGACTATTGTACGGGGACTCGGACGGTTCGATGATTCTGGCCGCAAGCATCTTGCCTACCTCAGCATTGACAGCTTCTCTAGTTGAGTACGGTAGTTGGTAGGGTCTTACCTTCACAGGTTTTTGATCTAGCAATGGGATTTTGTGCTTGATCAGGTCAGTGAGCCCCGGTACATCCGTAAATATATCTTTGTATTCTTCCATGAGCTCTTGCATCTGTTCTCTCTGATCCTGATCTAGCGTATCCCCTAACTGTACATCCCTGTAGGTTTCGGTCTGTTCTAGCCTAGGCATGACTGTCTCCAGAGGCATCGAAGTCGCTTCCTCTCCTTCATCGGTCTCGTCAATTATAGCTGCAGCTATTGTCTCTGTGTTTTCCTGTTCGTCTTCCCTCTCAATATACTTCTTCAGCATATTCGCGTGATACAATCGTCTCTTCCCCTTGACGTTCACCATGTAGTTCACTGACCCTCTCTGCTCTTCTACTTTGTAAGGCCCTTTCCAAGTCATCTGTAGTTTCGATCCGTCACTTGGGAGAAGTATGAGGACGGAATCGCCCACTTGGAATTTCCTCTGTTTGGCCCCCCTATCGTAGTATTTCTTCTGCCTGTGTTTTTCGACGCTGCTGTTCTCGGCTACGACTTTCATGGCATCCTCCAATCGTTCCCTCATATCTACCACGTATTCGTACGATGACCTCGTTTCTGACTCCGCTTCCCCAGTCCACAGATTCTTCAGTATTGCAAGTGGTCCTCTCACAGGGTGACCGAACACTAGTTCAAACGGCGAAAAACCTGTACTGGCCTGTGGGGTTTCGCGATACGCGAACAGCAGTGGACACAACATTCTGTCCCAGTCCTTGGGTCTGTCATGAGCTACTCGGCGAAGCATATTCTTCAGCACTCCGTTAAATCTTTCACACAGACCATTGGCCATCGCGTGGTAAGGCGAGCAGAATATCTGTTTCGTTTTGAGAAGTGCACTGACCTCTCTCATCAGCTCACCGGTAAACTGTGATCCCCTATCTGAAACTATTTCCTTTGGTATGCCTAACCGAGAAAATATTTCCATTAACGCTTCACTGACCTGCTCGGCTGATATCCCCCTTAAGGCTACGGCATCCGGGAAACGCGTGGCATAATCTACTAGCGTCAAAATATAACGCGATCTCCCATGTTCCGTACGCGGAAGTGGACCAACCAAATCTATGGCGACGCGCGAAAAGGGCGTGTCGATCAGGGGTGTCGGCACTAGGGGTACCTTTGTCACCCTACCTTTATTGGATGTCCTTTGACACGCGTCACACGATCGACAGAAACGACCTACGTCCGCACCTATCCCAGGCCAAAAGAACGACTGCATTATTCTGTCCTGTGTGCGCGAAATTCCTAAGTGTCCCCCGAACACTCCTTCGTGAGCTATCTTCATCAGCTCACTTCGGTACTGCTTAGGTACCAACAACTGCTCCACATCAGCACGTCCAGCCCCGGCCTTCTTTACCCGATAGTAAATTCCCTTACTCTCCTTTATGTGAGTACCTACCTCAGCCGATTGCTCCAACGTGGCTCTCTCCCTTAAAACTCTCAAAGTTTCGTCCTCTCTCTGGGCCCGGGCTATCTCACCTGGTGTGAGTTCCCCTATCTTGGCCCCTACCCTTACCTCCTCCGTTGAGTTGCCCTTGGCCTCCTCATTATCTGTGGTCTGACTCACTTTCGCACTCGCATTCTCACACTCATGCTCTTCCTTGTCAATCTCCACCTTGCGAGATCGCGTGAGTACCACACTTATCTTCTCAAGAGACGCCCCCTTTATGTTTCCTATAATCAAATCGGCCACTGGGTCTTCCACTACTAGCGCTTTGAGAAGCCCAGTATAAAATGGGGTTTCTACCCACATTTCCGCGACAGGAGCAGACCTTCTCGTCCCGTCCATCAGGACATAACTCCTGTTCTTCCCAGTTAAGCTGTTAGGAGGCAGTTTGTCCCTTTTTATAATCGCACACGTGCATCCCGTGTCACGAAGGATAGTAATCTCTTTATCCCCTATCCTCCCCTTCTCCAAAAATGGAGCGGATAAATCATTCTCCGGAACATCGTCTTCGGGCTCATGTTCTGTCGAACCTTCTAACCCAATACTCTTACCTTCCGTCTCCCAAGAAATGAAGGTCTGTGGCCCAACACTCTGCTCAGCCCCTGGTTGAGTATTCGCCCTGCCCGATGACTCCCACTGACTGTCATCGGCTTCCTCATCGCTGGTTAGTACGACTGCGGTCGTCTCTTTCTGTCTCTTCCTACAGAATCTCGCAATATGGAGAAGTGACCCACACACAAAACAACCACGCCCACTCTCACGCTGGGACTTACCTCGGTTGTCCTCGACAGTGGCAGCAGCGCCCTTCTTCGTCCTGCCCTGGTCACACTGCCTACTCAGGTGATTGGGAGAGCCACAGTTGAAGCATACCGGTTTACTCACTCCTAAACCCTTACTTCTGCTCTCCTCAACCCTCTTACCTGACTTCTGCTGTTGCTCCAGCCCTCGCTTCGACTGATGAGCCTCACTATACAAGTCCGCCATCTCAACTAACTCATGCACGGACTTGGGGTCCCTCTCTTTCAAATATATGGAAAGATTACAGTCGACAATCTTCAACATCTGCTCCCTGACTAACAGATCCGTAATCCCTCCCATAGTTCTCTCTGCCTCTGAGAGGTCTACCCACCTCTCAAAATATCTCTGCAATCTCACGGACAGCTGCGTATAAGTTTCGTCCTTATCTAGACGACTCTCCCTAAACTTACGCCTATAACCCTCTGCCGTGAGGTGATACTTCTTGAACAACACCTTCTTTACCTTCTCGTAATCCCTACTGTCTTCATCGCTGAGACCGGAATAAACATCTAACGCCCTGCCAGTTAACAATGCCCCTAACATGTCTGCCCAGGTGTCTTCTTCCCAATCATTTGCCTGCGCGAGCCTTTCAAATCTTTTCAAATACGAGTCGAGATCCTCGCGCGAGTCATCAAAAATGGCAATTTTAGGTACCTTCGGGGCAGCAGATTTTCCATTCCCTTTACCATTGTGACACCCGTTTTTGGCTAGTTCCCGTTCGCATTCCATTCTCTCCCTTTCAAATTGTCTTTCCTTCTCCTTTTCTTCTCGTTCGCGCTCCTTTTCTTCTCGTTCGCGCTCCTTTTCTTCTCGTTCGATAGCCCTTTGTTCTCGGTTTTGGGCTTTCTCTTCGTCCCACCTAATTTTGAATTCCTCATCACTAATGCCTTCTTGTCTGGCAAGCTTCAGTGCGCCCAGATAGTCCATCAGCAATTGACCTGTAAACAAAGCTAACAATAAAGCGTGGATCGTAACTGTGAAGTTAACAACAATATTCCTGCAATAGCAAACAACAATTTTCTCTGTGACAAAAGATAAAATTGAACAGTCAATGCACAGGTAAAATCAGAGCATGTCGCAGGCACTAAATGTCAATCTCTCTCACTCGCCTCAGGGCAGATGACCTGTCCACACAATCACACAATAGCCCCTTGACACGACCCAGATCAAAATTAAATGTTATTTACTAGCAGGATCCCACTTCTGACACCATTGTGATGTTTCCACTTTCTCTCACTAACTTTCTTCTGACACCAGCCGTGATGGGCACGGCACAAACACACTAAATAATCGACTATCTCTCTTCTATAAGTTATAACAAACGATATCTGTATTGCTTACATATATACAATAATTATTAATTCATTCAATAATAATAGGAACATGGGTCATACAATTTCATGTGAATTTCGATGGAATGAAGTTGATGCAAATCAGTACATGCTAATTAAATGGCTTCGTAATATTCAATTTCTAGCACATTTTATAAAACACATGGGAACATTCAGCATAAGGAAACCTCTCCTTTAGGGGTGTATGGCGCTATCTGGGCACTGGTTCTTCCTCTCTACCCTGGCTTGACTGCGCAGTTAGATCAACAGGTATCGGCAGGTACCAATAGGTCGGGAAGCCAAGAAGCCACGATGTCGTAAATCAAAGTACAAGAAGTTGAGAAGCCAAGAAGGTGTTGTTCTTCCTCCTCTGTAGAAAAACAATCGCAAAGTCCTAATCTACTGCTGGAAGGCATGACTTCCATACTTACTCCATGACGGATATTCATCATTAACACTTTTAACCGCTGACACTGTTATAAGTCAGGCTGCAGCTCCCATACTCCATAGGCTCCCATATAGGCAATAGAATAAACGATCAATACAGTTTTAATGATATTTACACGTTCCCCACGAAGAATAACGCTCTCTCTAACGGACCCCATCCTATAAGGTTTCGTAACATATATATAACGGCGTTTCCGTGACTCTCTCAGAGGCAGTAGTTATACCAAAGTAAACCCACTAGATTTAGGTTCTACAATCATGAACATTAAGTAAAATACACATACATCGTACAATTAACTTACCACTCAGCAACAGCCCAAATGCCGACAAGATACCAAAGATACCACGCTCTGACAAAGGATGTTTGCGGGTTCCCTGACCTTCCCCTCTCACAAGACTAGTACAAAGTTACAGTTGCGGTTGTGGTCTCCTCTTCGGCACGAAGCTGGTGAGTGCTCTCAGCGGTCTGAAGTTGGAAGGAGCGTTCGGGGATTTATACCCAGTCAGGTAGCGTCCCAAGACGCTCACCGAGTGTACATTAGTTATCCTAACAGCCACCCCCGTCGACTCCACGTCAAATACTATTGAAACAGCTCTACCCCCCAAGCAATTCCCAGGTGATCTGATCGACAAGTACGGCGGTCAAGTAAACACTACCCTTTTCGGGTGTCAAAGCGCTTCAGTTGCATCGGCTACTTTCCCCCTCTGGCCTACAATAACTCTGTCTCCCCGCCGTTAGCTATCTTCCCACGCTAGCTATACCTTGCCTGTCTGTCGCCCTGTTACAACTTGTATATTTTCATTCAAATATATTTTTAAAAAAACATTTTGTTGTTATTTAGTTTCATTGCAAGTGGCGGTGCCAGATTAGAAAAGGATTACAGAATGCCTCTTGCGTCTTTATTCGTTGGACTTACTTCTTATTTTTTTACATTACTTTGAGAGAGACTGAAAACTTTATGACTTTTAAACATCAGCTGGAAACACATCTTTTTACACTCTGAAGGTCCATTTTTTGTTTTCTCCTCAGTATGCCTGTGTATTGTGTGTGTGTTTATATGATATAAAAGTTGTAAAGCGCATACGGGATGGAGCCCTATATAAATGCTGTGTATTATTATTATTATAATTACCATAACTAGATAAGGTTCCCGGCATTATCCGGGATTTAAACATGTGAACCCACCATCTCTGTCTCTCTCTCGCTCTTTTTTTTTTTTTTGGTCTAAAAAGTTTCCCATATTCTGCAGTCTTACAGATTTCACGCGCACCAGAGCGCTAAGCACCCAATCCTGGTAGGGAAACTGTGCGCGGGGAATTGAACGCGTATTAATATCGTTTCCGGTGCGATGGACTTACTACGAGGAGCCAAAACAAAGATAATTAAATTGTAAACTTTTTTATTAAAAAATACCTGAAACTTGAATCAACACAATCAGTCAATACAAAAGCGACTGGGCTAAATTAGTTGACACCTAAGAAAATTAGTTTTGTAACTTTTGAAACCGCTTTTTTGCGCCGTATCGTTGAGTAGAAAAAGGGTCAAAATTGCACCACAATGAATTACTCCCCCCCCCCCCCCCCCCCACTATATTTTTTTTATTACTAGATGAAGTTCCCGGCATTATCCGGGATAAACCTGTGAACCCACCGTTCTCTCTCTCTCTCTGTCTCTCCCTCTCTCTCTCTCTCTCTGGTATACAAAGCTTCCAATATTCTACAGTATTAGGGAACGTTCACATATTATGTCATCACATAAGGGGGGGGGGGTCTCTTGAATGATGACAAGTGATGACATGGGTGGGGGGGGGTGGTGTTGAGTCCAAAGATGATGTCATCAATGTGGTTTGGTAAAATTGCAAAAGAAGAACAAATATATAGATCAAATTCATATTTTTATTATAATACCTGCCAATAAAATAACTAATTAATTAATCAATCAATACCTTGAATGACTAGTATTACTACTCAATATTTTTAAACTGCTAAACCTACCACAGAGTCAACACTGTATCATGTCTGATTTGGTTCTATATTTTTCACTCCTGTTTCAATGTTGATCTTCCTGTTTGTTCAGCCTTATTTTTCAAATCAAGGGAAATGAGAATCTTCAGTTACCTACTTTTTTTTAAAATCCTAGATTCTAGATTAGATCTAGACAAGTCTTGATTTTAAGACCTAGGTCTACACTTACATTTGGCAGGAACAATACATCTTATTCAACTAGATCTACATATATTTGAATAAACATGAATAGGTCTACTTCTGGCAAAACAGTTTTGTATGACAAATTTGAAGCTGCATATCTGAGTGCAAATCTTAATGAAAAACGCCAGACATCAGTATCTAAAGCTCAGAAACTCTGGAATGAACTGAAGACCAACAAAAAAGTTAATGTTGAAACGGCTGAAAGTCAGATCAATGTTATCTTATAATTTGGGGGACAGCGTAGCGCCGTGGTTAGCGCGTCGGATTTGTAATCCGGTGGTTGCGAGTTCGAACCTGTCCGCTGTAGTTGCTATGGGAAAACAATTTACCTTTAACTTCCTCAGTCCACCCGTCTGTAAAACCGGTACCTGACATATAGGTAGTGGAAAAATCTTGTCAGTTTGCTAACAGGCAGCTTCTCTGTATGCTCTTTGTGAGTTGAGATGGTATTAAATGGTTGAATCAGCCTGTCAGGGACACCTTGTAAAGCGCTTAGAGCATTAGTGGATATTAAGCGCTATATAAAAGCTCTTATTGATTTGATTTCATTTATAATCTGTTAGTTTGAATTAAAATAAATAGCAAACAGCACTATACAGGTATTTTTAGTCGTTATTTGTCAAGTTTTGTTTACGTCTTCAAACGGGGGGGGGGGGGGTGGGGGATAGCCATTTGATGACATGTGATGATAAGGGGGGGGGGGAGGTAGGGGAGTCAAAATTAGTCAATTTTTTTGATGACATAATATGTGAACGGTCCCTTACTATAGATTCCATGCGCTCCCATAGCACTACTCACTAATTTCTGATACTAGTGATAGGGAAATTACGCGCATGGAAGTGAACACGTATTAATATGGTATCTGGTGCTGTTGGCTTACTGCAGGGAGCCAAAACAAAGATCATTATATTTTATATTTTTACAACTGTTTATTTAAAAATACATGTACCAGAAACTAGAATAAACACAATAGGCCGATACAAAAACGATCAGGTTAGATTAGTTGATACTTGAGAAAATTAATGTTATAATTTTTGAGACTATCACTCAGGCTATAGCCTTGAGCAAAAATATAGTTAAAACTGCATCACAATGTACATGTATTACTCCCGCCACTAATCTCTTTTTATAATAAAATAAGATATAAAAACGTAATCTATGTGAGTCCGTTCTGTAATTTAACCCGCTCTTTCTCCCGTCGACGCACCAGTCTCTAATTTGGCTAATTCAGATTTGTCTACATCGTCTTTTAGTGTTCAAGGAGATATCTTTCAAATCGACATCTGAATGACAAGTGTAATTATTGTCCATGCCAGATTAATTTTTATACTTCTAAATCTGAAGACAATTTATCCACGTCTAGATTAATCTTTTACGGACTGATTTCAATGTCTTTGATAAACTGAAGGAAATTATTCTCCGAGATCTAGCATTGTTCAAACAGGACATTGATGCTACTGATCTTCAAGGACTGTGCGCCCGTAATCCGCCAGTTCCGCAGATTTACCTCATATACAAATCCCACCGTTCAACAGGTCGATAGATGCACTGAAATGGTGATCCGTCCACGTTCCAAACAGAAAAGTGACTTCCTCTGTCAAGCGTCCACGTGAAGGACCAATCGTTCTAACATAGGCTAAGCCTGTGTGTGTAAAGTTGCTACTCAGCCAACCCTCCCCCTCCCCTCAGCACACAGGTACGTACCCGATGGTCTGGCTGTTCAAATGCTGTCATGGGCTATCGTATTTTGCATTGTTCTCAACTTAGGGCACTTCTTCACGCGTCTCGTTTTGTGTTTGGCACTCAGATAATAATGGTGAATTGGGCACGATATACATACACATGTACTACATGAAGTACACAAGAAAGTGTTACATGGCACCGTGTGCGCTGATGTTGGTCGATTTTCACTGGAAATTCCGCCGCTATCGGATGTTTGGCGGTTTCTTGATTAGGAAGTCAGTTTACGGTTCAGACTTTCTCAAGATACGAGTTCAATGTGTCAACACCAGACTAGACTTTCGGCCAGAATCAAAATACTGACCCTACAAGCTCGCTGTAAACGCACATTAAAGTCTTCGGATAAGATACTAGGACAAATATTAAGGTACCAACAACAAAAAATTAAGCAATTAACTTTTTTAACGATATAAATGAATGGTATTTAATAATAATAATAATAATAAATAGAATTTCTATAGCGCATTTCTAATAAAATTATTACTCAATGCGCTGTACATTGCATCAATAATTCATGCATACACTTTCCAAATCTCATACTAAAACACGCACTCTCATCCATACAAACTTTCAGTTTCACACACATAGACGCTCTTAGTCATATAACACTAGCTTATATATAATCAATTGTAACATCAAAGTACAGAATAGAATTTTGAAAATTTAAAAGTTTCGGAGGAAAGGGTGATGTTTTACGCTTTTCTTAAAGCTTTCAAGATTCGGTGATTCACGAATGTTCAGGGTATTTGGAGAAATTCAAGGGAGTTGTAGATATTATGTATATCGGTAAAAATAACGCACGGTGTCAAATTTCAGCAAATGCAGTTTCATGCCCAAGCGTTTTGCACTAGGGATGCGTACGTAGATATATATCTATCTATCCCAAACCCAGTCCTTATCCACAACCCTAGATCTTATCGAATCCCTAACCCTGCTCCTTACCCTTTCAACCAAAAAAACAGGAGGAAAACAAAAAGAAAACATAAAAGAATAATTAATTTGTGGCTGTTGTTAGGAGTATTTCGGGTGGAGCTCTTTAGCTCTGGAGTCAGAAAAGGCTTTAAAATACGCACCCCTAGCGCAAAAAAAAACCAAACAACTTGGGGGACGTGCGTACTTCTAAGAACTTTCCATGGGGTAAGTGCAAACGTAAGAATTTCAAGCTAGTTTTCTAGTTGTTCCTAGCTAATGTTCTTATAATAAGTTTTCAGTCTATAAATCTGAGTTCTGTAAGTCAGACATTTAGGCCTGAGCCCCATGGTGTTCGCATGTAGGCTGAATAAAATAATGCACTAATAGAGAAGCAAGTGTACACTCTCCGCTAGATAAATTATTAAACCTCCACATTTGCAGATTAGACCCAATCTATCCTTTCTTAATACACCAATGGCAGATGCATACAGGCCTAAATGAAAACAGCCAGCGTTTGCTCTCCCTTTCGTGTTTCTATTCTGGCTAATTCTGAAGCGCTCTAATGGCCGACTTCCTGGCTACGCGGCCGACCTGATTTGTTTACATTTTTTCAGCCCTGTGGCCGCCGCTGCTGCCTGCCTTCACTTTATTGGAAATTGCAGCCCCCATGTCGCATCTATGATAATGAATTTTGACATACTTATTGAGAAATGAATGAACTAAAAAATGAACCTATTTACATCGGAATGCCGAAATCTGCTACTTGGTTTTGTGAACGTGAAATGCTGAACAGGGATAGTGTGACACTACCACTGAGAGAGACGGACAATACAAGTTAATACTTGTCAATACTTGTAGGGTGCCTACAGAGAGAACGCTTGACGCTTGAGAAAGCTGGCGCTTAAAAGTAAGCGCCTGTTAAAAAGCGCTTGGTGAATATTGAGGGCACATAGATAACACTTGTCACTAGCGCTTGCTTTGGGCGCCATCTGAAAATGAGAGTTGATTTGGCACCATGACGGCTTTGTCTGACGACGAATGATTATTGCTGGACAGTGTTTTACCTAAACGTATCCTTGGAAAACGGAAGAGAAAAGCTGTTCATGAAATTCATCAGAAACGAAGGGAAGAAGGTGAATATCATCACTTGTTTCCTCTATTGAAAAACCATCCCAATCGATTTCATTCATACATGAGAATGAGTCTCGACACATTTTATTACATCTTGGGAAAAATAGAACCTAAAATAATTAAGACTTGGTGCAACTGGCATCAACCCATTATGGCAGAGGAACGCATTGTCATCACGCTGAGATAAGCCAAGCTTCACTTTCAAACAGTTTTTAAAAAAATGTAATGCAGACACTGTGTTATCAAGTATTGAAGCTTTTTTTCTTTTTTTTTCTTTATTCTTAGCACAACTGTGGTGAGCGATTCGACGTCCATTTCTTGAGGTTATAATAAACTACTGCGCGCTTCACACTAGGCCTGACTTCTCTGCAGACAACACAGCTTAGCCCCTTCAATAAACTACTGTAAAAATAATAATTTAAAAAAAAAAAAGGCCTAACTTCTCTGTGGATAACATACCCTAGCCGCTTTAAACGCGAGAAAGAATTAACAAACAATTCTTTACACTTTACAAGCGTTGGGACAGACAGCAAGCGCTAAAGAACAAGCTTTGTCTCTGAATGGTACTAGAGAAATATATGAGAAACATTACAAGCGCTTGTCTACATGCGCTCGCTTTCTCAAGCGCCAAGCGTTCTCTCTGTAAGTGTAAGCACCCTTACACACTATCGCATCCCATCCCGTTTGTTATCCAAGCACCACTACGTCATGCATGTACTATTGTACTACACGCGTGTGCTGACCAATGCATGATGTAGGCTTAGAGGGAGGAACAGGCCTGTTGGATGGCCATGTGCATGGCCATGTGTGCTACAATACATTACTGGTAGGCCTAACCCATGCTTTACGGTTCAAACTGGGTCAGTGGGCATCTGAAGATTACCTGGTGATATCATTTTACTATTCTCAAAATTGTATACAAAACTGGGGGACACTGGCCGGCCGGATACGGCCGGGTTGAACGCATGGTGGCATCATAGATAAAGCCGGATTCGCCCGGTGTGGGATCCCAGATTATCCCCCCCCCCCAAAAAAAAATCTACCCCCCCCCCGATATTTCAGAATATCCCCCGATAATCTAGGATATCCTAGAATAACCCCCCCCCCCCCCCCGGATATTCTGGAATATTATGGTTTATACTCCCGGATATTCTAGAACATTCCCCTCTATAACAGTTTATCCCCCGGGGTTAAAATAGGATGGGGAATACTTGCCAATGGGTAAGCGGCACCCTATTTTATCAATTGCTTGACAATTTAACATTAGACCCAGTAGTGACAGGAAATAGCCTAACATAAACTGGGGGCACAAATCTTTCTCCTCCCGTCCACCCACCATACCCTTTTCTGGAGCTTTTAGCAGTAGTAGTAATTAAAGAGATTAAATTTCAGTGGTGATCTGTGTATGGAGCAATAAGAATAAAGTACATTTAGTATCAACAGAAGTGCAAAGATGTAATTGGCCCAGGTCCCCAGTCTCCTTTGTTATCAATCCTCTAATAATTATGTTGCAAGTAGTCTGTTACCAAAGTCGAGCAAATGGCAGCATCAACAGGGATAGTCTGTGTCTAGTTTACATGAGAAACAGTCATCAAAACCTACAGACCTACAAACCTTTTTTGGGATCTCATGGACTAAACTTCCTAATCAGCAAAAAAAAAACAAAAAACCAGATTCTTGGACCTTCAGGGATATACATAATATACACGTACATGTCGAGGTGAAGATCTGTTCAGCGACAAGCAGCTGATCCCATTCAAGTAAACCCATGCAGTCCCATTTTTTTTTCCTTCCCGATCAAACCCTTTTTACAGACTTAGCGTGCTCTGAGCAAGATTACAAGGAATTGAATTCTGGTTTTAATCATTTAAATCTTTCCATCTTTCAGCCTCATCTGAGACTACCTTTCCTTTCTAAGGGTCACACCAACTTTTTTCCCTCGTTGGAAGTCTATCGTTCCATTATATAATATAAAGATGGCATAAAACTCGTGTGCGTCCTCCTCCTCCCTATCACCCCCGCCCCATTTTCTCGAAGCATTCCTTTCAATACTGTAGGACGCAATCAGCAAATGTGAAAGGAGGTGCTGGATTAATATAGCTTTAGACCATGCCTCAACAACTGTTTTTCCTTACTATGTTATACTGCACAAAATGCATTTTGTCAGCCTTCACTCATAGGATAGGCGGAATGGCCTACTGACCTTGAACTACTGCAACCCCGCCGGTGATGTCATTAAAACGTTAGAACAGTGGTTCTCAACGTGGGGGATATCAGCAACCTGGGGAGGCGATTCTGATTTCCCGGGGGGGGGGGGGGGGAGAAAACGAAGAAAAGGGCGACAAGGGGGCGAAAACGAGGAACGGGGGCGATATGGGATTAGGGGAACCAGAATGAAGAGCGATTCGGGGCAAATACATATCAGTCATTGACTTCTTCAACAGCATACTTAGATGGGTTTGATGAACAGAAAAGGGCGTATTTCTTTTTAGCGCATTTCATAAAGAATGGTTTCTGCTTTATAATGAATCATCAGCATGCTTGTTCAGTAGTTTTTTGTTTTTTTGGGGGGGAAATAGGGGGAAGAAGTGAGCGATGAAAAAAAACTTAGAGTGCCTGAAAAAGGTTGAGAATCGTTGCTAAAGAAAGTGAAATCGAGCTGGTGGATACTTTAGAATAGAGGGGGATGTTCTAGGATATCCTAGATTATCAGGGGGGGGGGGGAGGGAGGGGGGTAAAATTAGGATGGGGGCTATTCCAGGATGTCACACCGGGTTGGACAAATCGCAGACCATAATTATTTAAAGACCGGTGTAACAGGCCAAAATATACCCCCCCCCCCCGCCCAGACTATACCCGGGGTTAAACTGGCCTGACCCCGGGGTATATTCTGGGCTAGGCCAGTTTATACCCCGGGGTATACTTTGGGCTAGGCCAGACTATACCCCCCCCCCCCAGATTATACCCCCTACTTTTTTTTTTAAAACAAGTCAAAACCACTGTTTATTTCAGCCTGTTCTTTATCACTGTCATCAGATATCAGATTAATGCATACATGAACACATTCTTGACACCCATAAATCATAATACAATTTAGAGGAAATAATAAAAACAGTTTATTTCAGCCTTAGTTTAAACTGGTGTACATGACTCCTGTTAATCATGATACATTTTAGAGGAAACAAACATGCATTAAAATGCATTGATATACAAAAGGGTTGAGTATCCATTCAAACTGATATGATTAGACTTCAGCATTAATTTCACTCGTGTTTGTTATTATTATTATTATCATTATATTTTGATAATTTGGTTGGCCATGAGTAAAATATGCATTGTATTTTTTGTTACAGTGGTGCAGAGAGAAAAGGCAGGAAAGTTGTTAGGAAAAAATAATAAAAACATATTAATAACACAACTGACAGATGGTGCAATTCCATCATCCACTTCAAATTAAACTAAATAGGCACTAAATTTTTTCGCCTGATGAACTCCACTGTCCAGATCCACTTGAAACACCGCAGAATGCTAACCAGTAATATACAATAATAACAATAAAGCACGAAATCATCTTATTTACTCTTTGAAATAAAGAGAAATATCAATATGAGAATCATCATCATCATCTTGGAATAATGCAAAGATATAAGAGGGAGTGTAAAAACGGCAGGGTAGGCCAACAAATCATTCTAGAATCTATAACCAGCAATATGTGTCTATCAACTACATATATAACATGTGTTAGATCTTTTCAACTATTCAAGTAGAACTGGACAGAAAGCTTTAGTGAAATAGCCTTGACATTTGTGTAGACCGACAGAGTAAGTCCACTGAGACAAAAGTAGTGCACTGTAAAAAGTAATTAGATCTATAGCATGTTAAGGCAAAATTCGATGGATCATATTGTGTTAACAGTATTTCTTGTTAGTGAATATTATCCTTTGATAGCTTATTTGTAGAAAGATATATACATTTCATGTACCTTATGGTTTAAGACACTGGATTAGTTTGCAAGGCATTTGAAAGATTGAACTTACGTGTTATAGTGAATAAGGGTTTGTCACTCGCGAGTGAAATAAAACTTGAAAAAAAGACCTTCTCCGTCTTTACCTTCCTAAGCTTGACAGGTCCCTTGCCAGTGGATTTAACAACTGTGTATTCGCACACAAAAATACTCTAAAATGTCTTCATTGTTATGAGTGTGTTAATTATTTCATCCATTGCGACTAAGTGTATGTCAGTGCCAGACAAACAATACAGTGCAAATTTTACTCATGGGCAACCAACTACAAAAACAACTACAACATGACATGACAACGAAGGTGAGTGAAATGAAGGTTAAAGTTGAATCATATCAGTTTGAATGGATATTCACCCCATAGCATATCAATACATAATAATGCATGTTTTTTCCTCTGAATTGTATTATGATTTACGGAAGTCAAGAATGTATGTATGTATATATTGCTATGGTGCCCGTTAACAGTGATAAAAAAATGAATTAAACTATGATTGAAATAAACTGTGGTCTTCAGGCCAAACCATATTCCACCAGTCCAGATTATACTCCCATGTTCAGGCAAAATATTCAAGGATACAACATTAAGTTTTTAAAATTTTATTTCACCCGCAAGTGACATGCCTTTATTCACTATAATACATCATTGCAATCCTTCAAATGCCCTGCAAACTAATCCAGTGCCTTAAACCATCAGCTACATGAAATGTATACCTTTCTACAAATAAGCTATCAAAGAATTTACTAACAAGAAGTATTAACGCAACATGATCCATCGAATTTTTTGTCGTAACATACTGTAATTACTTTCTACAATGCACTGTTGTCTCAGTGGATTTAATCTGTCAGTTTTCACGACTATCAAAGCTACTTTACTAAAGCTTTCTGTCCAGTTCTACTTGAATAGTTGAAAAGATTTAACACATTTTTACATATAAGCTTACATGTAGTTGGTACATACACTTTGCTGCTTATAGATTCTAGAATGATGTGTAAGTCATTTTTACATTCCCTCTTATCCTTATAATATTCCAAGATGATGATGATGATGATTCTGATATTGATTATATTCTCTTTATTTTCAAGAGTAAATAAAATGATTGATTTTCGTGTTCTTATTTTTATTCCTGTAAATTACTGGTTAGCATTCTATAACATCTCAAGTGGATCAGGACAGGTTAAGTTCATGATGTGAAAAAATTTTAGCTCGTATTTAGTTTTATATGAAGTATATTAATGTTTGCTGGATGATGGAATTGTACCATCTGTCAGTTGGGTTATTAAAATGTTGTCGATGTTGTTTTCTCTGTGTGTTCTTTCCCGGTCTTTTCTCTCTGCATTATTGTAACATGTAGATCTAATTGTTCTGACATACCAAGCACATTTCTGATTTTCAAAAATTGAAATAAAATTCAGATGACTTTACATTTATGAGTTTTATAATTATTTCATACCTCATCACTAAGTATATGCCAGTGGTGCCAAACAAAAAAAGTACAATATATGTTTAACACATGGACAACTAATTATATATAAAAAAAAAAAAACAATAATAATACAAATGGACACAAGTAAAATTAGTGTTAAAGTCTAATCATATCAATTTGAATGGATTTTCAAACCTTTTATATATTAATGCTTTTTACTGCATGTTTATTTCCTCTTAAATGTATCATAATTTACAAGAGACAAGAATATATGCTTCAATATGATACCTGATGACAGTGATAATGAACAATCTATATATATAATATATATAATTGGGTAAAATTGGACGGTTGTACTCTGTAGCTGAAAAAACTACTGAACGTAGAGCCATGAAAAAATTATTGAAAGTAGTTCAAAGACTGAGCAAGGTTTGTATCAATTTATTTTAAGGATGCAACAAACTTGAAAATTTAGAAAAATAGAAAACAAAATGGGCCGTTCGAGGTTTTCCGATTCGTCATTTTTACAGCTCAGACAGGGCTGAGTGTTGTAAGATATTTTGGTAACTCGAAACTTTGGTCACCTAAGGCTCAGGAACCGCTTCACACTCAAACTTCAAACTTTGCATAACAGCATATTATCAGTGCGAAATTAACATGGGCTATATTAAAAATCATGAAATGTTCAGGCTTCTACGTTTCATTTTTCATTGTTTCGGCATCATTTAGTATCTATTTCGAGTCATGGTTCGCCATTTTAAGGTTTCGTTATCACTTCCTGCGATGTATTCACTATCAAACACACTAACCCGTGCGCAAATCATGCTATTGTACGGGACGCGCAGGGTGTCAACTCACAAAGGCAGAGCACTAAGACTTAATTAAAAACAAACAAACAAATATAAAATAAACAAATAGGAATAGGCAAGATGAAGCAGGTCCATAATAACCACCCAGAACTGAAACTAATATTCAAACCGATTTATCCCAGGCAGGGCCGGGGACCTCAGCTAGTTTAAACTAAAGTTGAAATAAACTGTGGTCTTGACTTCTATTTTAAAAAAAAGTAGGGGGTATAATCTGGACTGGGGGGGGGGGTATAGTCTGGCCTAGCCCAAAGTATACCCCGGGGTATATACTGGCCTAGCCCAGAATATACCCCGGGGTATATTCTGGGCTAGGCCAGTTTAACCCCGGGTATAGTCTGGCGGGGGTATAATCTGGCCTGCTACACCGGGTTTGGCCAAGTTAAACACGCCTCTCCAAGAAAAGAAGGGGCCCGGATGAGGGGACTTGCTCGCTCGAAGTCAGCTCTGTTGGGTAGTATTTCCTGTTGGGATCTTATAGTATTACACTTGCTACTGTTTTTTTCAGGAAACGGTGTCTTTGGCTGTAGTGGGAAGTTCCTTTTTAAAAAAAAATTCCTAATCGTGCCCCCAACTTTCAAAATTCGTGCATATAATGGATCAGGTGACATGAGGTCATAAAGTAAATACGGCAATCTAAAGAAAACTTCAATTATGATCAGAAATACTATTGTGTTGACCTTGCATACTGCCTCATGATGTCAAAACTCGGGTTCTGACGTAGGAAGTGGATACGGTACTGTTATACAGGCTTAAATAAATCACAACAAGAGAAAGTCAATAAAACCACATTGCTCTAATTGCGTCACGCCTAAGTGTTCAACGTACGATAGGGAATGCGTTTTAAAAGTACATGGATACAAAACACCCACGTTGAACCCCTATGCAATCTCTTCTAGCAAAGATGAGACAACCTGTCGGTCTGCAGATTTCCAGCAGCGCCTTGAATTAGTTACTGGTCGTCGTATGAAGCCATTTCGAAACAGCCACGCAGATGTCTTGAGACGTCAGATTTTGGGAAAGTCAACCGCAGACTTCTTTCTCCATATGTTTAAAACAACACAGTGTCACATTTTATTGATTTGACCAAAAAAAACAAAAAAACGCCAGGGAGGCGCAAAGGCGTTCCCTGAATTGCGACCCCTTGCTTAGTGAGTCTCAGAATGGCTTGTTTAGGCAAGCATACACATTTTATCGCAGAAGAAATGATTGTACTGTAAGAATTCACGGACATACACGTACATTATACTCACCAGTTTCTGACCTTGACATTTGGCAGATTTAAATTTTCTGCTGCTCTAATCAATGCGTGGTCCCAACCTTGAAATGGCCGGGTGGATGATGGCTTACCAAGTGGAGGTAATTCCGTATTTTCCAACATTCTGGAAGTGTCATCAAACCACCCACGAGAAGTTCTGTTCTCTGCAACAATTATGTGACCTCTTTGGACTTTCTTGCCAAAATTGCACAGTAATAGGGCATACGTAGGCCTACACTCCTTTGAAACTATTTAGTGTGTCGAATTAATGATCCTGACGCAACAAGTTCAGAACGAATTTCAGGTTAAAACTGGACAGAAAAATGGAGAAAAAAGTGTTGACGATATACTAAGTTAGATAAGATTTGGATAAAAAGTATTACTTAGGTTCACATTAAAAATTTGATGACTATAGTTTTCCAGTTTAAACTTTCAGCTGAACGATGTAAGGTGTTTCAAACTCCTTTTTCCCCCCTAAGCTGCATATGTGTTTTGTTTTATATTATGATCGCCAGAGGACAAATAACTCAGAGTGAAGACAACTTTAATATGTCTCAATGATGTATATCAAGATTGTTTTGTTGTTGTAATTGTTGTTTTTTCTTTGGTTTGGTCTAGTGAAGACAAAATAAAATATAAACTTCCCTAAATTTAACAACACTCGATTTCTTTCTTTTCCACCACTGGAACTGAAGATATCTAGTTTCGATCTGTTGTCGCATGTTTAAAAAATAAAATCCTGTTGCACGATGAGATTCAGTGGGTCTAAATAAATATTGTAAACTGCAAACACGGACACATTGAAGAATATAGAAGTGTATATATATATAGAGAGAGAGAGAGAGAGGGAGAGAGACCGACTTGATCAGGCAGATCAGTATTTCGTTATTTCGGGAATTTCTCCTACTCCAGCAAGATACATAAATACCTGTATTCTATCCTGGAGCCGTAAGTTTCTTCCTAACAGCGTCCGCGACCGACGAAACTGTGAAAGGAAACATTCAGTGTTGAATTGAGAAAAATTGTTGTATTGGATCTTAAAAAGTGTGTGCCGGTCAAATTAGAGGCATGGAAAGCCTGGATATGGATGATGTTCTACCCTCTGGCAGATCAATTTCAAAGCTAAGAAATTTTCCTTTTCCTTCTCGTTTCTACCTTTATCTTCATTTCACTGTGAAGAAATTCTTTTGAACAAGGATGTCGGAATATAACCGGATAAGTCCTGAAATAAGTTCATATCATGGGAAGCTAGACCCTGATCGGTGGTCGATGTTATTGGTGTTTTGCTATTGTATTCTTTGAGTTATTCTATTGTTATTTTTGGGATAACCATTAGTATGTGAACACGCAGGACGGAAGAGAATGGCGTGAGAAATCGAGAAAAATGGCTCCTAATAGATAGACGAACCTGAAACTCTCGCATACGGAGGTAACATTTTATCAACAGAACTCTACACAAACCAAGTCATCAATTTCGAATAAATCAGTGTTGTCACAAATGCACTCCTCTCGCGCGAACAGTATGCATAATGTAACTCGGCTTTTGTCTCACCGAAATTCACACGCACACACGAAAACAACAGCTGAAATCCTTTGAGGAAAAATGTCATCTCTCGATATGCCCCATTCTAGAACAAGAGCCATACCTCCGAAATCATTCCTGGTACTCTAAATACCCGAAACACAATGTGTAACTACGGAAAAGACAATAAGCAAATGCCAACAGTGGTCGACAAGACAGAGAATTATTGCAAGTACTTCCGCACCGCGCTAAGACTGGCTTGTTTGTACTGGCATTACCGAAGACTAGAAGGAAAATGAATTACTGTACTGCTTCTGGCTTGGTAACCAGACTAGCGGCAAATTATGTCCTACCAGGAGAAATAACATTGACATTCCATGTTAGCCAAATGAAAAGGGGAGAATGACACCCCCGGGGCGCTTATAAGGAACAGTTCATGTACCATAATGAACTGACTTTCGCTGGAGATGATTTAATATGCATCATGTTTATGTTTATAAGAATCATTTGACCAAATGAGGATAGCCTAGCACAGACTTTCAACCTGCATTATAAAAATAGTAGATTATCCTCACACTACTTTTTGGCTACACATAGGCCAACATGCAAATACATGTACTGATGTAGTGGCACATCAAGTAACATTTCATTATCTACCCCCATCCAAAACATCTGGTCTTATTTCTCACATATTGGTCTTGTCAGATTTAGTTTCAGCCCACAGTTTTGAGCGCTGTTTGCATTTGTTTTGTTTGTTTTTGATGCAGTAGGGCGATTGGGGGGGGGGGGCGAGAACGATGAAAAGGTAGTACGTCTGTTTGTGTGTGTTTGGGTGCATGGGAGGTTTCATTCAAAAACAGACAAAGCGAAAATTACCGGAAGAAGCGGAGAACAATGAAGGAGACGACAATAGGTGAGAAGACAAACAAAAGATGTGTGAGTGTGTGTGTGGTATGTGTGGGGGCTCATGGTGCAACTTTTCCCCCCAGGCACACTGATAAATTTAAGTAAATGAGATAATACGAGTTGTACATGGATAAGGGCACGCCGACTTTTTAAACGTTTCCGGCTTCTTCTAGAAAATAATGTCTGAAGTACATGTATGTGACAGGGCCGGTTAAGATCCCTACTTAATGACGATCGCAGCCATAGGATTTTTCCACGCCTGTCAAACTTAATATAGAGAAAACTTATGACTAGATAGATCTATAATTATGTTCCAGGTCGGGTAACACTAACGACGCAGTGTTTGCAGCAATAGGCACAGGGCCCGTTCGCTTGTCCAGTGGCCGTATGCACGAACTCTCTGTAAATTCGCCCGTTTTGCACCATGGTGCAGGCTTAGTAGTGCATAAGGCCATCCTGGCGTAAACTCAAATTTAGTCGATATGCATGAACTGTTACATCTACCTCCACCTACACATCAATTGCCGCTTACCGCTGCAACAAAAATTGACAATGCGCGTGCACAATCAATACCACGAGAAAACAGCGCCCATCAAAACAAAGCTAAGAGATCGAGGGTGAGTGGAAATCAAATTATTTTTTTCCTTGGCCCGTGAAGTCGTGAATTGGAATGAAATATGAGTTTACTTCCTTTCTTTCTTTCTAGCAGACGCTTCTTTCCCAAGCTTGTTACGCATTGCCTAGCTGATATAGCCGTCCTGGGACAAAGTGTAAAGTTACAAATCCCTTACACGTGGGTGTAGGCTTACGCAAAGTTCATGCATCCCTGGTAATGTTTTGCACAGACGCGTAAGGCCTACACCACCGTGTAACCACAGTTGCGCACAGTTCAGGTAACTCTTGTGGCCACATGCACGAACTTGGTGTAAATCCGCCCTTTCTTCACCATCGTGCAGGTTTAGCACTAGTAGTGCGTATGGCTACTTAGGTGTAAACTCAAATGTAGTCGGTATGCATAAACTAAAGTTACACCTACCTCTACTTACGCAGCAATTGCCGCTTATCACTGAAAAAAAAATGGCATTGCGAATGCACAGAATTTGTTTCCGCCATTTACTGCCAACAGGTAACAAGGCCGATGAAAACAAAAGTAAGAAACTGCAATGAGGATGGCTAGTGAAGTCGAGAGCTGGAATAAAATAATTGTTATTTCTCTCTTTCTTTCTAGCATACGCCACTTTCCCAGGCTAGTAACGCACTGCGTAGCTGATTTCGTCGTCTTCGGAGAAGGTGTAAAGTTACGAGCCCTTTACACGTAGGTGTAGACCAGTTAACCACACCGTGTAACCAGTTACGCACACTTCATGCATACGACCACTGGTCAGCTGAAGCGAATCCGCGCTCGAATAAACAGCGTGCTACACACTTACATTATTCACGATATTTGAGCGATTATTTTACAGGGAAAACATGTCTCGGTCAACAACGACTTCAAGTGGGAATATAGTAGTACATGTAAATGTGTCTTCTGGCGCAAAATTTGCAGAGCGAAGACGGATGGCTAAACACTACATAGGCGCCACTTCCCAGCTGCCTCCTCCTGTAACTCTAACCACTCCATGAGCACAATTTCCCACCTGTTCCCTCTTCTGATCAGTCCATAAGCGCCACTTTCTATGTCACCAATGCTAACCACGTCATGTTTGGCCACAAATGCCATTTTCCACATATCAAATCCGCTAACCACTCAATAAGTGCATTTCCACATGTCACCTCGCTAAACATATATAAGTGCCATTTTCCCACATGCCACACCTCGGCTAATCATTCGATAAGTGCCATTTCCCCATATGTCACCATGGCTAACCTCGCCATAAGTGCTATTTTCCAGATGTCATCTTCGCTAACCACTCAATAAGCACCAGTTCCCATGCATTTGCCACCTGTTCTGTAAGTGTCACTTCCCACCTGCCACATCCCCTATTCACTCTATAAATTATACCATTTCTCATGACCAAGAGAGCATAAAGGGCGGCTAAGGGCCCGCCTAACAGTACACCGAGAAGAAGGACCTCGTGTACAGTTGGTTCATTTTAGAAGGCGGTGATCACTTTTGGGAAATTATGCATTCTCGTGCTGGATGCTGTAATTAATCTTCACCCTAAACCTAACCTAACCTAGAACCACATGCATAAGTTCTTATTTTAAGTGAAACTCTAACCTTTGTGTGGCAAACAAAATGCAGCACATGTACAGGACAAAAATAACACTTCATGAGTAAGTCCTGGTAAAAGTAATGTTTAATAATTATCATGGCTGTAAAAGTTTGCCACATGCGCAGGAGTTTTTTTATTGGCCGAAATTTGAAATCTGATACATGTATACAATGTAATAAAATTATACTGAGAGCCCTAAACCCCATCCGCTCATGAGGATATACCACAGTAAAAGCTTGTTTGAATGTTTCAGAATGAATCTGTAACAAAGAATTATAACTCACTGCATTCCATTTACAATTGTACGTCTTTGAAAACTGGCTACAAAAAAGAAGGTACAATAATGTACAGTGGAAAAAAAAAAAAAAAAACTTGTTTGATGACACACTACCTTAAATTTATTGAAATGCTTTACTGTGACTGTTCAGGAGTTCTTTTTTTTTTTTCTGTTTTCCATCTTTGCCGACAATTTTGAAAACTATTTACAAACATGAAAGTTTTGTTGCCAGCATATTATAATTAATGTGAAAGTATAGCCAGCCTCACTTTTTCTTATGCTTCATTAAGATTTCATTGGTCTATAATTTAAAAATGTTTGAATTTTGTGTTCAGTTTGTTATGCCTCTGGCACTGATAATCAAAATAGGCTGTCCGTGCGGCTGTCATACATATCCTTTTCACCTTTACCATAGGCATCTTTCTCAGCTCAACCAAAATAAACTTGTCAAAAGAAGTGAACAATAATTAATGTCAAAGCAGTTATACATTTTATGTACACTTAATAATATGGTGAGCTGACAGTATAAAATTTACTAAACACACAAGGTTAATGTGAATATGTTCACAGTTAGTTATATTTAAAGACGATATAGCTTTATTAACATCATGGAAGACTTCGGATTTCGTTGTATACCTGCTCGGTTTAAAAATAAATTCAATAGAAAGCAACCTACGAGTAAGCTGCATAATCATGGACCGAGAGATCACAAAAGAAATACACCCAAATTAAGGCACAGGGAAAAGCCTTTCAAAATGTGCAACTGAAAAAATCAAGAACCACAACTAAAACTACTTGGACGTACTTCCCTTGTTTGGCAAATTTACACATCGCGTCTGCTTTATTTCAAGATGGGAAAAAAAACAAAAAACACCAAAAACAATGTTTTGGTACTAGACAGTTTAGATAGGAATAATGGCAATTGGTGTGAGAACTTGAGCAGTAACTTCTTCTGCTGTTTGTCTACATCATCCTATACAGTGCCATGCTGTAAATTTACAACATCAGTGATTTTGGCACCATGGGAAAGGCAAAAAGTGATGGTCAGGTTTAAATCTGACTTCACTATATCATTTTTACAATAGCATAAAAGTAAACGGATATTCAACTCGAACGTGAAGTCAGTCCTGTTGTATGGATGTGAGACTTGGAATGCGTCCCAGGCCTGCATAAAGAGAATCCAAGTTTTCATCAACAGATGTTTGAGGAAGCTACTTAAGATCAGATGGACAGACAAGGTCAGTAATGAAATTGTATGGAAAAGAACAAGACAGAACCCAGTCAGAGAGGAAATTGGTAGGAGGCGATGGAGATGGATCGGCCACACTCTCAGGAGGCCAGGAAACAGCATCACGAAGAAGGTATTGGACTGGAATCCCCAGGGCAAGAGATCAAGAGGAAGGCCGCGCGGAACGTGGAGAAGAGCCAGAGAAAATGATGTGCAACGAAGCGGAAAGACTTGGAATAATGTAAAGAGGCTGGCCCATGATAGAGAGGGATGGAAGGTGTTTGTTGGTGGCCTATACCCTGATCCAGGGTGAGAAAGGCAATGATGATGATGATGATAAAAGTAAACACAATGCTAACACACAAAACGAGTGATTAATAAACAGACTCACAACAAATACAGTTTTTGAATTTTAATAATAAATTGAGATTTGCATGATGTTAAATAACTACCATATTTTTCCTTTTGAAGTCTGTTGAAAGTTGGGAATACTAAGTTTATATTATCACAAGTAACCAAATGAAAATAGAACACTGATACAATTCCATGGTGATGACAGTTTTGATCAAATTCAGTATTTTCAGTTTTAGAATCAGTCTACAACAGGCTTTACTTACAATCAATCTCAGGATCGCATGGGCCACTAACAAATTAATGTTTGCATATATGTAAATATGTAAAACCTAATAAATCAAAGATATTTGAAAGATATACATAAAAGCGATATAAAACAGAAAAAAAAAAAAAAAGGAAAACTGTAGCACCAACTAAATGTGATAAACTTTTAAAACTTGTAAGATGCAGCATCATTATGAAATTGCTTTGAAAAATATAATTCTAAATGTTCAAGCTATATGACTGTCATGTTCTTTGGGTGTCTTCACCTGAAAATAGAATAGGACAATTAAATAATTTTCAGTGCAAATATGTCGGTGCTCTCTCAGAATCAGAATACACAAGATGAAGTATGTTCACCAGTGCAGTATCCCAGTCAGGTCATTAGAAGTATTTAAAACTGTCACTACTAGAGAAACACTGCAGTGACATGGACAGCTTTTCTAGAATTTTGTCACTGCCTGTAGCAATAGCAATTACCAGGCTTATTTCTTTTTCATTACAATTGAGTTCTAGTTATCATCATACAGAATTAGTGAAAGAAAGGCAAAGCAACAAATTGTTGGAAAATGTATTTCCAACTTTTCAGGACTAGAATTTTGCTCCCACAGACTCCTGATCACATACTCTCTGAAAAACATCTGGTTCAGATTGACGAAATATTACAAAAACTACAGAAAAACTGTGGAGTTGCAGCGAGGCTTAAATCTTTCTGTCCCAGTTCATTTAGCACCAGATGCCCAAGGAACACAACACAGAGCTTAACTCTAATAAGATGTACATTTTCAAATGGCAAAAACAAGAGTAAAACATATATATATGCATAGTTCACATTGTTATATACCATACTGATGGGAAAATGCAGAAGTTTTATGATATGTACAATTCAGTGTGATTTGATGTGTCTGCTGCTATGTTTAATCTCAGGAAAGAGATGGTGGGGAAAAAAAGCGAAACATTCATGATTCATTTCTGTAGCCTACTGTTTGAAAAACTATTTACAAACATGAAAGTTTTGTTGCCAGCATATTATAATTATGCATCCATAATTGAGCATCCATTGCTCAATTGCTGATCATTGTAAATCATCCAAATTTCATATTTTTGAATTGCCGTATAGTAATTCATGAGAGTTTATGCCAAGTTTCTCTGAGTTCTGAGCAATAGTTTGTTTTTCATCGAAGTTTGCATGTGCACAAGTAGTAGTCCGAATTCACATAAAAAACATGAAAAAAGATAACACAAAGTCGGAAGAAAAACACTGAAAACTGACAATGTGCTTTCTCAGATTGTGAACAAAGCTAATGGGCATGGAAGTGGCCCGGATTTTTCATATATAACAGGTGAAATAATGAAAATGACGATCGACGCATGGTGCGTTGGTTGGGCATCTAGGCGATTGGCGATCAACGCACCATGCATTGATCAGGACGGAAAGAGTTAAGCAAAGTCAGAAATTGGCAAAAAGAAAAAGTTGTACGTCTTTGCGTTTCATTGCATCGTTTGGATATTATTTCTTATGTGAGGCTTTGCTACATACAACTTTTTCTGTTTGCCGATTTTTGACTTTGTTTCAGTCCATCAGTTCTTTAAAAGATTTGACTAACAATACACGGCTGCTTATTTTCCGCTGAAATTGAACATTTAGACGAGACTGCGAGAGAGTAATAAATCAGGTGTCAGTCGGGGTCACAGAGTTCAACTGGCCGGCGGCCAGTTAGATGGCAGCTGCATAGTTGTTCCAATAATTATGCCAGACAATATTTCACCCTCTCATTTAACTGTGCCGAGCCCAGTACATGCAAACCAGGCCTTCAATAAATGCGTTTAACAAACTACATTTCTGTGAAAGTTTGAAAATTCTGTGATAAATAGGACAGATTTTACAAGGGGACAAAATAGGCCAAACTGGACTATATTGTCGGGCACACTGATTAACAATTTTGCTTAAGTAACACAATTTCTTCAAATAAAAAACAGTTGATTTTTTCAGCAACATTCTGAATTTGGTTAATCTACACGCTGTGCAAATTTCAAGAAAAGAGCAATCATCTCAATGAAAAAATGTCCAGTTAAAATAACCCAGTGATGTAAAAGACACTGATGGGCATTAATTTGTGGTGACATTTCGCTCATAAGTCATATGTTGGACAAGTTATGACAGTAACCTGGAGACAATGGAACATTTATATATATGTACGTGATAGCATGAGCACTGTAAATGTGCCAATAGTTTGTGCAGTATATGTGGCAACAGATCATTAACCTGAAGAGGAAATGATTAAAAAAGAAAAAAATACCCCACTCAGTGTGAAGTACATAGGGATGATTTGTTTTTAGTTTTGGAGGTAAATATTAGCAATGATTTGCAATGCACTTACAGAACTACCGTGTGCTCAAATACATGCAGTCATTTTCACTTGAGAGACTTAAAGAAAAGGAAGAGTGTGGCATCGTTACAAACCATCAAGGCATTCATCAATGTGAGTGCCAGTACCAGGGTGAGTACAAGGCTGCAAATTGTTATGAAATCACATTTACTCCCGGTTTCTCCAACTCTCCATGTGTTCTGTCCTTCTCTTCCCCCCTCCCCCCCCACAACAATGAAAAGGCCAGGTGATGAACAAAGGTTTAAATGGACCTCACATAAAGTAACATTAACAGACATTTTTCATACAAACCTCCGAAATTTATTTTTATGTTGCTCTGCAGCTTCGTTATCAATATATATTCTCTTGATTGTGTGTGGTTTGCAAGCGACTTATTCCATTCTCACTGGCGGCATTCAGGCCTTGTGTTAGTATTACTTATTCTCGTGTTTGTTGGGTGCTTCTAGTAGGGTCGCTTTCTCTCCTGTCATTCTGATATATTCTGTCTATCATCTTGCTTCTTCCTAGCACAATGAAATCTTTATCGTGTCGTTGTGCTTTCTCCAAACTCAAACTCATGTGCACCCAGTGACTCTGCTGTCCCCCCCCCCCCCACCCCCCTTCTGGGTGATTCTGACTGACCGTCACATAAATTGTGAAATTCAATCCCCATTCAAATAGATTTATGACTCAAGCAATCTCAGACATTAACGGCTCCCATCGCCAATTAGGGGTGCCCACGAGGACGTGAAACTGACCAGCACAGTGTTATCTGAAACCTCTGTGTTAATTAAACAGCTGTAGAGATATCCCATGACTTGCCCTTCACCTGATTTTTGGCACATTGAGTAGCTCATTGTCTCTTCTGTGTTCAATAGTTGATTCAGAGTTGTTTTATTTGAGGAATATTTTATTCATTTTTTTAAGAATGCCAGTAATGGAGTCAAATTGTGGTGAAAATGAAGCATTTTCTAACGGACATAGCTATGCAACGAACCCCACTAAAACAACTAGATTTTCAAATTTATGTAACTAGTCCTCTCCTCTCTATTGTAACAGAGTGAAATGCGTGGAATTTTAATACATCAAACCACTATAAATATTATTTCCATAGACCATGTCATATAGCTTCGTTTTCGGGGCTGCCGCTAAATTCAACGTGAAGCCATTGACCTCTTAACCCCGACCTAGTGGCGAGGACTAGGCGGCTAACTAAAATATCACTTGTTAACAGCTGTGAATAAGTAAATTATACTTCAAATTACTGCAACAGAAGCTGGACCCAGCAGTCTTACATGGATTCATTATAAACAGCCTTTACCATCTTTGAATGGCAGAGTTCGTACACTCTGAAAATTGGGTTTTATTTCTCACGCGGGGTTTTGCAACATACAACCTTTTCTTTTTGCCCAATTTTGACTCTGAAAATTGCAAAGTAGTAGATTGTGTATGATTTCAAATGAATATTCCAATGAGAGTTATTATGTAACTTCTCACCAGCTGCTTTTTAATTTATTTGCCTAATAAAATTTAACAATAAAATTCCTTTCATATTCTTTAAACTAATCTCATGAAGTTTCCCAATGACTGCCAATTTCTGAGGTGTCAATCACGAAATTATACTGCTTTTAATTCATCAAAAGATATTTACCTGTTCTGGTAAATATGTCCTGGTACAAAACACTAGTTTCAGTTATCTTCATCATGATTACAATACTGTAGTCCTGATAACTTTTTTTCCAAAATGACATCTACAAGAATCAAGAAAACCAACAACAAAATGTCTGTAACTATCAAGTGTTGCAACACTCACTGCCATGATGAAAAAATTTAGTTCAGCAAGAGATCATACACTGATCACTCAACTTTTTAGTTTCCTTAGCTCTGTCTTTTTCAATAGTCACTGCCTTTTCCAGATTGTCACATAACAAGTTAAAAGATTAGCACATTAAGAATTCTGTGTACTCACCACTTAATTGATCACTTTAATTCTAGCTTTAGCTCTGTCTTCATTGTGTTCATTGAAAGCTATACAGGTGTAATCACCTTCATGGCTCTTCATCAAACCTTCAATCTGCATCCAACTGGTCACTTGGTATTTGCCTGGGCCCCCACGAGTGGAAGTCACAACATGGCTATCGTCACCTGAAATTTGGATAGTTTGTATAGAATTATTTTTAGCCTGGGTAACTATGCATGTACTCGATAGTTCATAACCCTCGTCCCAAGTTAAGTGAACTCGTTCACATAACACCCCATGCGGGGATAGCCAGCAGCCAGTCAGCCGATCGTTCGCGTGTTGCCGATAACCTCGGCGGTCCGGTCAATCGGGTCCTTTTGAACACATGTATCGTGTTTACTTTAGGATGCAATAACAACAATAGTGGTGGATAAATCGTAAAGTGATATTTGGATAAAGTATTGTGATGATATGCAATATGTTCTATTGTTAAATGGAAGGCCCAAAATCAAGAATTTTCTGCATTTACATGCTGTTTAACATACGTTTTATCATTTTCCCAAGACCTCTGTGCTTTTTTTGCCATTAAGTCAGGCCATTCAGGTGAACAAATTATTTTTTAAGCCAGGCGCTTAATTTACTAACCACATGTATCGTGCCATTGCCGCCTCCCTCCTCTACTATGTAAACTTCCACATACTATGTTTTTAGTTTTAGCAAGAGATTTGATTTCCAGGTCGCAGAGCACATACATGTACTGAAAAGCAGTTTTATCAAAGCAACACAATATCTCTCTATTTACCACATCAAATAAAGACAACGACCAACAACAAAGTCGGTCATTTCCTCCCAGTTTTCCCTGATGAAAAACCTACAGACAGACGCCCTTATGCAGCATGCCCTAGTATTACATCGGAATTCATAATTACAGACATAGAATGGTGTCGCAAATACGCACATGGTCCTGTTCTTCCCATTTCACATGTAGACGACAACAAGCATCAAAGTAAGTTTCCCCAAGAATTTCCCCAGTTCGAACTTTAGACCGTCAGTACTACTACATGAGTATGACGAATAGTTACGAATAGTTGCATCGTCATGAACATAATCTTACGGTACCATTCTGTTAGATACAGTAGAGATGACAGGGTAGATAAACACATGAAAATTGTGTGGAAAAAAAAAACGAGTCGCGACAACCGAATAAACAAAGCACGAGGAGCAGCACTGCCATACAATATATTCACCTCCCGCTGGACCCGGTGTAGCAGGCCAGATTATACCCCCGCCAGACTATACCCGGGGTTAAACTGGCCTAGCCTAGAATATACCCCGGGGTATATTCTGGGCTAGGCCAGTTTATACCCCGGGGTATACTTTGGGCTAAGCCAGACTATACCCCCCCAGTCCAGATTATACCCCCTACTTTTTTTTTTAAAAACAAGTCAAGACCACAGTTTATTTCAACTTTAGTTTAAATTGTTCATTATTACTGTCATTAGGTATCATACTGAAGCATACATTTTTGACTCTGTAAATTATGATACATTTAAGAGGAAATAAACATGCACTAAAAAGCATTGAAATAAAAAATGGTTGAAAATCCATTCAAATTGATATGATTAGACTTTAACACTAATTTTACTTGTGCCCGTTGGTATTATTATTGTTTTTTTTTTGTTTTTTTTTGTAATTAGTTGTCCATGAGATAAACATATATTGTATTTTTTGTTTGTTTGGCACCACTGACATATACTTAGTGGCAAGGTATGAAATAATTATAAGACTCATAAGTGTAAAGCCATCTGAATTTTATTTTAATTTTTGAAAACCAGGAATGCGCTTGATATGTCATAACAATTAGATCTACATATAAAGTTAAAATAATGCAGAGAGAAAAGGCCGGGAAAGGACACACAGAGAAAACAACAACAACAACATTTTAATAACCCAACTGACAGATGGTGCAATTCCATCATCAAGCAGACATTAAATACTTCACACGGAACTAAATACATACTAAAATTTTTTCACATCATATGAACTTAACCTGTCCTGATCCACTTGAGACATTACAGAATGCTAACTAGTAATATACACAGTAATAAAAAATAAGAACACGAAATCATCTTTTTTACCTTGAAAATAAAGAGAATATAATCAATATCAGAATCATCATCATCATCATCTTGGAATATTATAAAGATAAGAGGGAATGTAAAAATGACCTACATATCATTCTAGAATCTATAAGCAGCAAAGTGTGTGTGTACCAACTACATGTATATGTAAAAAATGTGTTAAATCTTTTCACCTATTCAAGTAGAACTGGACAGAAAGCTTTAGTAAAGTAGCTTTGATAGTCGTGAAAACTGACAGATTAAATCAACTGAGACAACTGCATTGTAGAAAGTAATTACAGTATGTTACGGCAAAAATTCGATGGATCATGTTGCGTTAACATTTCTTGTTAGTAAATTCTTTGATAGCTTATTTGTAGAAAGGAATACATTTCATGTAGCTGGCGGTTTAAGGCACTGGATTAGTTTGCAGGGCAGTTGAAGGATTGCAATTATGTGTTATAGTGAATAAAGGCATGTCACTTGCGGGTAAAATAAAATTTTAAAAACTTAATGTTGTATCCTTGAATATTTTGCCTGAATATGGCAGTAAAATCTGGACTGGAGGAATATAGTTTGGCCTGAAGACCACAGTTTATTTCAATCATAGTTTAATTCATTTTTTTATCACTGTCAACGGGCACCATAGTAATACATGTACATACATACATACATTCTTGACTTCCGTAAATCATAATACAATTCAGAGGAAAAAACATGCATTATTATGTATTGATATGATATGGGGTGCATATCCATTCAAACTGATATTATGATTCAACCCTCATTTCACTCACGTTCGTTGTCATGTTGTAGTTGTTTTTATAGTTGGTTGCCCATGAGTAAAATTTGCACCCTATTGTTTGTTTGGCAGTTATGGCATTGACATACACTTAGTCACAATGGATGAAATAATTAAGACGCTCATAAAAATGAAGTCTTTTTAGAGTGTTTTTGTGTGCGAATACACAGTTGTTAAATCCTCTGGCAAGGGACGTGTCAAGCTAAGGAGGGTAAAGACGGAGAAGGTCTTTTTTTTTTTAAAAATCTATTTCACTCGCGAGTGACAAACCTTTATTCACTATAACACGTAAGTTCAATATTTCAAATGCCTTTGCAAACTAATCCAGTGTCTTAAAACATAAGATACATGAAATGTATATCTTTCTACAAATATGCTATCAAAGAATAATATTCACTAACAAGAAATACTGTTAATGCAACATAATCCATCGAATTTTGCCTTAACATGCTATAGATCTAATTACTTTTTACAATGCACTACTTTTGTCTCAGTGGACTTACTCGGTCGGCCTACACACCTGTCAAGGCTATTTCACTAAAGCTTTCTGTCCAGTTCTACTTGAATATTTGAAAAGATTTAACACACTTTATAAATGCAGTTGATACACACATATTGCTGCTGTTTCTACACTCCCTCTTATATCTTTGTATTATTCCAAGATGATGATGATGATTCTGATATTGATATTTCTCTTTATTTTCAAGAGTAAATAAGATGATTTCGTGTTCTTATTGTTATTAATGTATATTACTGGCTAGCATTCTGTAACGTTTCAAGTAGATCTGGACAGGTGGAGTTCATCTGGCAAAAAAATTTAGTGCCTATTTAGTTTTATGTGACGTGGATGATGGACTTGCACCATCTGTCAGTTGGGTTATTAATATGTTTTTATTATTTTTTTCTATGTGTGTTGTTTTCCAGCCTTTTCTCTCCTCATCATTGTAACAAAAAATACAATGCATGGTTTACTCATGGCCAACCAATTATCAAATTAATAATAATAGTAATATCAACACACAAGAGTGAAATTAATGCTGAAGTCTAATCATATCAGTTTGAATGGATACTCAATCCTTTTGTATATCAATGCATTTTAATGCATGTTTGTTTCCTCTAAAATGTATCATGATTAACAGGAGTCAAGAATGTATACACCATATGTAAACAATTTAAACTAAGGCTGAAATAAACTGTTATTTCCTATAAATTGTATTATGATTTATGGGTGTCAAGAATGTGTTCATGTAGGTATTAATATGATATCTGATGACAGTGATGAAGAACAGGTGGTCTGTTCTGTGGTCTTGACTTGTTTTTTTAAAAAAAGTAGGGGGTATAATCTGGACTGGGGGGGTATAGTCTGGCCTAGCCCAAAGTAACCCCGGGGTATAAACTGGCCTAGCCCAGAATATACCCCGGGGTATATTCTGGGCTAGGCCAGTTTTACCCTGGGTATAGTCTGGGCGGGGGGTATATTTTGGCCTGTTACACCGGTTTGCAGTATGTAGGCCACAATATTGGCCTCGTGTGTTGCGCGAGGAGGCCAATATAGTGGCCTCCCGCAGAACGAGGGTCAACCTTCAGAACTGAACTTAATTATCTGTTTGAGTAATCTGGGTAGCATGATTAAATTTCATCCAATAGGGATTTTTTTGAAAATGCATGAAAATGGAAAAAAGCAATGGAATGGCTTGAATCTGAGATTGTTGCGGCTCTGTACGATATATAATACAGTAGAACTTCAACATAACAGGGTTCACAGGACCACTGTAAAACTCCTGTTCTTAGAAAGGTCCTATTTTAGGCAAGGTCAAATGGAAACCATGAGACAAGCACAGAATAATCCCTCCCTCTTAGATTTAACCACACATGAACCCCTATTAGCCCTGATTTCCATATTAATAAAAAAATAATTGTGTATAATGGGAGAAATTTTATTTATTATTTATCCAATTATAAGGCCAGTTTGGGGAGGCTACATTATACACACATGATTGCAAAATTTTATGAACTCCAATCTGCCGGCATTGCTGATCACTAAAACTCATCTATGCTCATTCGTCACATAGCCAGTATAGGCCTACATAGTGCAGCATTTGTTTTATTTCATTTTGACACATTGTCATTAAAATGTGTAGCCCTACTGATTTCATTTGGGGTTGGGTACAGTAGAACAAACGGATTTATCCACATGGAGGGACCATATTTAAAAAATGTTTTTTTAATGCAATACAGATTCAATGCTCACAGGAAGCAGACAGTCAGCATCCAAATGTCTACGATGCTGCCAGGCTTATCATTTCAGTTGTCCTTGACAGAGGACATTACATAAAGTCTGGTGCCATAGTGACATCTTGCATTGATTTCGCATCATTGGGGGTTATTGTCCACTCATGCAATGGCCCATGGACATTCCAAGGCACCAACCTAACTCTCATTTACTCCAGCAATGCATGTATACACAGAGGATTGGTGACTGGTCATTCTGCACTCCACTACAATGCCCTCCTGTATACCCCTACTGGCCACCTCCCAATCTCCCAGCCACGGGACATTCTGCTTGGTGTGTTGTATGACGTTGAAATGAAAAATGCGATTATACCAGAGGTGTGCTTTATTTGCCACTGCTGTAAGCAAGTATTTTGTTCTTATGAGAAGAGCACATGAAATGAGGATTATAAGTTATGCTGTTGTACCTGTAGTCTGGCTTAATCCGAGGCTGTTTTATTTGAGGTCCACTGCAGTAAAGTTATGATATTTTCATTTTCTGTGAAAGGTTTTACTTACACAGTGGAACTTGGTTATAACGAGAGGTCATGTTCCACCAAAAATGTCTCGTTATTCCCAAGGTCTCGTTATTCCAGGAAAGCGTCCAAAAGGCAAGGCAAGGGATAAAAATACCCCACTATGTGCAGTACATGTTAACAAGGGGGGGATTACCATGAAAAATAATGGTTATCTCTCTTGTTGACATGTCCTGTCGATCAAAGCACATATACTGTAATATCAAACTAACAGCAGGTCTCGGCCTTCATCTTGGTACTTTTTTTTTTCCTCTTTATGTGCTGACGGTAGCCATGTTTCGGTCAAATTACGAGAGAGTCAGATTCAAAAGTTAAGGCAGACAAGGAACAGTCTGGCCACGTGTTTGTGACATAGGAAATGTAGGCATGTGGTCACAAAACCCGGTGTAGACAGAGCATACGCCACGCAGCGATCAACTATGATCAAAGACTGTGCTGCCAGTAATAATTGCCTTGCGAGTTGTGGCCCCACCTGGGCATCTCTTGCTTAGGCCTAATAATAAGTATGCTTTCTCTCCCCACTGAGCACACCACGCGCAGCCAGTTCAAAGTGATGAGTCATCACTCACTGGGGCAAACTGTGGGGCTGGCCATGAAGGCTATAACCGTGTAGCTTCGTCAGATACGTGCACTCTCTGATTACTGCTTGTGATGTGCAATAATTATTACTCCAGCACGGTCTTTGATCCGCGTAAATCAGTACCATATATGGTAAATTTTTTGGTTGCGTGGGTGGTGGCGTAGTGTGCGGTCAATAAGAAAACAAAGCTTTTTAGGTAAAGCAAGATCTTAAGAGATGATTGGACAGGTGGGCGGGCATAAATTTATTGACTGCGTGGGTGGTGGTGTACAGTGCTGTCAGTGTCACGGCACACGGTCAGCAAGTAGACAACGCTTGCTAGGCCTACGCAAGACATAACTGGGCGGGTGGGCAAATGTAAATTTATTGATTGCATGGGTGGTAGTGTAATGAGCTGTCATGACACGTGGTCAGTAAGGAAACAAAGCACTGACGGGCTGAGTGAGAGGTGACTAGACGGGTAGGCGTACAGTAACAGACAAAGAACACTATTATATGTCTGACTCGCTACACGCTGTACTGCGGCCGCTCCCACAATTTGCCATATGCACAGAGAATTAATTCTCTCGCTATAGCAAAGGTTGTGATTATCAATTGCCGTTATTCAAGTATTTTAATATATAGCTTATATAGTAGAAAAAAACGGGGATTTAAACTGTTCTCGCTATAGGCAAAGTTCTCGTTATTAGCAGTGTCGTTAAACATGATGGTCCACTGTATATGGGCTTTGCACAATTGACAACAGAGATCATATGACAAGATGCTCCAGTAAAGGAAAATAATCTTGGTTCCATAGTTTTTCACTGTTAATGTTTAATCTACCTTAGAGCTGTTCCTGTCCTCAGAGAAAGATGGAACTGGATGTTCGGAAGATCAATGATTTATAAAACTGCAAAGACTGCCAGCATTTACGAGACTAGAAGAATTTTGAAAATTTCACATCAAAAGAACACAGCTTACCTGGGATATCATATGTCTTGCTATTGGCTTTGGTTACTGTCCAGCGAATGGTTGGTGTGGGGAAGCCCATTGCTTCACAGGCAAGTACAACATTGTTGTTTGTTGTGTTACGAATGTACTCAGGCTTCGTGACAATTTGTGCACCTACGGATATCGGATGGATAAATGTTCATTTGGTGGAAACAGGAATACATATGTAGAATAGAATAGTACAAAAATACCTTTCTCATATTAAAATATGTTTTTCCATACTTCACTGATATGAATAGTTATAGCTTCCAAAGTATGTAGCTTCTTATCAATCATCCTTTTCAGCAGGCTGTTGCAATTCATCCAGTTATTAGAAAGAAACTGTAAAAAGCACATTTTTAATAATCTTATTTCATTTTCACCTGCCTCATAGTATTGGAACTGGCTGCACTAAGAAGTCCTTTTACAAGAAGTTATATTTTCTGAGTTCACTATATAAAATGTCCAAAGCATGCACTGTTGTAACTTAAGTTGACTTAACTGATTGTGTGGAGGCTTTCTTTTTAATAAATGGAGAAACAGAATTGACAGGCTAAAATACAGTCGAGCATGGAAAACTGGAATTCTTTGGGGTGGTTTCATCTAGTTCGAGTTTGCCGAATTTCAAGGAATACGTGAAACATTAATCATGAAGTGTTGTTGTGCATTCAAGGAAAATAATAGTTAATACAGCTGACAATATGTACCACTGATTGCCTCCCTTAATCTCTCCCTCCCCCCTCCCCCTTCCTGTGGTCAGTTAAAAGAGAAGGCAGTTTCCACGGTAATTAGGTCAAAATTCAGCCCCAAAATTTTAACTGATGTTATGAAAAAAATGCCCTCCTATGACTTCAGTTCGAATTGAAAGGCGATAAAGAAACACTAAAATCAATATCATGAATTTTAGTATAGGAATAATATCAATTATCAATACAAAATGCATCCTGATCGTAAGAAAAACGACCGATGAAAGTTCCCGACCGAAAATGCCCAATTAGATTAAATGTTTGTGTGGAATTTATTTATTTTTCTTTAATAAAACCTATTTAGACATGCTGTCCAAGACTCTAACTCGTACATTTTCATCCTTTGTCTCATTTGTCTTGTTTGTCGGCATGAAATGACGTTCTGAATGCGACCCAGTTTATGATGGCCCGTCGGACGCTCTGTGCTAAAAATTGCACATCATATCAACTGTTGTTTTAAATCTCACGAATGTTTTTTTTAAATAAAAAATATATTCCACGCTCCCTTTCAAAGGAATACCACAATTTCAGTAGCTTTAAGGCAAGATTGAATGCTTTTTTTCGCATTTTCAAAATTCAGATCGTTATGTGGAATCTCGTCTTCGATGCGATTCTCACGATATGAAAACTACAAATTTTGTCACAAAAAGAGGCACGTGCTTTCGAGAGGGCATTCTTCCTTGAAAACACTTTCTTCTGAGATATTCTAAATGTAAGAAATTTAATTTATCGTGCCTTAGTCACTTTCCAAACTTTGTCGGACGCTTTTGCTAACGATCTGAATGAAGATTCAATTTCCAGAAAATCTGGGTTTCAACTTCGAATTTCAGTCTGAAAACTGAAGCCTGGGCAGAAATGGAAGCAAAGGCCCTTCCTATTTGTATTCAAAGTGTGTTCACACTCGATTAGAAAATCTGCATTTTGGTGTAAATTCAGATCGTAGAAAAGAGTGACAGATTAAGATCTGGTCTCGATCAGATCGTTAGAGTTGTGACAGAGGTCCATCAGACTTAATGACCGATGCCTCTGACAGGTTTTCTTTGAATGTTAGAAAATGATGACAGACACTTCAGATTGTGAAAAAATGATGACCGATTTTAAGCCTAAGCCTTACTTGGTATTTTAGTATATTAGATCTAGGACCTAAACATTTATAATTCAGATAATCTAGTCTAGATCTAGATCTAGTTTCTAGATGTTCTGATCCAGAGATTCTTGATTAGAATTCACACAGATCCACACTAGATTACTAGAGATCTAGATCAGCAAACTGCATTATTTTTTAATGAATCTGAAGGACAAATCTATCATTTTTTTAGATATAACTGCCCATGAGTGAGAAAATTCACAATTTATCATGCAGATTCTAGGCCTACCGTTTCAAATTTAACCAGTTCTACATTTTGACAGGGACTGTGTTGCATTATGTAGGGGTTACGTTGTCACTCAAGATAATGTGATTTCCAGTTCGAGACCCAAGTCTGGACCCTCATTGAGTCCTTGGGAAAGACTCGTTGTGGGATTATGAATAGACAGATCTAGTAAGTTACAATTTTTCATAACATATTTTTATACACAATACACAAGCATAATGGCATTGTGTGTTGCTCGTGAATAATTGAATAATTTTACAGAGTTTTAGTAAAAACTTTATAAAACTTTTGTCTTTGCAATCTTGAAATACAATGACCTCCACTAGCGCCCGTTGGTACCAGCAGTTAAAGAAAAGGATCCTACAAAGTATGCTGAATACCTCGACACTTTCTTTTGACATGGGACATTAATAATCTTTTCACTATTTTATTATTAGCCTACACTATTATAATTCAGTTTTGAAAACAATAATAAAATGTTAAAGAATAGAAACTGAGAAAACTTGTTTGTCTTTTATCAATTTATCACTCGTTGTGTCTGTTTCAACATTTTTGTCGGAATGTGATGTAATTATGAAGGAATAATTGAAGGAACACATAGCCTACTTGATGTGGGTATTAGATAATAAAAATTCAATTTATCTACCTGCATTTTTACTTTTTTTTATGTCAATCTAGGCACTTTAATCAAACTAATTACCACTTTGAAATTTTAACCCTCAGCAAGGGGAATAATCATGAAAAAAATCGGTTTTATTGCATAACCAGGGACTTGGCTGACCCTAAAATTGTCATAACTGAGTTTGTTTCAGAAAGACGAATCCAACCATATATTACATGTTCACATTTGATGTAGTGAAAACTTTGTCGGAATATTAACAAACAGGGAAGTTCTGAATAGTTATACTGTGGAAACTGCCAGAAGCAATATTAAACTGACGTCGCATTACGACAGTAATGTGATGCTGATATAATGCATGCACACAGCAGCACGCGACCTTGTGCCCGAACGTGTTTTTTTTCTTCTGGAAGTGCTTCGGTAAGGACCGTTTCCAAGTCAAGCCCCACAGCGATAAAATAAACTGAAGGGTGAACACAACTCACTGTTTCTCTCTGTTCGGCTTTACTCCCGTTCGTACCGATGAGCACGGGACAAACAACAAAAAAAAAAAGGTTATTTTCTGCATGAATCAATCGTCTCAGGTGTTTCAGTCGCCGTTTTTATCGGGGGGGGGGGGGGGGGGACACACTATAGGCCTACACACTATCCTGCCACCACTAGGCTATGCTACGGCTAACCGATTGAAATTTCTGGTGTTTGGTTTTGTTTTTTTCTAATTCTGGGCTACTTGGATGACACTCACCGCGGGAAAACTGGTTCGACGAATCCGTGTCGTAGTTCGAGGTTCGCGTGAAATAACTACAAAGAATATTGAGAAATAAATTCCGGACCTAGGTCTTTGTTCGTGGGATCCATGATTTCGACTTAGGTGTGTTCGAGTTTCTTGTGCTCGACTGTAGGACGGTTTTGGAAGAATAAGATGGGGTAGAAAAGGTGATTGGTTACTGAGATTCTGCAGTACCCACATTCTTGTCCATTATATCATATAAATTCAGTGAAATGAACAATAGTCCCATACCAGGGTCACATGGTCCGACAGTTTTGACTTCCAGTGTGTCAGTTTGGCCTTCCCTTACTGCAGCAGCCATTAGCTGACACAAGTTGCTAGTGGTGAAAGAAAGAAAAAAGAGCTCAAAATTTACTGAACCTGACACTCTGCTCCGCAACTGTTACTTACTGTTAACTCACTATATATGCAAAAGTCTTTTCCACTCTGGTATGGAGCACTTTATGAAGCAAACATTTTAGACAATTTTTAATATACCAGTAATTCACTGTCCTTTGGCCCATGCATTTTAATTCTAATGCACATACATGCAATAACATTTACTGCAATAAACAGTAAATATTGGTCTCCCTATTGTTCTTGAGCAATCCGCCCCTGCTTAGATCTAGTATTAGCATTTATTAGCAGGTGTTCATCATAGAGGGCAACGTGCTGTACAGAATGAGTTAACAAACTGTGCTCTTTTAACCCCTTTGTTGCGTCAGCTTTTTCAATGCCCATTGCAACACTGGTTTCAGCTTGTTTGGTTAGCCATTGCGTCAGCACACCAGGCTTTTTCAGGCTTCTTTTGCATCAGGGCTAGGCCTAGACTTAGATGTCTTTGCAGGAGGCCCTCCTCTCTTCAGTGCTTTCCTTTTACCCCCACTAGATCTACTGTGGTCTCTCTCCACAGTGGCAGCAGCAGTGGGCCTAGACATAGATCTAGACCTACTTGTCGAGATTGAGGGACCAGGCTGATCTGCATCAGTACTGGATGTAGCTCTATCAGAGCCTGACTTTGGCTTACTCCACACATATTCTGACCCAAAATTGCAATATCCATCGCCTTCAATCTCTTCATCCTCCAAAATACCCGGATCTAGATCAAATAGAGAAATGTGCTGGCATTTTTCAGTCATTTTGGTGCATTCTATAATATTCTGTGACTTCTTGTTCATCTGCTCAACGTAAGCTGGGTTTATTGATCATAGCACCAGCAGTACAGAAACCAGAACAAAATTGTTATCAATATACATATTTTTTATTCCTGAACAATTATTCAGTTTTGCACTGTAATAGCATAAGCGTTGGCTAGGAGAGAAATTATTTTAAAATTTGAAAAAACTACCCAGTTTCCAGCACCGTATGATGAATGTAGATCAACAGTTTTAATAGTTGTGTATCATTTAATTTAAATAACTGCAGTAACATCCTCATCCGCAGACGTTAAAAACATCCACATGAAATATTCTGTTAATTGAGTGGATGAGTGAATGGCTCACGAACTTAACCTCTACAGAAAATTATCTCAATATCTAAGTAAAAGGCAAAAATAAATCCTCACAAATCCTGGAAACAGAGGGATAGTTTATGGGTGAAGTCAGCTGCATAAATCAGAGTAACTGAAGCCAAGAGATGAGCTGTTTGGAGTACATAAAACAAAGCATATTTTCAATAACAAGATCTTCTACATCACTAAGTCAGATGATACCAGAAACAGTAATATAGTTGGATCATGTGACAGAACTGTACACCAAGAGATGATCATTTATCATCTCCATCCTGATTACTCTTACATGAAATACATTGTGATTTCACCTGTAGGTAATGCCATTGGTGCCACAGACAATCTCCTCCCACACACACTGACAAATGTCACCAGCTCCAGCAGGTCGGCACTCCAGTCCATCACCGCACTGGCCATGCTTGAATGGAGTGTTCTTGTGGTCACACTTCTGACCTTCAAATCTGTTCATAAAGTGGCATAACCATTACTTCTTAATTTTGCAAATATAAATGATTAAAAAATTAGAAGGGGTATAATTATTCTTATTATAGAGCCAGTGTGGGATGGTATCAATACAGAATAGGATGCCTGTATGGGGTAAGTAGGCAGGCTGATTTGACAGAGTGGTTGAAATCATTCAAATATTTTGCAGGGTAAACAAGGCGAGGTGAGCAGGGAAAAAAATTCAGTATTTTTGTTGATTATGGGACATTTATGGCAAGACCTGTTTATTAACCATTCCAGTTTCCTGAACTCATTATTTCAGTATGGGTACATGTCACAGTGGAATAATTTTTCTGGAAAGTCTGCTGTGTTTACTGACTGGCCCCCTGAAATTAAGCTCTCCTTCCTGACCAGAAATGCTAAAATTCTACCTTGAGCAGACATCACAACAGCCACATTCTGCATCTTTCACTGTGCCTGCGAGACATTCTGATCTTTCCACCATCTCACAGTTTGCACACTTTTTTTTGCATTTGTCAGCAGTCACTGCTGCCACCAACAAAGCTAGGAGGAGACACCTCATCTTGACTTGTTGCTTTTGCGAGCTCTCTTTTGTTGAAATGAAAACAAACAAACAAAACTATAATTAAGGTGCATCAATTAAACATTAATATGTGAGTGCTGAATTAATTATGTATTTGTAATTCACTGCTGGTATATCAAATTCAGAACATAATATGTAACTAAAATAAATCAGTTCTGTTCTTCATTGAACTCTTTATTTTGACAAATAAAATACTAGCAGATCCCTTACTTCTTGCAATTTTTTGCTGCCAGTTTTGGACAAAATTAGATTCTAACATACAACTGGATGTTGATACCCCTACTTTTTCCTCTCTCAAGACACTACTACAACTATCTTCCTTACCTGTTCTTTGTTTTGTCTCTATTGACATAATTATGTCCATCTGTATTTTAACTTTACTGTACCCACCACTAATGTCAAATCATATTCTGGAGATAAATGTGAACAAAACTCTTAATTTTCTTTCTGTACTTTCTCCGCAAGTTAACTGAAATTACATTCAGCTGCTGACCAGAATTATGAAAGCTCGAGACATTTTGCTGCTCATCTGTGTTTCTACTAACTTGCAAATGGTGCATCCTAAGTCAGTGAATGAATATTTATGTGAATGTAGGTAGTCCAAACTGCCCCGCTGAAGAGGCGAAATCCCGTTTTAGCATAAGTTTAGGCCATCATTTACAAGGATACTACTGCTGTGCATTTATGTAAAACGGCGGTTATCCTACATCAAAATAAAGTTTAATTCTTCCTCTGTCAAAGTATATTATCTTTTGTAATTTTGTATTGTTCAATGTTTGTCGCCATGTGTTTTTAATTGCTTGAACAAGACAAAGTCTTGCCGTTTTCGCCCTGAGCCGCACGTACCAATTTGACCCCCTCATAACAAAGGATTGCCAAGCTTCGTGCCGATGTAGTGCACATGTTTGAAAATAGCTCCCACAGAAAGCCAGATGAATGAGGTTTAATTCAATGTATTTTTCATCCTGTTTTAAGTTGAAATTCCTTTAAAAATCGTTTGTTGAAAAGTTTGTTGATCGAGAAACTGGCGGAAACTTTAATAGATCAGGATCAAAATTATACGCAAATAAACCTCTGCCTTTGTGTTTTCAGGGTGTGCCAGAATTACATTTTACACTTATGCCATGTTTCGGCGAGGCCCACCCAATGCTTAATTTCGTCACCTTTTTCTGACACTCAGTGCTAAGTCAATGGCGACGCGGTTGACCTAATTTTCAATTTTAAAAAAATAAAAACAATATTTTTGTCTCCCTTGTAAGACTTCACACAGAACTGACGTCGGATGAAGTTTGACGACTAAAAAAGTCAAATGAGATGCTTGTACTACATTTGTACCCCCCGAAAAAAATTGAGCGTAATGTACACCCCCTTGACTTGGAAACTGATAATTTTGTGATGCTGTGACTCAATAAACAGTCATTTTATGGGCAGTCAAAGACTATTGTGCAATTTGCAAAAGGTGTTTTTTCACTTTTGAAAATGCCATAACTTTCAAACCCTTTAAGCCAGAATGACAAATTCGGTATCAAAATTCTTAGAAAAGCAAGCTCCATCAGATTAGACAATAACTGGTGAGTTGTGATAAAAAGTAAAAATCAGTTTGGACAACCTAGTGAATGACAGAACCTCATAGAAGAGGATGGTGTGTGAATGAATGAGATAAAGGGATTTTGAAAGTTTCATTAACTAGCTAACATGGAGATTCAAAATGTTCATGATATTTCATTATGACCTTTGCATAAACAGCTCCGAAAGTTACTCTTTTGAGAACACTCTGATGTAGGCCATGTTAGACAGCCTACAGCTCACAGCAACTTTCAACATACTGACCACAAAATATAAAGCCGGACTTCATGTCTTTTTCTTTATTAAAATTCAAACTCCCCTGACCGTTAGCTTTATGCCATTCTTAAATTTTGGAGGGTGCCTCAGAATCCCTCAGCCAAGTTTTTAGCTAACAAAATGTGCATAAGATTCCTTTCATTTATTTGGAAAATCAGTGTTTCATTTCGCAAAGCACAATTTTCGAACATTTACTAAACAAGCTGATTTATGGGAGCACTTCTTCAACTTTTACTGGTGCATAAATTTACATGTATAAAAATATATATTAAGTGCCACACCACAGTCTGCATCCCAAAAGTGACCACTGGCTGCAAAACTGTCAAATATGTCAAACATTTCAATGTCCCACTGCAAGGCACATGTTCCTGAACTCTAGACATTCGAGGATTCACACAATCCATAAGTTACTTTAATTATTCCTATCCAGTCCAACACAGAGTAGGCTAGGCCTAACCAGGGGCGAGGCTTCCTCATAATCAAATAATCAGTGATTACCCTTCGAATATTAATTCTAGAATTACTACGCTTTTCAGATCGAGCCCAACTCCAAGTCCATTTAGTCAGTTCAGCATTCTATTCTACCTCGCTATTTTGGGTTTGTTAATGTTATAGTCTAACACCCCTCATCGAAAAGCATCTTTGTAGGGCTCTACACCATATGAACTGGTCCAAAATCAGTGATTAACAAAGACGAGGAAGACTTGACTACACCCAGAAGCTAGCTTGAGCATAGCCTGTATTCGCCGAAGTGGCGCCGCAGACAGCAAAATAGTGGGGGAAAAAAATAGGATCTTAATCAAAGTTTGACCCGATTTTATGTACCTATGCACGTTTTTCACTATGCGGTCGTTTTCATCCCAATCGAAAGGTAAAGAGTTGAGTGAAAGAGTTTGTGTGGAGTTTTGTTTGTTTGTTTGAGGTAATCTAAGAATAATTTACTCTACGCACAGCAAGAGCTATCAAAGCATAATAATAATTATAGTCTAGATCTAGATATAACTGTGATCAAAATCAGTAGAACATAATTATTAAGAACATCAATTCACTTGATAGGTCGCTCGAACCTGTACCGCAACGGCAGATAGCCACTTCTCCGAGATCGCTTCACATTGTTGTGTCACATAGATGCCAGTTAAGCACTTTCTGCCATTTGATATTAATGGGTCTTTTTCGAGAAACTTTATGAGATGGTAGAATAACAAAATCTCTGGCTATGAATATGACAATGAAAACTTGCCGCTCAAATTATATTTTAAAAAATGGATGCAAAATATGAGTCTATAAGTCTGTTAGTATGAATGAATGGTATTTTCAGATTAATTTGACTTGTAAATTGCTGCATTCCTGTCCTGTTGACCAAAATAGTCCGCTCTTTAGACTTTGCAGTGCCTAGCACCCGTTTCATTCTTTTAGTCGCTGCATTTATAATTATATTAATTATATGATGTAGCCATACGCCCTATTATAAGGATCTCACTAGCTTAAATTCTGATTACCCTCTGCAGGGAGCCACGCTTCGCCCCTGGGCCTAACATACTGGTACTTTAAGGTTTGAAACTCATCATTCACAGAATCAACTTTCAAAGCAAGATGAGACACTCCCCCCCCCCCCCTTTCCTAAAAAAAGAAAAAAATTCTTCACTCCTGGATGTCTTTCCAAATTTTTTGAATTAGAATATTCAGACTGCAGACTTGTGATTTGTAAACTGTGTTCTGAACAGGATGTAATGGTCATCCGGGCCTCCTTTCTTCTTTTCGCTCTTTCTGAGTCTGAGTCTTTCTGGCTGAATTAAAAGTCTTCCATCTGCTCAAGTGATGATATAAATGAACAGTATGCGAATCAGTATAATCACTTCGCCTTGGGCTGAAGTTGGTTCCTGATATTTGGTTTGGCTACATTACTACTCATAATGAAAAAAGTTTTTAATGCACGTTTGGGTAAATCATGATCTCCTGACCGCAAGCCTGCAAAGATGAAACACCTGCAGGAATCAAATCCATTAAATGTTTTTCAGTTTCAGCCACTAGATAGCGGCATAGCCCATTAAGCTTTGATTAATTTAGGCCATGCCATATGACGTAGGTGGCACGATACCACCAAATCTGGCCTGCAGTAGCAACAAATATGACAATCCACCAGCATATTACACTATAACACCCTAAGTATTCACAAAAAAAAAAAGGAAAACATATATGGGTTAATGATATAGAATATTCAGTTTTTCTGAATTTCCGTTGACCTCGTTTATTGTGGAAGCACATGCCTGGTCTAAACACGTCGTACACCAAATCATTTCCAACTCATTTTTGTCCTTTGCGTTCAGTCCAAAACAATAGAGTTAAGATTTAATGTAGTTGTCTGAAATATTCGCGGGCCAGAAATCATTCCAGATGAGAAATGCCAACGCAAACTGCCTATTTTCGCCATTGGGTTCCCAAATACTACAGCACACATCCACCAAAATGCCTACCAGGAACTCAGAAGGAACCACTCAACGAAAACCTGCCTGAAGAACTCCAAGACTAACTCTCAAGAATCGCAAGACACGCTGGTTTAAAAATTCCTTACAAGTATTGTGTAATTCGGTCTGGGGGCTAACACTGCATAATAATTATAGAAATGGTGAAGAAAGCAAGTAAATTATGAACTTTACTAACTTTCAGTCTACACTGCAGATTCCTCTTCAACCCTGCCTTGCCTGGGAGTACCGTATTCTACTTCAAGCAAGGCACAGGAACTGAACCAAGATGTACGTGGCAGATTAAAAATAGAACTAAAGGGGAAAGCGGCAAGGCATCGTAGGGTGGGCACGTCTAAGACCGTGCATTTCGTCCTGAGTCAGCAAGCCCTTCCCACCCTGCAGTACTCCCGCAGCTCAAGTATGAGAAAGATCAGCCCACACCAGCAGTTTTCAAGTTGGGTTGAACTGACCCCGCATAAACTTGTTATGAATGTTTGCCGAGAGTTTATCTGAATTTGATATAATATATATATATTTATGTACAGTTTTGACTTTTTTTTTCTTACGCAAACTGCAGCTGGAAATAGCCTAAAAGCAAGATCCTGAAGAGGTTCCCTGTTTTCTCACTATTCAGTATACGCGCGCGGTCAGAGAAGACTGCATGAATCCCTTACGAGTGGTGAATGCAGACAACAACATTCACAAGGATCACCAACACAAATCAATGCCACACTGTCATAAAATGTGTGAGCCCCTTTTTCCAAAGAAAAATACACAAACACGTGAAATTGGCTGTGGCGATATGGAATAGAAATACGTGTGAGCTTTGGAAATGTAACATATCAGCTTCGGGAAGGAGGGGTGAGCGAAGGCTTGAAAAGAACCTTGAAAGGAAGTGGAACTACAACAAAAATGAAGACAATTCATCATAACTAAGAAAATGGTTGTGTATCGTGTAATGTAGCCAATTTAAACACGGCTCTTTAAGGCCACCAGTGAATACAAGTACATGTAGTTTGAAAATCTCTGAACAGGCAAGATGCTCGGGATTAATCGAAAGCGAGTTCGTTCCCCTGAAGTACCACGGCAATGGACAGTATTATTCAACCCTACTGTTGGGTTGGACTATAATCTTTAGGCATCGTTTTAAGTAGTAGGCCTACATGGGTCTATTTCATTTAAATTGCAAATAAATGATGGTATTATTAATATCAGCGCTCAAGTGCACTTTATTTTAAGCTGTTAGAGCTTAGGCTTAAGTGCCACAAAGTATTTCTGACCATGGGAACAATTTAGGAGAGGTCTGCTCTTGACAACGACGACACTCGCTCACTGATCATGGTTGCACAGTTGATAGTGATAGGGTGACACCGATGACTGGCTGAACAACACCGGATGAGTAGGCTACAACTGAAGACTGAAGAATGATATTTTAGGAGGAAAGAGTGTTTGCCTTGAAAGCTGCAAGACAGTGTTCAATCCACTGTTACATTTATCGTCCTTTAGATACTCAGTATAGATATTTAATATTTCATTTTTGCCTAAGTTTTCTTATCTTTCTTTGCGTAAAACCAGTGCACACTTTTCTTTGACGACCGGTGGACAGTGATTTGAATAATCTTTTTGTGTGTGTGTGTATATATAAAGCCTGTATACTTCGGAGGCACACGAAACCGAAACTGAGAAGGAGAGAAACTGAATGATAAAGAAAGAAAGAAAATTAATGCTGATAAAGAAAGAAATGCTGATCAAGAAAGGCTAAAACTAGGAGCAAGAAACCAGGGGTAAATAACGGTAATCGGAAAAAGGTTCTAGCGGAAAAGAAGTGTGACTAATTTCCTAAATAGTTCATGCTGCGAGAAAAAATTAAGTTTTAGAAAGGAGAATTTAAAAAATGCAAGGGCGGGGGGGGGGGGGGGGAGAGTTAAGTAGGGGAAAAAGGCAAGGGAGTTGTGTTCTTTCTCTCACACATCCGCTTGCTTCGTTTTTGTATTTCTTTTGCACAGCTGCTCTCCCCCCCCCCTCTCTCTCTCTCTCTCTCTCGCTCTCTCTCTCTCTCTCTTTCGCTGAATGGGCGTCGCCTTTAAAAAAATGTTTTGCTTGAATTATAGCTTATATTATTATCCGATGGCGACAACTGCTTAACATAGGTGGATCGACCTCTGAAGCGAAGCGTTGGGCTAGAATATCAGGAGGGCACTCTTTCTACGATTAAACTTTTTTTTTGGGGGGGGGGGGTCTCCTCTTGAGTTAAATTCTTTTGTTTTTGGTAATTTTCCAAGGCTGAATTAGATCTAATTCAATTCTTTTGAAGCTTGTCGAAGCGAATTTCAGATACGCTGTCTATGATTCATGTTTTTGAAGATTCGCCGGAAGTGCTGACCATTTCCTTCTCTATACGTGTTTCCAAACATGTCGGACAGGGCAAAGAAGGAGGCAACACCACCACCTCTTTTGCTAATGCCTGCGGGTGGAGGATTAACGTTGACACCTCCAGACCAGCCTAATGTTCTTATGCCTGTTATACAATCAGTTCCACCATTGTTAGATCCAGGTGAGATACAACTCTGCAGGCGAGACTCTTTCAAACATGGATCTAGCCTTCCCATTTTGGAAGGAGTTCCGTAGGCTACTCGAGCGCCAAAGACCAGAAACTAACTAAAAGAGATGATACATAACTACCCCGGGGGCTTTCCCTGATATGTCAATTGTCAATCTGACTACTGCCCAGACGAACATCGGCCTACGGCCTCGATGATACAAACTGACTAGACCCTCACGTCGTTACTTATATCAATCTATCAAGTGGCGCTCGAGTAAGGTACTCCTCCCCCAATTTTACCATGCCATGCAGATGTTGATTCAATGTGAGATTGTTTGCGAATAGGCCGATATAAGATCAGAATCTTATTCGCAAATGTCTGCTAATAAGACCAGAATCTTGCATGGGGAGGTCCTCCGCCCGTCCGTGCCAGTCAAGAAAACACACTAAAGAGGGGACTTTTGACTTTGAGCGAGCTTATCATAAAAATATCAAAAGGTTGGGACTTGGGTTTAGTATTTGTATGGGGCAAAGAAAGAAGAAAGAAAGAACCAGGGTTGGAAGGTCTTCCGCCCGTCCGCGCCAGTCAAGAAAACACAACTACCCCAGCCCCTTTTCGCCTGATTAGACAATCGGACTACCGCCCATTGATACAAACTGACTAAACCCTCACGCCCCCAAGTCCATCTGACCATTCCAATGCAGGTTGTTTAAGCTTATAGCTTAATCATATTATGTTTGTTAACTTTTTGGTAAGTGGCGCGGACGGGGGGAAGACCTCCCCCAGGGTTTGTACACCTATGGAATTTCTGGAAAATCTATGGAATTTTGGATTTCCGATTTCATGTATTGAAAATCTAGATCTAGTCTAGATATCTAGATCTATATATCTAGATCTATTAAATTTGAGAAATCGGTCAGAACCTATGGAAAAACTCTGGAATTTTAAAAAAGATAGGCCCTAGTCGTCAGAATTAGAGTGGTCAAGACTTCCCTTAAAAAAAGGAAATACGCGAGCTCAAGCCAAAAAAAAAATCCATGGACCATGTGATCTTCTCTGTCTCTCTCTCTAGGCGCTAGCGTCAGGCTCACGGGGAGCCAGCATCGTGTGGGTAAACACCGTGTGGGCGAAATCATGGCAATATGATATGCAATACCCGTAAGGTGGAAACGTACATCACACGAGTTTTTCCTTCTGCTAAGCTATGCCGTAACAATCGACTCGCTCAAGTCACTGCATTTTCGCCTGAAAACCACGTTCCGATTTTCCGGGGTAGCATTTCATACATGGTGTGTTCGAAACAAGCAGTAGGCCTACTAAGAAGCATGAATGCACCTCAATTTAAAAAAAACAACAACATAAAACGATTACCGAGACCATCATGTCCGTGACTGGTCCACTCTTACACGAGTCTAGATCTAGATCTAGTCCAACTTGAACTCGCCATGAGACGAAGCCAAAGAGCCCTGGGCGAAGCAGACTTTTTTTTTTCCTTCGCGCATTTGGGAGGGGGGGATATCAAATTTTATCCAGCGATAATGTTTTTTGCGTGATAGTAACAAGCCTGATGCAGGTATGGAAGACAGACACACAGGCGATGTGATACTCGAAATGGGATCAAGGTCAGACATACGAACTCGAAAACAGTGCTGAGCCTACTAAGGACATAAAATAATACATGTATACCCCAGATATACAGGGAGGATATCCATTTGAGTTACATACTACATGTACAGGGACGTGACTTTAGGAGCGGGGGGATCGCAGGGGACAGGCGAGTCAGTCCTCTACTCTAAGGTTCCAAATAAAAGGGGGGGGTGGACAAGAGGCTCAAAATAAATAAAGGGGGGGGCGGCACATTGACCCCGGATCCAATTACTTAGAACTCATGCTCGCCATTTTCTCAATTCGCTACTAGATCTAGGCCTAGATCGCAGTGCAAACGAAACCGAAACTAAGCTTGCTTGTAGAGCTGTAGCGCGAAGCCACTCGTGTCAGACCCCCTCATCCTCCCCACCCTGCTTGCCCGCGAAGCCACTTCCGCCAGAAAGAGAGAGAGAGAGATGAAAGAGAAAGACCCCGCTCGAAGTGCGGGCGAACCGCAAAGAGGGGAAAACATGCAATGGACTCGCCAGCCAACCGGAGGACCGGATCTATAGATCTAACATGACGTCACATGACCTAGAGACCTGACCCAATTTTCACGCACGAGACTGTCAGTGAATCGTGTGTGTATTAATCGGGCTTGCTACATTTTAAGGACAATTTTGTCTTCCTTTTTTTTTTTTTTGGGTCACGACCAGTCTCTTACTAGTAAAACCGTTGGTCATGACAATCCTGAAAAAAATAAACGGGGGGTGCGGAATAAGAAACGTCGGGGTGCGCACAAAATCTGAAAATTTATAAGCGTCCCCCCCCCGCTTATTTGGAACCTTAGAGTATATGGATAGTTTTATACTAAATATTACCAATTATTAATGTGTATATTTGATTCACAACTCAAACTAAGTCTTGTTTAAGTGGTTCCATTTTTTCTGAGGGTCCAGTTCAAAATTGACATGTGAAATGAATTGTAATTTAAAGAAGTTGAGAGCAGAGTGTTTAAACGGGAAATTGTAACAGTTTTTTGTATCTCATATCACATTCACAATACAAATAGCCAAATCAGCAGAAGTTTTAAGACTATATTGAATATATTTACAAAGATAGTAACATGAAACTGTGTGCATAATTATAAGTATAATTTGGGTGTATGTAATTTAGTAACTAATGAAAATTCTTATTAGTTTTATCAGTCAGTTCTAAATTGTTTGAGTTTTAATCATATTTTTTTAGCCTTTGTTAAGAGATTTGAAGTATGTGAAATTCGCATCGAAATACTACATTTCGCTCTGGAAAATCCAAATGAGCCTATGGAAAATCTATGGAAAACCTATGGAAATTTTGGAGTCAAAAGTGTATGAACCCTGAAGAACGAAAGCGCGGGTTGGGGAGGTCTTCATCACATTATGTTTGTTATCTTTTTGGTAAGCGGCGCGGACGGGGGGGGAAGACCTTCCCTTGCATGAAACAACTGTAAATTGACAGTATTTTAGTAGCATATAATATAATATCAGCGAACAAGACATGGATCTTATTTGCAGATCTATAGGTTTGGTGATTTTTATTTTGAAAGTTCATTTAGATTCACGGATACGGTAAACACGGTAAAATCTATCGGTAATAGGTCTTCAATTCCCGAATTTTTCGACCTGCGTTAGCTGTTGCAAAAGCACCATTGCAAATTGTTTTGACAGACATTTTTAATACAAAAACTACGACAAATAGACAGGAGTATAAAACACAGCACTTATCTGTTTTGTTTCGTGGATGCATGTAAACAGATTTTGTATCTCCCGGAAGTGAACCCGGTTGGTGTTCAACAACAAAATAACGGAACCGGAAAGATTGCGTGCGATAGTCACGTAATTTTGACTGACAGTGACATGTGCCTCGCAAGATTTTCTGTTGGATTTCACACTTTTTTTTAACAAAAACTAATAATTTTTTTCTTTCATACCATAAAATTAAAGGTTTGTTTTATTTTTGACTGTGAAAATTGGGACTAAAGATTATTTTTAAAGCAGTTTAGTTACTGTCTGAAGTAGTTCAATTTTTTGACTGACACGTTGCACAACATTTGGCAAAATGTAAACCGTCTTATTTTCTTTTCTTTTGCTTCTGGGGACTTTTTCTAGGGTTTATACACACCAGCAACCATTTCTGCTACCATTCCATACTCAAAAACAATATTACTATTATTACCTGTGCCAAGTTGGTAGATACATTGATTCTTTGTTGTCAAGGTAAATTCAGGGAAGTTTTGCATGTCAAATATGTGATGTTCACAACACAAACAAGTAGAAGAAAAACACACTAACATATGATATATGAACAAATTTATAATTTTTATTTCTTCTGATCATCATTTATGAGCTGAAATCAAAATATATTCAAGAAAAACGCAATATTTATGAAACTATAAATAAGACACGGAAATCTGAACTGTCTTTGTGACCCAATTTTCTGAAACCTGCCATTTGAATATCTATATTAATAATAATATGTATTTAATAATGAATAATAAATTTTGTTGTTGCTGGTGGGGGGATGATATTGATATGGATAAATTTTAATCTATTAATTTCAATTTTGCCCGGGCTTTTTAATGTTTTATCATCTCAGTCGCTTTCTGAGTCGGATGTCTCCATTGGATTGATGAATGAAATGAAGGCCCTCATTTTGCCAGTATTCCTCCTCCAAGCGCAATACATGGTCCTCGCACTTGGAGAAAAATTCTGCATCGACTGTTTTCAGTGCTGCATGAGTTAGATTTTGGATGTCTGACAGTTTGAAGGTCTTGTTCTCCAATGTTCCGCATCGTATTGATTTTGATGTTTAAATCCATGATGAAAGGAATTCTGAAATGAAAAATCTCTGATAACGCCTCTGACCTCTGTGTTTGCCTACCAGTGAACAATCACACGAGTTTGTTTTTAAATTCACTTTCATCCCGTGCTGTACCACATTTTAGTGGGGCTCTAAATGATATGTTAAATTATTACAGTAAACCACCTAAATGTTTACCCTTGTCGGTGCTCTCTTTATTTATATTACGCAAATAAACAAACTCGAAAACTACTTTAATAATTCGGGGGGGAAAAATCTGGGTTAGGGTCATCACAAATTCAAATATCATCGACGGTTGCAACGCTACAAGCAGTTTTTTGTGAACGTACTATAAATCACCCCACTGATTTGCATTTAAAAGCTAGAAATGGAAGAACAAGACCTGAAAGTGGTGGAGCAATATAGAGTTTACTACAATGCTATTTCCGTATTGAAAGGGTTAATGCCATGTAGATGTATGTAAATTCTGTTAAAATGGGTCAGTGTAAAAAAACAACAAAGAAGTAGTATGATTGGCAATTTCTCACAGCCCATCCCATCTTCCAGAAGATACATCTGTATGCAATACTGGCAGCATTGTCTGGGGGTATAAAAATAATAGCCTACTTTGTTCAAGTAGGAGGGGGGGTAAAAAGGTAGTGCAATTTGTTTCATTGCTAGAATTGTAGAATAGAAATGAACACAACAACAAGTATCATACCTCAAATTGAAACCATATTATATATTAGAGGATCAGATCCCTACTTCTCAACATAGTCTCCACCGCTCTCGATAGCTACTGTCCACCTTGGTTTAGTAAGGCCACGTTTGCCAGCTTTGTAAAACTGAACAGGCTGATCTTTGAGTCAACGTTTAACAGCTGTCTTGATGTCTTCATCATTTTCATAATGATGACCTCCTAGGGCTTCTTTCATGGGACCAAAAAGGCAAAAGTCTAATGGTGCCAAAGCAGGAAAGTAAGATGGGAGTGGCCAAAACGAGGTGATTGCCTCCCATGTCAAGATACTCATGTGAGTGCGGGCATTGTCGTGGTGAAAAAGAACTCTGTCCATTTCCAAATTGGGCCTCACTCGTCGAATTCTTGCTTTCAGCCGCCTTAGTGTCTAATGTATGCTTCAGAGTTCATAATCGCTCTTCGTACAAGAAATCAGTGAGAATTACCTCTTGAATGTTGCAAACCACAGTTGCCCTGATTTTTCTGTCTTGAATTTTTTTGTCTTTGGTGCCGATGGATGTCACCATTCCATTGATTGTTTCTTCAATTCTGGTTCATAATAATGAACCCATGTCTCGTCTCCAGTGTCAGGCCTTCTAAAGAATGTCATGTGTGTTCTCTTTCGCTAGGCTGCAAAAGCTCTGTGGAGCAATTCATCCTTTCAATCTTGTCAGTTGTCTTGGTACCCAACAAGCACAGACTTTGGAAAACCCAAGTGACTGGATGAGGTTATGAGCACTTCCGTGGCTTACCTCTAGTTTTGCCGCCAACTCATCAAGTGTTATTTGCCTGTCAGATCTTTGTTGGAAGTGTTGACACAACTTGACGGGTGACTGGCACGATGTTTGTCAGATAAACATGAAGAGATCAACTTTTCCTTGTCTTCAAAGCTATCGCTTAGATTCTAGATGTCGGGCCCACCTATAAACATTACTATAGTCTAAAGCTTGATCTTTATAATTATAAACATTTTGCAGTCACTTGTGGATATTTCTAGGGGTTTCTCCTTTGGTAACAAGGAATTCAATCACTGCTCTATGTTTCTGATGAACTTCCAAAGGGGCAGCCATTTTGAAACAACCTCACTCATTCAAAAATGAAATGAAATAAAATTTTAACAATTTAAGTTTGAGAGTACACGCACAAGTACCATTATGCCAAATATCAGCTCATTTGATGATAAACTGCATTATTTGTTGACTCCCCCACATATTAAAACAACAATGTTGAAACATTTTACCAGAGTATATTATATGCATTATATTCATAATTTTCACAAGCTGGTGTAATGAAGACAACTAACAAGGTGCAGATCTAAGCACATAAAGGTTGTAAAATGCAATTTTCATTTTACAGAATTTATTGCTAATTTTTATGCAGTTTATATGTATTGACCATGTTATTTTTTAATATATAACTTTGTATTTTACATAGAAAGCTAGAGCTGAGCAGTGAACACAACTCGGTAGTTTCCCTATTTGCCTTTGTAATAAAACTACGCTCCCCCAACAATATCCAAAAAGTCTATCATGGGAGAGAGCTGTTAAAGCTGTTTTCTCAAAAGTTTGTTTTTGCCACCTGTCTTACAAAATGTGTCATATCTTCGAAACTACTTAAGATATTGGAAAAAATTTTAAAAGCAGCATGTTCAGCATTGAATTTTCTAGAAGAATATGCCCTTATCTCAATATCCAAAATTTGCGACAACTGGGACCTTTCTCCAGGCACACACACATATAATAAAAGACAAGACATTTCTGATAAATTGAAGTCAGTGACCCCCCTAAAACAAGATTTTGAGAAAACGGCATTTAATCCTATAAGTGGCAATAGCTAATTGACCAAGTAATATTGGAGTGATTGCTGTTAGGAGGCCGTAGTCTAATAACTAAGCCGTTATAGAGATCATAGTGAGTAGTGTTCACTGCTCATCTACAGTTTACCCTGTGATATGCCACGGTCTCCTAGAAACAGCCAAGTCGGAAGTTTTTGGATCTTGTTAGGAGACCGTAGTCCAGTTACAAAGCCGTTATACTATAGAGATCATAGTGAGTAGTGTTCACTGCTCGTCTACAGTTTACCCTGTAATATGCCATGGTCCCCTAAACAACAGCCAAGTTGGAAGTTTGTGTCGGACCCATATTTTCACTTCAAAGCCGTTTTTCTCAAAATCAGCTCTGCCGTCTTATTGTGGGTTTTCTCATGCACACTCACATATTTTCAGGAACTAAATATATAGGAAAGATCTAAGTTACCGTAGAGAGAGATGAAATTTTCAGTTCATACTGACTAAAAGAAACCATTTACATGTTTAAAATTTACAGATTTGATTTACATTTTTATTTCTGACTACTAAGTAACTGTCCTGTTCAGTGAACAGGAATAAATAAAAGAAGTAATCTGGAGCAGCACACTAGCAATGATCAGTTTCCCCACGACATTGATTTTGCAAAATCCTGAAAAAAAACAACAAGCAGATTGATTCTTAATAATGAGCAGTGCTAGGTTAAAAGGAAAAAAAAAAACTCACTCCGGCGGGGGATCGAACCCACAGTCTCTGACTGATAGGTGCGGATGCTTAGTTGCTAGTCATTGCACTGCTGCAGGCCCCAATAGCAGGAGAAACTCTTCCAAAGTAAACATCACAAAACCAAGAGACCCCTGTCTGTGAATAAAATCAGGATCACTTTGTATTTTATATGTGTCTTCCTTATCATGGAAGACCAGAGGAATAGAACTGAATGTTGTGGGATGATGGGTGGTCCTAAAGGATAACAGCAGGAACAGTTTGAGTTCATGACTTTGATTAAGTCTGTAAACGTTCAGGCACTTTTATTTATTTGCTATGGGCCCATTGTCTGAAAGACTGTGATAGTGAGACAAAATCATGTTTTATTAGGATTCAGCCGAGCAACTTAGTTCCTTCTGTAATTCATATGTGTCTAAACTGCAAGTAGACAATTTAAAGGTTATTCACTAGATAGCTTCAAAGTCAGATGAGGTGGTGAGGTATAAGTTCTTCTCAAGACTTTAATTAAGTAAAGTCCTTTCTCTGGTTCCTAATTTTATTATGGATATATTTGACTCAGAGGATATGTGCCCTCAGTATTATATGTATAGCTAGACTGATGTGTGACCACTTTTATTTTCTTCCAGTTGTTTAACTTATGGTCGAGGTAGCAATAATTTTTATTGGTCATTGTGAATGTATGTCATGCAGTGATAGTAATGCTGCCAATTCACACACCCACAATCAATTGTAGACTCATTTGATTTTTTCTCCGTCCATGATATTCTCAATATTCTTCTAATAAACCACATTTCTGCTGCTTAATCTAGTTTCCTCTCTATTTCTTTGTTCATTGTCCAACATTCACATCCGTATAAAAGCACTGACCACACATGGTTTCAAGGCTCTGATTTTAGTGGTCGTTGATATATATATTTCTGTTCATTAGTATTGGTCTCATGTTTTGGAATGAATCTTTCCCATTATTATTTTTTATCTGATGTTATCAAATAGTCTAGGTATTTGAGTTTGTAACATGTTTTATTTGCTCTCCTTTGCTGACCAGATGACATTTTGGGTTGATTGTATTTTTGGAGACTACCATACATTGTGTCTTTTTAACGTTGAGAGACAGTCCCATTTTTTCACTTTCCATAACTACTGTGTCCAAAAGTCTCTGAAGTTGTTGTTCCGATTCTGCCATTAAAACTGTGCCATCTGCATATATCTAAGGTTGTTAAGATTTTCTCCACTTACTTTGAAGCCGGGGATGTCTTCTAGGTTGCTGAGGATCATCTCGCTGTATAGATTAAAAAAAAAGATCAGGTGACATCTATCATCTCGCATCCCTGTCTTACTCCTCTTTTAATTTTTTGGAATTCACTTTGTTCTCCTTCGATTGTTACTGCTGCGCTTTGATCCCAGTAAAGATTTCGATAACCCTCAGGTCTTTGCCATCGATGTCTAGTTTTTCCAAAATGTTAAATAGTTCTTCATGTTTTACTTTGTCAAAAGCCTTAGAGTAGTCAATGAAGCAGAGATGAAGGTCTTTTTGCACTTCTATGCATCTTTCCATGATCATGGATATGTAAAGATTGCATTTCTGGTACCTTATCGGGTACAAAACCAAACTGCGTTTTGGATAGTTCTGGTCTCAAGCTCTTTTGTACCGAAGCATCAATACCCTGAGCAATATTTTAGTAAAATGACTCATCAAACTGATTGTTTTGTGTAACTCGCAATCTGTGGCCCCTGGTGTTTTAGGCAATGCTATATAAACTGATTTACATAGGTCATCTGGGATTTTGCCACTATGATATGTATTTAGAAGTTTTGTTGTCATACCTGTTCCTAGATCCTCTAGAGCCACGATTACTTCTATTGGTATGTTATCTGGTCCTGTTGCCTTTCCCTGTTTCATTTTTTTAACTGCTGTTTATACTTCTTCCCTTAGGATCGGTGGACCTTTCATGTTTTTCTTGATTTCAGGGTTTTCTCCCCTGTTGTCCTTTAAAAAATCTTCTGACCATCTATTTAAAATGCCATCTTTGTCCATAAGCATTGTTCTTTCCTTCGATTTGATACAACTTGTACTAGTGCATCTGCGTTTGTTTCCACTGATTTCTTTAATTTTGGAATGCTGATATTTGCTATTTCTGTCTTGGTTTTGCTCTATTTCTTGGCATTGTTCGTTGATCCAATTTTCCTTTGCTTCATTACATTTCTTTTTAATCTGGCGGTTCAAGTCTTTGTATTCTTCTTATTTTTTAATTTTTGCCTTTGTTCCATTGGCCTTTTTTGGGATATTTGCCGCTGTAATATTAATAAGTAAGTCCTTTTTTTTTTTTATCCCATAGCTCTTCCACTTCAGTGATGTCGTATTTGTTTTTCACTTTTACAGAAATTTTTGTCTTTTAATTTTTGGTCTGATTTTAGTAGTTCCATTTGAAATTTGAACAATTAGTTGTTTTCTTAAGTTTCTTTAGTCTAACCTGGAATCTGCACGTGGCTGGACATGGTCGGTGTCACAATCTGCTCTGGGCATTGATTTTGATGTCGTTAAAGCGTTTCTGAATCATTTTTGTACTAGTATGAAGTCAGTTTTTTTTATATTATTATCTCTGGGGCTCACTGTGACGGTTTTGAAAGCAGGTGTTGGTGATTATGAAGTTATTCATTTGGCACCACTCGATTGAATAGATTGAATAAATAATAATATAAATATATCTCTTTTGGAATTGTTGATTTGTTGCCAATTCTAAATTACATACTATTGGAGTTACTATTTTAAACCACAGGATGACTTTATGAGTTACCCGTTTGTATTCAGATTTTTATTTTAGTGATACCTGTTTACTTCTATACAGAAGAGGAAGCAGAGGCAGACAGTTTTGTCGGTCAGTCATCAGCAGTAGTACAACAGTCACAGCCAAGTGATACCAGCAGACATACAAACTATTTTCAGTCTTCAGGAAACAGTGGTCATGATCCTTTTGCTCAAGTTGGTGCTAATCAGCCACAACCACCAAACTATCCAACATTTGCACCAGCTCAGATAGCAGCCAGACCAGGGGGGGACACCCCTCCACCATCTTCATTGCCCTCCCATTCTGCTGGTCCGCCACCTGCTGCTTTACCACATTCATCATCAGGTAACATCTCCAGTTAGTTAAGTTCCATCAATCAGTAATTGATTGCATAACATTTCGAATTTGAAAATGATAAAATAAAAGCAGAATAAATGATAACACAGTAATTTATGTATGCAGTGTAATGCTGGAGATGCAGTTTCCTTCTACCCTACAAACTTCAAGCAGCGTAGATTAGTAAAGGATATGAACTCTGCCGTCTTACGACTAAAGGTCGCACATTGGTATCTAGGTCAAATTGAGTTATTGGTAGGGTGCTGTTGACATGAGCGAGACGCGGCTGTCTGTCTCGGTCTTATAACTGAGTCTTAAGAATCAAATGAGTAATAGCAAAGTATCGATATGCGACTTGACCTATTTAACGATCAATTGTTGAATGTTTATGAAAGAGGGGCGCATATTACACTCACTTCCGACAGTCGGTCGCATATTTCGATATGTGTCCTTTTATGAGCCAATCATCTTGGACATTTCCCTGTATTTACCACATAAGGACGTATAATGTGATATGCGTCCGTTTGTCGGATATATCCACCTGAGAATACAGACATGCGTCCCTTAGGCCATCGAAGTAAAGGTTGGTGGAAATTCGTTACTTCTGTTCTTCCCACCCCATTATTTCCCTGCACTATGAAAATGCAAACTGCAACACCTGCACCCTCATTAAATATCAAATTTCGAGGGCTGCAATTTGCGACAAAACCCTAGCATAAAAAGGAGATGTGAATGGAGAGAGTATCGCCTATCAAGAACAACAGTTGTAGCAGTTATTCAGCTGATATCATGATGTGGGCTGGACAGTGACGAAGCAGTGTAGCTGGAAAGCCTGAAATTCTATCAAGATTTGTTGTCTGTATAACAAATAAATCTGACCAAATGAGCCAGGATGGAATTTAGTGCCTTAGAATTTTTAGGGATGGAATTTAGTGCCTTTGAATTTTTTTAGGATGCTAATGGTACCACCCAATAAGAGATCAGCTATTTATTCCGTGTACCCCAAGCGTTGGGTCATTTCCAGCTCCAACTCTTCGTAGAGCTGTTTTCTGCTTTCATCTAAAACTGCGAGAAATTTTGTTTCACAAGCCCGGGCTTCTGCTGAATTCAAGAACAAGCAAAAGAGGTGCATTGGCTGACTGGTAAGTTTTGCTTTGCTTTATTATACTATGTGATATTGTAAGAGGCAGTGGTGTCAATTGGTTCCTTACGTACTAATGTTTCAATTTAAATGTACAGAAGATATTTAATTTTCAAAGCTGAGATGTATCCTTCCTTAATGTTATTTTGTCACAAGCAGAGAAAGCAATTCAATTCAAAATTTTAACATACTTCAGTAAATAGCCTGCGTAAATGACGGCTGTTACTCGACTTACACCATATTACTTCATGGTCTTTTTGATCTGTTTTTGTGCCAGCAACAGTGTAGTGTAACTTTTATTTTGCTTGAATGAACACCTCAAATTTAATACTTTGTTGTGTTATCAGTTGTGTGGGTGTACAATGTATCCGTTTTATTTGCAGGTTGTTCTTTGTTTTACCACAGCCCTAGAATGGACAAACAGCTGACGAAGATGGTAGCTTCGAGAGCAAAGAGAAGAAATCAAACTACAACAACTAATGATGGTTCAGAGTCCAGTGAGCTTGACTCAGACGATTCCGTGGAATTCTCTTTAGCTCAGCTGAACAGCCTTCATGAACAAATTGAACTCAACAGAAAGCTTAAGTCTCAGTCAAAAGAACTGAATCATTCTTACAGGAGGCCAAAGAATTCTGTAGTTAACTACAGTCAGCAATGTCCAGTCAATGATGCAGTCGAACTGTCACCGTCAAAGAGACAAAGCGCTCTAAATGCTAACAGACTCCTCAAGGACATTAGCAACAACGTTGACGATTCAGAGGAGTCACCAATAGATGACAGTGATTCGGATCCAGATTTTCAACTCCCCAAAGCGAAAGGAGCAGAAAACGACCATAGTGATGACGACATTGCAATGGAAGTGAACCATGGAAGGCAAAACCTTCTAGAAACTGTAGCAACTTTGCAGCAAGAAGGAGACATTGAACGCGGAAGAAAGAGGAGGAGGAGAATGCCGGAGGAACGAGCCAGGGAGAAATTGGAAAGGTCGCTCAAGCTGCAGGAAGCACACCCTGTTTTAGACGAATGCAGGGCAGAAATATGTCCTAAAAAGTGCTATGAGCATTTTCCAGATGTGAAGAGGGTGGAAATGAATGTGGCCTTCTGGCAACAGGACTGGGTGTCACAACGAAATCTTGTCAGGCATTGTGTGCGAAAGGTAGGATGCAAAGAACGCGTGGCAAGGAATAGCATTGAAAACATAACAGTCGCCAAGAAGTGCACTCACAAGTACTCTTTTAGAAAATCTGATGGACTCTACCAGCCTGTTTGTAAGAATTTCTTTCTGACTACTCTTGGATTCAGAAAGCAAAATGACAAAATCATTCGTATATCATTCAGAGACGTTGACATTGATGGGAATGATACGCTGCAATCACCACAAAACAAACGAGGCAAACATGCACCACCCCACAAGATTGACCATAGCATTGTCCACGATCATGTTGAAACTTTTTGCCCATCTATATCACACTACAGACGAGAACATGCACCAAATCGACGTTACCTTCCATCAGATTTATCAGTCAGTGTCATGTACAAGCACTTTTCGGACACGACTGGAAAACGAGTGTCACAGAGCTTCTATTACAAAGCATTGAAGGAACGCAATATTTCCTTTGCTGTCCTCGGCCACGAACAATGTGAGTCATGTGAACAATTCTCGCTCCACAAGCAGCAATGCGAATGTGAAATGCAGTGCGGATATTTCCAAAGCTTCACCCAGCACAAGAAACCTTACAGAATGGCAAGACAAATGTACCAGACAGACATGTCTGCTGTGGTTGATTCAAGACATGCCACATTCGCAGCAGATCTCCAAAAGGTCATGCTTTTACCTCGAATGGATCAGTTTAAACGCAACATCTTCACAAGCAGATTAGTAGTTTTCAATGAAACCTTTGCTGAGATAGGGTCCAAAACGACGAAACAAAAACATTTTCGCGACATAGCTTTTCTGTGGCATGAAGGCGTGGCTGGACGTAAGGATGAAGACATAACTTCAGTGTTTCACAGATTCCTGGCTTCAAAACGGGACAGTGAGGAAATTACTATTTGGCTGGACAATTGTGGAAGCCAAAACAAAAACTGGACCTTGTACACAATGCTGCTGCATGCTGTTAACCATGAGCGTGCAACTGATTTGAAGAGCATCACCCTGAAATACTTCGAACCAGGACACACTTTCATGGCTGCAGATTCCACACATGCAAAAATTGAGAAAGTGCTGAGAAGACGAGACGGCAAAATATTGTCTTTCAGGACTTCATACAGTGTGTGGAGGAGGCTGATTGCTATGCGTATGCAATGGCAGTCAGTGATTTTGCTGACTGGGAATCAGGAGTGAGTCTGTATGCACTAAAAAAAGCGGAGCCTCGACCATACCTTAGCAAAATCGTTTGGGCTCACTTTCGAAGAGGGTCGCCAGAAACCCTGTATTTCAAGGAGAGGTTTGACCAGGAAGAGACCAGCTCTTCCCCCATCTTGAGGAAAGGCTTTAAAAATGATGCGAAACGCCGTATCAACCCTAGGGGAATAGCCCAACCCAAAAAGGATGAGATTCTGAAGCAGCTACTGCCTTTGGTGCCTCACAATCGAAGACAATTCTGAGAAGATCTACCAAGCAATGCTAAGAGCAAAGACCTAACAAGATACTCTGATGTTTGAAAACATTGTGTCATTTGGTTGAAAAGAGGCTTGCCTTATCCTGCACTGTGTCAAACGGGGTTCTATGTGGATTTTACGACTTGAAACATTTTGTGGTGTTTGTCGGGGGTCATTCTTACTAAGCTCAGCACAGTGTCACGTTTGGTTTCACTTCATGTTTTTTATAATGTTTAATATCACACTGATGTATTTAGGATCTAGCAAATATTTGATGTCCATTATCCAACATGTTTCGCTTTGTTATTTCCATCTGAATTTCACATTTAATGTTTTTCTTCACATCGTTATACCACCACCTTCATTTCATGCTGTATATTTTGTTCACTCTTGTCTGATTCTGTTCTCTTTTAGAATCTAACATTATCAGTTTCTCTTTTTTTTTCTTCTGTTTTAAAATGGAAATTGCATGTCCAGAATTGTCTTGAAAGGTCGCATATTTTTACTTTAGTATGCACAGCATCATATGTTTACATTGAAACAGTACCGTGCGTTTACGACACAGGGACGCATATTGCTGTATGGGACCTTTCCCTGAACACGAGGATGACATGACCTCAAATGGTGGACGACAGAAGGACGCATATCCAATATGCGTCTCTTTGTCAGAAATAGCTGAATTACCAAAATTGGCCCAGGACGCATATCGCATATGCGTCCTTTTGTCATAAACGCTCGTGATTTAATATTGTGTGGGATTATGGCAAAAAGTCTTTTCAATTATTGCGTCATTGTTAATTACTTTTGCACGGGCAATGTGTATGCCCAAAACAAAGCTTCATCCATATTACTCATCTAAGAAAAACAATTCAAATTATGTTACAAAATAAAGTTACTAAACAACCAAACGGTTTTTCGCCTTTCCTGTAAAATTTAGTTTTTCCGATATGCGACCTTTAGTCGTAAGACGGCAGAACTGGCCAAAAAAAAAAAAAGTGAATTTGTTTTAGTCTTGTGGGTAGGCTGTCACTGCAAATAGAAAGCTGCATAACCACATCCTCGTTGAACTCACGAGACAAGCTAGTACCCGCTAGGTATAAAAGAAATTATTTTATACTGGTACATGACCATTCAGTAGAGGCTTTATGTTCTGTCTGTTCAATTGTGGAGGGTTTTTTTGTTTTTGCTGGACTTTGCAATTCAGTGAGTATTGGCACCAAAGTTATTTATAGCATAATTGTGGTGCATCGAGATTAATTAAGGGGGGTCTTTTATTGTGCATAATATTTGCATGTTTTCTTTCTAGGTGTGAGTAATATGTATCGCCACCAAGGTGGGCGTCCTCAATATGCACCACCACCAATGGGATCACAGCCGCTAGCAGCAGGCATTTCACCCTTCACTCCACCATCTTCCCAGCCCCCAACAGCGATGGTTCCGCCGATGAGTTCATTTGCTGCACCAAATTTGCCACCCATGGGTCCACCCCCACCAACAACAGCAACTCCACCTATGAGTGGGAATGTTCTAGCAGGCCAAGACGAACCAGGACAGTACACTGGAGGGTTATACTATCAACCAGTACGTCATCATTGGTGCTATCAGCAAAACCAAGGGGATGTTGAAATTTGGAGACCTTTCTCAGTTTTGGATAGTATGCAGCTGGAAATGGCATTCAGTACACGTAAGCCCAGCAAGAAAACTTTTGCAGTGAAGAGTCTTACCTGTGTGAATTTATTTCATTTGTTTTAATATAGTGAGATTGTACTTACCACGAACTTACCAACCTGTGCGCAATTGCGTATTTTGACACGCAAAAGTGACCAAAATTCTCAAATAAGCGGCAAATAGTGCCAGTATGCATTTTTAGATAATGTATTTTGCGACGTTAAGCAAAGCCGTTTTTCCACGACTGGCACTCGTCTATGTGAGAAACCCGACGGAAGGCCTCTATCCGGAAGTAATCACTGAGCTTAATCAAAAAGAACTATTGCGCAGGAGGCACGCTTGGGCCAGGCTTAGGCTAAATCTAGATCTGTGTTTGGATTTAAAGTGGAATATCGTTTGTATTCTGGACCTTACTTTCTTACACAGATTTAAAGTGGAATAATACTGAATTTAGTTGAGGTTTGTTGTTTTAGATGTGGTGGCACGGTGAATGAAATCATGGCTACAAAGACAAAGCTTGTCTTTCTCAACTCTTACAAGATGATGTTCCCATTCATCAAGGAATACACATGAAAAGAGAGCGATTCTCAATATTGTACACATTGCACTTGCTGCAACAGTGGCTTTTTTATTGGAATATCGGGCTCTCGAGATGTAAAGAGACATCAAAGTGAGGCAGAGCACACCAAGCTTGAAGAAATGAAGACTAGACCTAGTGCTCAGTCAGGGGCAATGGGTAAATTCATGAAAAATCGCGAGGCATCTATGAGGGAATCAGCAAAGAAGAGGAAAAGCAATTACAAGACAGTGAAATCAGAGCTTTTTATCAATTTAAGTTTATTCACTTAACCATTGTATAGTTGTGCTATTAGGCAATGTGTTGTTTCCGGTTGTGAAATAAGCATTTTTTCCAGAAAATAAGCAGAAATGCCAGTTTTTATCACGGAAAATCAAATAAGCAAAAGAACAATCGGGGGTTGGCAAGTGATAAACAGAGATTTGCCTGTATCTATGAATCTAGAATAAATATGTCAGGCAGCCTGGGAAGACCCGTTAGGTTGCGGAAATTTCCCAATTGGCATTATTTGCACCATCTTGTACCAAAGGTTTTGCAGAGCATTTTGCATTTTAGAGTTTTAACCCTAGTCCTGCGGGAGGCCACTATATTGGCCTCCCCGCGCAATACGCGAGACACGGGAGGCCATTATTTTGTCCGACACGCTTAACCGCGGGTCCTGCGGGAGGCCACATTTTTGTATAGCAACAGTGCGCCTCGCGCTTTGTTTATTCGGTTGCCAAGGCTGTCGTTGTTTTGTTTTTTTTTTCACTTTTTTTTTCCACACTATTTTCGCGTGTTTATCTATCCTGTCACCCCTACTATATCTAACAAAATGGTATCGTCCGATTACGTTTATTACGATGCAACTATTCGCAACTATTCGTCATACTCGTGTAATAGTACTGACGGTCTGAAGTTTGAACTGGGGAAATTCTTGGGGAAACTTTTTACTTTGATGCTGGTTGTCGTCTACATGTGAAATGAGAAGAAAGAGGCTATGTGCGTATTTGAGACGCCGTTCTATGTCTGTAATTCTGAATTCCGATGTAATATTAGGGCATGCTGCATGAGGGCGTCTGTCAGTAGGTTTTTCATCGGGGAAAACTGGGAGAAAATGACCGACTTTGTTGTTGGGCGTTGTCTTTATTTGATGTGGTAATTAGAGAGATATTGTGTTCCTTTGATTAAACCGCTTTTCAGTACATGTATATGCTCTACGACCTGGAACTGGAAATCAAATCTCTCGCTAAAACTAACATTATAGTAAGTGGACGCTTTACACAGTAGAGGAGGGAGAAGGCAATGTCACGATACATGTGGTTAGTAAATTAAGCGAATGGCTTAAAAAATAATTTGTTCACCTGAATGGCCTGACTTAGGGACAGAAAAAGTGCAGAGGTCTTGGGAAAATGATAAAACGTGTGTTAAACGGCATGTAAAGGCAGAAAACTCTTGATTTGGGCCTTCCATTTCATACTGCATATCATCACAAGTACTTTAACCAAACATCATAGGGGTCCCTTACGATTTATCCACCACTATTGTTGTTATTGTGTCCTGAAGTATACGCGATACACATGTTCACAAGGACCCGATTGACCCGACCACCGAGGTTATCGGCAACACGTGAACGACTGGCTGACTGGCCGCTGGTTATCCCCGCACGGGGCGTTACGTGGACGAGTTCACTCAACGCGGGACGAGGGTTAAAATACTTTCACAAGAAACAAAGTTATGACATTTTAATAATTTAAAGGTACAAAATACACTGATATTACAAAATGAGGAAATTGCATAAAAAATCCACACATTTACTTTGGTACATTTTGAGGTGTTTTTTCTCACCAGGAAATCAAAATAATGCCATTATTTGAGTATATAACCATAACAAAAAATCGAATGAGTAGAGATCAACATTTCAAGCATCCAGGCCTTTTTTTTTGTGTGCATGAAGTCAATATAAACATGTTTTGCTAGATCTAGATCTGTCTCTCTGTCCACCATCTTGTTGATAGCAACCTCAATATTTTGCAGATATTAATTAATATAAAATTCTTCTGCACTTAGAATATTATATCAAAAGAAAGTTTTCCTGCACAAAACAAAGGTTATTTTGTCAGCCAAAAGATGTAGGTGTAGAACTGCAATTAAAATCAATTGGAAAACTCATATTGCAATGTTGGCCTTTTCCAAGCAGACAGTGATCTTTTGTTTACGAAGATGCGCAGCTCTTACAAAGTACTACAGAGTCAATGTATTCACGCATACTAGCTATGATTGAAAAGCAGATGATTTTCCCGTTCCATTGGTATATGGTGTGACAAGGTGGGAAAATATGAGTGCGTGCCAAAAAGAGGACAAAGTTGTTAACCATGATAACGGTAATATTACAAAATGTCAACAAATTTGGTCCCATACATTTAAAATGCAAAATTAAAGTATTTAGAAGCTTTGTTACATGCTAAAACCTCCACACAAGATGTAGGAATGGACAATAGAATGAGGTTCTGATCTCAGCTAAATGCAGACCTAGGGTCACCTAAACAACCTTTGGAAGCTGATTACTCATTACTAGGATTTTCGCAACGGGATGGTTTTTCTCAGACTGCCTCACAGCTGTTCCTCATAGCATTATTGTTTGCTATTTTTTCTTTTTTTTTAGTACCTCAGAAAGTACCTCCAATTCGATTCTGTGGAGATCCATGTCGTTAAATTTTATTTGTGTATTTACAGTATATAAAATAAATTTTTCTAGTAAAAACATAGTTCAATTACATGTGCTTTACCAGGGCTACAAGAATCACCATCAAACACTATTGTTGTGACCAATGGTGGTCGATATGATGTCAACATTGGACAAAGGGTGCGAATACCTGTCTATTGGGAAGATCAACCTGTTCCAGTGAAACGTTGCTCATGGTTTTATAAAAGAGAGGGCGACAACAGATACATTCCGTATGATGAAGACTTTGCATTGAGATTAGAAGTAAGTGAAGCTCAGCACCTCCCAGGTGGCTCATTATGTTTTCATGATAATCCATAGAATTTAGCAGTAATTTTAGTTTGCTTACATTGCATGAGTTTCAATGCCTTAAATATAAAAGTAAAACAATTGATTTTTTGTTATATAGCATAAGCTTAAAGCAGTGTTCCATGCAGACCTCCAACTACGGCCCCGCCTATGACTTTCTTCTCTCTCTACATCAGGCCTGACTCGGCAAACTGAAATAATTCCCAAAGCAAACAGCAAGGTATTTCTGCTTACTAGTTTTAGCCACAGGCATGTCAAATAGTTTAAATCGACCGGTAAGAAGTGGTCACGTCATGGGTCATGTGCTCATGAAAAAAGGGATCGGAGGTGAGCAGCCAGAGACACAAAAATGAAATACAAAAATCAATTTTTAAAAAATCCAAACTTCAGTCCACCCCCCGCAGTTTTTGAAACCTATGTAATGCAAAATTTTGTTACTGTAGGTGGCCTAACAAAAAAGCCTTTTGCGTTCAAAGAAGGGGAATTTATGAGTTATATAATGTAAAATAATATAGATGTTTAAGGAAAGCTGTACCAGAATATGATGGATATGTTTTGTGACCATATATATCTGACATGCCTACCCATCCAGATTGTCTGTATTCTGTACGGCAATCTGTCAAAAATACAGATGTACGGAAACAGTTTTAGAATGTACAGAAAATGGCAATTTTGTGAGTTTTCGAAAAGGTATGGTGCATTTTTCTTTATTTTTGGGATTTCTCAGTGGGTTATGAGAATTTTTGATGTGAACTAATCTACTGACAAGAAAAAAATAACAACAACGAAAGAGCACTTTTGTGGATGATGCCTGTACTTGATGACATCCTATATTGCTGTTTTGGACAGGATATATATCGGGTGATAAAAAAAACAAACTTCCCCAACATTGACACCAAATATCTCGCAATCCTTGTGATGAATCCATGAGAAATTTTTGGTAGAGTTAGTCCGTTATGCGTGTAATGTTATGTTAAAATTTCATGAAGATTTAATCATTAATTTTAAAGATATTTTAGATTAAGTGAGTGTCTGTCAAAAATTAATAAAACAAGCCAGCAACAAAGACCACAAGAGCACAGTTATGCAGCAGTAGAAGTGCCACGGCAGCAAGTTCCACTGACAAGGCTGCAGTAACAAATCCAAAAACGAGCCAGCTAAAGAATAAGTCCAGCTGAAACAATGCCAGGAACTCTTCCTCAACAGCAGGAACAGTTTGGACCCCTGGCAAATCTGGAGGGCGAGGATGCAACCTTGCCTTCCCCCCCTCCCCTCACACCCACAATTCTCCCCCCCTCCACAGATCCCCCACTCCCACTTTGTCCCCCAGATCCATCTTCCCCTGAAAAGGGGAGACAACAGAACTCCCTGCGTAAAAAATTTAACGACATAAGGGCCAGGGTGACACCCACCATAACACCAAGGAAAACAAAATGACCAGCCCAAACTCAATACTAATTCAATGGAACTGCATAGCCCTTACGGCAAATCTACCAGAACTGCAGCAGCTGATGGCTATACATCAGCCAGCTGCAGTCTGCAAGAAACGAAATTACCACCCAATGTCACGAGGCGGGGTGTGAACTATTCAGAGCACTCTCTGTGAAGGATACTTCCTTGCAATCAACTTTGCCTTAAATCTCATATCCGATTCCCAACCAGGACACTTCATTATCATTTCTGAGTCGCTATCCTGCCTCCAGGCTTTAAAGAACCCAAATATGAAGACCCATGAGATCAGTAACCTATTACATGTACGTCTTCATACATTGTCCAACAGAAAATATAAAATCGTCCTCTGTTGGGTCTCTGGACACATTAGTATTAAGGGTAATGAAATAACAGACACACTGGCCAAAGAAACACTGAAACGTCCACCACAACATCTAAAAATAGCACACCCTGACTTTAAACCTGCTATTAATAACTTCATTAAAACGAGATGGCAGGAAAGATGGAATCAACAACATCGAATAAACTACATTCTGTCCAAGATCAACTTGGACAGTTTACCCATGCCTCCCAACAAAATCGGAGAGATGAAATTGTACTTAGTAGACTCCATCTGGGTCATACCCACCTTACACACTGTTTTTTGCTGGGGGGGGGGGAGGGGGGGAAGATCCCACCAAAATGTGTGGCATGCAACTGCCAACTAACAATAAAACACATTTTAACTGAATGTGTAGACTTTGCGCATGTCTGAAGAAGACACAGACCTCACAAGTTTCCCCGTTTTTATGGTAAAACCCCGCCCTCCCTGTATTCCGTTGAAATCTCCCCCGTTTCCCAGGGAAAGGGGAAAGGAAAAAAAAATTTAAGTCAAGTTTTGCCGATCACACGAAAATTACTGATTATGCTTTTTCATACTGCCGCTTGGCTGATACAGTGTTTTTTTTTTCTTTGAGGAGCGTGGGATGGTGCCCACTCGGTTGGGGGCAGTGAGGGTTGGGTAGAAACTAACGTACGCTGGAACCCGCCTGGCCACAATACATTATATATGTACATGTAACCAGTCTTTTTCACCTGAGAATAGTTTCGAGACAAGACGGTGCCGGCATGTCAAGGGAAGTGTCGCTATGTCAAGGGAAGTGTCGCTCTACTGTCTTTGATGTCCACTGGAGATGTTACTTGAAGTGTGGCCTAACCCAGGGGGAATGGGGGAGTGAAGGTGGCATGGAGACCGTCTGCTTGCCTGGGTCAGAGGTCTATTGCAGTATTGGAGAAGGCAGGGCATTTTTGAAAAAAAAAAATATTTGAAAGAAAGATTATAGAGGCACTTGTGGAGGCAAGCGGTGGCCAGATAGGACCACTGTTGGTCCTCATGAGCATTATTATGTATACAGTAGTAGTATCATTAAGGGGAAAAAAAACTCCCCGGAGGAAAATCGGCCTGAGACTCCCCAGGGTGGGCTTTTTTTTACATAGGTTCATAGACCTATGGAGGTTTTGAAAAATCAGATGTTGGTATTATAGATTAGGGTAACATCTTTACCCTCATTTTCAGCACTTACCAAAACAATTTAAAAAGTCTTATCTGAATGAAAAGAAAAACCCACTTTCAACGGGAAAAAAACGGCTCTTTTGCGATATCAAGACCATACCTTAGAGTCTCAATTTATCTGATTGTTATCAATCAGTCATCAAAGTGACAGATAAATTATCTATTCCTTGGTATAGCAAGTCTAGTGCCCAAAAGATCAAGCCGACTATCTGATTATGGCATTAAATTACTTGGTTGGACTGACCAGACTGCTTAGATTCAGCATGAAAATTGTCCCTAGGTTTTCTTCAGCCATGTCAAAAATGTTTTACATCTACTGAAGTCTTGCAAACTTAGGGGTGGCAAATTTGAGAGTAGCAGTTTTATCCTCATTTTCGGCATTATGGGGGGGGGGGGGGTGTATGCAACACGCTTTTTTTTTTTTTTTAAAAAGTTGTATGGTCGTTGTAGACTACATAATTTTGGATGCAAAGTAGGCCTTCGGATTAGCCAGAAGAAAACAGAGATTATGACCCTAAATGTAGACACTCCAGCACCAGTGCAAGTAGATGACAAGAACCTCACCACGACGGACAAATTTAAATACCTTGGTAGCATTATCAGACCAGAGGGTGGCACAAAGGAGGACATCCAAAGTAGGCTGGGAAATGCAAGGGCTGTCTTTCAAAGTATGAGCAACATCTGGAAATCGACACAATACGGCATCAACACCAAGATCAGACTGTACCAAAGCTGTGTCCTATCCACACTCCTGTATGGATCAGAGTGTTGGCGAATGACAGAAGGTGACCTCGCCAAGTTGTCTTCCTTCCACACCACATGTCTTCGTAGGATTCTCCGCATCTTTTGGCCAAACAAGATTTCTAATCAGGAACTACTAAGGCGATGCAAGCAAGAAGAAATAGCCAACATCATCACGAAGAGACGATGGAGATGGCTTGGACACGTGCTGCGAAAGGAAGCAAATTCTATAACCAAAACAGCACTTCAGTGGACACCGGAGGGACGGCGCAAGCGAGGCAGACCCAAGGCAACCTGGCGGAGAACAATCGAGGCAGAGATGAAATCCTTCAATCACTCATGGGGAACTCTCGCAAAGATGGCCCAGGACAGACAGGGCTGGAGATCCTTTGTTGCTGCCCTAAGCACCAGTGGGTGCAACAGGAAATAGTAGTAGTATGGTCGTTGTATTTAATTTTTCTTTATGTGACAAGTTTCTAAGCGGTTGCGGTAATCTCCCCGCTTTTTGTGAAATCTCCCTACTTTTTTAACCACATCTCCCCACATCCTGCTTGTACTAGTTGGGAGGTCTGAAGACACTATTATGTCTGCAGCTCCATGAAAGAATTATTCTCTGATGAGGACCCGCAGCACATCCTGTCATTTCTGAAAGAGGTTGAACTCTACAAGTTAATTTAACTGACTTTTATCATATTTACAAAATTCATAGACATATTTTCCAGCCCGGGCCTTTTTCCCGTTAGATCCCTTACTTCACTTTTATATGATCTTATCTAGAGGCAACTGAGGGCTGAAAGCCAGCCCAAAAGAGAGAGAACGAAAAACCGTGAGATGCGCAAAGTGGCTGTTATCGTGCCGACGCACCGTTAAACTCAAACTCAAACCAGGTTTTCATCCCTATTGTGGCCTTGGGTTTTACAGCCTTTCTGTTTTTGTTCTTTCATCATTGTCGGGATTTTGGCCTACTAACGTCACGCAAGCCAATCATGTTGACAATGGGTTTTACATTCGAGGTTTTCCTTCCTATCGTCCTTTGACTTTCTAGTCTCTCCCACAGGACAGCAGGGTTTGATCAGATGTACTGCTGATCGCTCGGTCCACCGTAGCAGTAGACCTAGTGTACTTAAATGAATGGGCAACTGTAATTTACAGTAACATTGCCGTCATGTACCAAAAATTGTGGAATTTATGTGTGGCAGTTTAATTTGTGGTGGAATACGGATTTTCACATCAAAACACTGAAAGTTGCCACTTTTAGTACTCATACTGATATTCAATATCTTATATTTGCTCGTATGTTTCTTACCCAGAATGAGTATAAAAAGGCAATGGAGACGGGTGGCTGGCATCGAAGACTGGAGTTTCCAGGAAATGTCATCATTGTCATGCACAATGCCAATGTAGTAGTGCAATTTCCAGCTTCAGCAACACCAGACGAATGGGGAAATGTGCAGGTGAATAGTTGTTTTATGGATCTTTGGCATTCAAGTCAAGCATGATCTTTACCTGTGTCATTGTAATACGGTCAAACTTACTCTGTGATTAATTGTCATGCCCTTTGAATCATTGAAATAGCGAAAATTGCTCCAGTGAAGAGCTGGTTTGTATTTGCTGTATGCAGACATGTTTGATAGTGTTAGGAAGGAAATAGGCAGACACGATGTTGTATGGGGACCTGGGTACAGAAAAAAAAAGGTAAAAGAAATGAAAGTATTTATTTTTGTTCTCTCTTTTCTTCGGGCAGATTATCTGTAACTCTCTAACCCATCAGGTTTGTGGGTGTTACTGCTCTGCAAAGCTTGTGTGAAAACAGGAATTTGAGAAAGTTCAGTGAAGAAACCATTCTTAGGACAGAAATCGTCTTGTAGTTAGATTTGTATGTTTATCCATGTGCACAGTAATTATGAAGAGCTGCAGCAAATTTATGTTGGGGAGTTACTGTTGTTAATATGAATGCAGTTGCCATTTAATTCTTTCCATCTCAGAAAAGACTGTATGTGTCTCACTTTTCTCTTCATTTCTACATATAGAACATATATTCACTAACGGTGAGTTTTTGCCTTGGTTTGTGTTGCTTCTCTTCTAACCTGTGTATGGTGTTCATAAGGTGATGTTTCATCTTCTCTACAGTATATCTTAGCATGTATAGTCAACATGAACATGGTCATGTATACACTTGTGAACGTGCTTTAGTAGGCCGAACTCTGGCTTGTAATATTTTGAGTAGCAGCTTTAGTAACCAACATTCTTGTCAGGCAGAAAAGTAGCTGAATGTATAATGCGACCTTTGTGCACTGTAAAATTTTCGTGAGAAGGGAAAAGGATGCCAGGACTAGGAGAAGGAAACTTACTGAAGTAGTTACTTTCATCTTTGCCGGCAAAAGTACCTAAAGTCAGGTTTTCAGGCTTCATAATTATGCCTGGATATGAAATCCTTGGGTATAGATGATATTTAAAAGAAAAAAAAAGTGTGCAGGTCTGGCCCCCTATTTTAGTAGGCGAGGGAGAGTGTGGTGAAAGTGTGAGTGTGAGAAAGAAGAGTGGAAGCAGGTATATCATGGGCAACACCAGGTACCTCTTAGTAATATTACTATACGTATTCATTATGAGGAATGACTGGTATGAGGGCATCAGTGGTAATTAATGCCATAAAAAATTAAAAGAAGGAGGAAATAATACAAAATCACAGATAATTTAAATATGCATATAAGTGTAACAGAAATAGATGAAGTGAGGATGAAAAAGGGGCAAAATCACACACAGCTGGAATATTTGGAAGAATCGATGAAGTAAGAGTGGGAAGGTAAAGTCCATAGGGACAGGGGGTGGAAATTCTTTTTTAACCATTGCTAATGGGCAAGGGTCTACAGACTTTTGTAAAGGCTCACTGCAGAACTATGGTATTTACTGAATAGTACCTGAACAGAGCTTTTTAATTTTTCTTGATTTTTTTAAAGGCTTCATTGTTCTGACAATATATTTTATGCTGGACCCTCTTATGCATGTGATGCCAGAATGTGTACTATTTATTCTACTACTAAATCGCGGGTATGGGGCAAAATTGTTGTATCTCCAGGTTTAGAAATTAGGGTTCATAATGGCAGTACTGTAATAATTACAAACTGCCTCTTGCAATGTTTTCATTATTCCGCCATCTTTAACCACTTCCAAGTTACAGAGAAGCAGTGTTGTTGTATCTCCCTTAAAAATGAGATCATTGAGACCAATATTGTGGTATTTCCGAGTAAGCTCCCATTATTCATATCACTGGAGATACAACAATTTTGCTATATAACCCACGATATAAAGGTTGAAAATGTCATCATCTAGCTGTATTGATACTTAGTTTGCATATATCTACTTGGGGTTGGAGGAAGGGAAGGAAGAAATTTGAAGATTTTTTTTTTTCCTGCCTGTGAAAGTGGCTTGTGCACGTTCATGCACTGATAAAATCGGCCAAGTTAATGCCCAGTGAATGCTGTTGCAAATTGTTAACAAATATAACTTGTTTATGTCTGGTCTGTTTCTTTCAGGACCTGAAATCGATTTTATTATTTTATTTCTCTTTACATTATAATTATGGAAATTTATGCTGAAATTTACGAGACTGGAATCAGTTTTGTAAAAAATGGATAAATTCTGCAAGTTTTTGCAGTGAAAAGGATCTCTGTTACTGTCTGGTAGATGCTTCTTGATCTGTCTTGATGTAAATTTATTGCAACACTTTGACTAACTAGTAACTGTGTGCATTTTTCTGTGTACTGATCTCCAAAATCTATTTTTTAAAATATTAATGTCCGTATTGTACGATATTTTCAAAAGCTTAGCACTGTGCAACATATATAAAAAACACTTGACATTTGACATGAAGAACAGTTTTAAAAAAAAATTTCATTGTGCATGTGTTTCTGCTCTGTTTTTTGGGGGAAATTTTCAAAACGCATGGTCCCAATTAAAAAAATCTACCTCTTTTGTTTGAAATCTAGAGGAATAAACATTTTCCATGTTCCTCTTTAAGTGCACCTGGCATTTTGAAAGCTGAAAATATTGTTTTACAGTTAAGATTGATGGATCCCATAATGTTCCTTCTTTAATTTGGAATGCATTATTGTTAGCTGTTGGGACATTACTTCTTGATTGATGCTCATTTGTTTACTGTCACTATATGAAAGAGAATTTGACCCTATCAAGTGAGAAGGTACCCTATAAAAAGGTTTCAAACTTTGGGAATGATCATTACTATTCAGTGAATACCACCCGTGTGATATTAGTGGAATTCGGCCGCCGAGAATTGATTTAATTATGTGGATGCAGGATTTCATTATTCTCATATTTCTGGGAACCTATGTTCTTTAGCTAAATTTTTGTTTCCTTGACAGGGTGACCAGATGCGACCAAGAGTTGTCAAAAGAGGAGTGGATGATTTTGCAACAATTGAACAAGGTTAGTTATGAGATCTGTCGTTATAGTGATTTGGGCTGCACTTTTATGGATAATAGTCGGAGGCCAGCTTGCTCTATCTCTTCAAATACATGTTGAATCTTGCACTGAAAAATACACTCTTGTTTATTGTATTTTCATTTAAAGTGACTCCCTGGGCCTAAGAAACTGCCGGATATAATTGGCTAAAGTGTGGCATTATGTATGTAGAAACGATTCCATCCCCAATTCTATTTGGTCAGTTGCCGAAAGGTGCCCTTCTTTTCAATGGGTTCAGTGAAATTTTTTAACATGGTCTAATGCTTAATGTACCCAGAAATGTACAAGGTACCTGCAGAAGTAGTTTTGAAACAATCGGTCCACAAACAATAAAATGATGAGAAAAAATATACCAAAGTATGTGTACTCTGGCAGAAAAAATGGACATTTTTATAGTGGTTACTAAGAATAGCGTGTACTTTAATACATGGTAACCATACAGCAAACTTCACTGTCTACAGATCAAAACAAATGTATGAGCTAACTAACTGCTTGCTGAATTGTAGGTTTCTAGCAACCTAAGCTACAAAATATAATGGGTGAGTTTAAAATGTGTTCCACACTTGAAGTTGAACTTTTGTGTCCGCGGTATGGAGAGGAAAGAATGAACACTTGGAAGGCGATAGATATAGAATTACTGCAAGCATCAAGTGGTTTTTGCATGTGGTAAGGTCTTCCCTTCAAAATTGCAGAGTTTCTAAACCAAAGTACATCCCTTAAATGTGCTAGATCATTTTGTTTCGGTCCGCCCACTTCGTGTCAACTTTTGCCTATATGGAAAGGTCCGTCGTATCGAAGGGTAAAGAAGACATCATACAATGTTTGAAATGCACATTTGCCTTTCGAGAAGTGTGTGTAGAAATTTGACAACGCAACGTTTGTTTGTTTATTCGCAGTAAATCTAGACGTTTTGGTATCATCACATTTTCATGTTTCATGTATGGAACGTAATGCGTGTTAATGGTCATGTACGGAACGAAAATAGCGTTGAAATAATATTTTACAAGCATATTTGCCTGCAATGAGTCTCCCATAAATCCAACCCTCATCCATTTCGTGGGAGATATTAATGCACAAAGTAGGAAACTGCTGGGATTGGGTGAAGAACAGTGTGGGCTTGTCCTGCGTTGCCATTACGGTAACTGTGAAGGCCATCCCAGGTCACCCCGAAATGTCCGGCTAACGGGGCTCAGGAACCCGGGCGTTATAATAGACCCACTGCTCTCACCTGCAGGCAGTGGAACCCCACCAAAAGTGGGGTGTGACTCAGGGGCTGCCACCTGTCTTTCCTTTCATCTCTATTCCTCTTTACTTTCCTTCCTTCCTTCCTTTTATCACCGAGCGATTCCTGGCCTAGCAAAGATAGGATCACCTTAGCTCTCCCCACAATAAGGGCACCTTTTTGACCGTGAGGTCTGACTTGTAATGGTGGAGGATGGGATTCTGGTAGCTGAGATGGACCAGTCTGCAGACTGCCCTCCACCAATGCACCGCTTCGACCCCAGCCTCCCCTAAGGCAGGAAGGTAGTGTGGCCCGCCACTCTATCGGTTTGGCCCCAAATTCTTTGCAATTCAAGAGCCGGGTCAATCCTGACAGGATTAACATCTGTGAGAAGCATGTCTCTGGAGTAGCCCCGGCATAAGAGCTCTGGCTATCCGAGTATAGTATGTCCCCCCCCCCCCCCCCCCTTGTTGGACTCGGTGGCAGGTGGGGAACCTCAGAGATGGATAACTATTCAAAATCTCATGGAAATTAATACTGACCCTTCTCCAATTCCGGACTTGAAAAGAAAGAGGCAGGAGGAACCGGGGTTGATCCTGCGGCCCTTGCGATAGACCAGTCCAGCTGCTGGACTTAAACATCTGTGAAACACCGCCGGACAGCCAAAGTCGGTCAATAGAATGAAAACTGGTGAACTGCTAGTGGAGTGCAACAAGAAACAGAACTCACTTAACCTGCTGGAACTGTTCAGCCAACATGGAAGGACTCTTGAAAGCCCGGGGTATCAAAATTTGCCACCAAAGGCAGCTGATTGAAACCAGCTCCATCCTCTTGACATTTGATACAATAAAGCGGCCCACTAACGCCAAGGTAGCTTTCCTGCAGGTACCAGAGTCGCTAATGCATTCCAAATCCAATGCGATGCTTCAACTGTCAGCGCATTGCATCGTCTATGGATCAGCCAGACCGACACGCCTGAAAATGCTAGACCCTGTGCACCACCAAGGCCTGTGTCTTGCCCTGGGTGCTTTCCGCGCCTGCCCAGTCGAAAGTCTGTATGTGGAGGCAAAAGAAGCGTCCCTGTCCGATAGAAGAGACAAACTCTCTCTTCAGTATGGATTAAAATTGTCTTCTCACTCAGACAATCCTGGTTAGTTTTCGATCAAAGATACATTCAAAAGTTTGAATCTTTTTAATGTGTCTCCCCCCCTTTCTGCCTTCGGATTCAGTCTTTGCTGACAAAGGCCAAAATCCGACCATGTGAGTTGGAGAATGACCCGTTTCCGGCCATCCAACCATGTCTAACACAGAAACCAGACATTATTTTAGATCTGGCAACATGTCCCAAGAACAGCACCATGCCAGAAACTTAGAAGCAGATGTTTGGAGAGGTGGTAAGTAGGCACCCCAGACACAGGCCTCTCTACACAGATGGCTCATTCTCAAGGAAAGATGGCGAAATGCCACAGCCTCAACCCCAAAGCTTCCATCTTTACCACTGAGGTTCAAGCAATCAACTTGGCCTTAAATCTCATATCTGATTCCCAACCAGGACGCTTCATTATCTTTTCTGATTCACTGTCCTGCCTCCAGGCTTTAAAGAACCCAAATATGAAGACCCATGAGATCGATAACCTGTTACAACGTCTTCATGAACTGTCCAACAGGAAATATAAAATTGTGCTCTGTCGGGTCTCTGGACATATTGGCACTAAGGGTAATGAAACAGCAGACATGCTGGCCAAAGAAACACTGAAATGTCAACCACAACACCTAAAAATACCACACACTAACTTTAAACCCGCTATTAATTACTTCATTAAATTGAGATGGCAGGAAAGGTGGGATCAACAAATACCGAATAAACTACACTCTGTCCAAAATCAACTTGGACAGTGGACCCATGCCTCTCAACAAAATTGGAGAGACGAAATTGTCCTTAGTAGAATCCGTCTGGGTCATACCCACCTCACACACTGTTTTTTGCTGGGGGGAGGGGGGGAAGATCCCCGCCGAATGTGTGGCATGCAACTGCCAACGAACAATAAAACACATTTTAATTGAATGTGTAGTCTTCGTGTATATCTGAAGAAGAACTATGCCTGCGGTTGCATGAAAGAATTATTCTCTGACGTGGACCCGCAGCGCATCCTGTCATTTCTGAAAGAGGTTAAACTGTACAAGTTGATTTGACAGACTTTTATCATATGTACAAAATTCGTAGACATACTTTTCAGCACTGGCCTTTTCCCGTTAGATTTTTAATACCGGCCTTTTCCTGTTAGATCCCCAACTTCACTTATATCTGATCTTGTCTAGAAACAACTGAGGGCTGAAAGCTAGCCCAAAGAGAGAGAACGAAAAAACCGCGAGATGCACAAAATGGCTGATATCGTGGTGGCGTGCCGTTAAACTCAAACTCAAACTCAAACTTCTCTAAATGTGAAGCAGTTCAGGATGGATCTTCCAAATGGACATACTACTGTAACTGCTATTATTAATAATTTGATCTTCAAATTGTTGCATTATATGTATTTCAAAAACTTCTATGATAATATACAGTAAAGTTCAACCGTAGCCATCTGGTATACTTGACAAGATTTTTAAAAATATTGGATTTGCAATGTTTAGCAATAGAAGGGGTATAGTTTTGATTTTGTCCAATAAATTTCTTGTATTAAACACAAATCAATACGAATAACTTCCACATTTTAGGAAATTGGCTCCTATTTAACCCTCACCCTGCGAGGGGCGGCAATTGTCAGTATTTACTCGCAAGCGCTCACGCCGCACGGGCGGCAAAAGTCGGGAAGGTCAAGCTGACCGCGCCACGCGCAAGCCGTATTTTCACGCATCAGGTCACTGACCTTTTTGAGACGTAACCACCGTGTTATTGTTCACTGTATCTCTTCTAAATCAAACGCATTGTGACATGGACATGTTAACCAGTGAACCACTGGTCGGAATCACAAAGACTAAGCTTTCAAAGGCTCTCCCCACACTTTCAAAAGATGTAACATCGACATGCAAACTGTTGCTCAACAAATTTGCAATATTATCTCATTTTCTCACAAGCTGACCACCATGTGGAGTTGTCTGTATCTAAGAACCAATCAGAAACAAGCTCTGAAATAATCTTTGCCCCAAATGCCCACATTGGTTTATTAGTAAGTGTCAATCAGGATGAAACCATTTGTGTAGGGCTTGGGAGGGCGTGGCTAGTTATCATGCTTCGTTCTCACGAAAACTACAGCTGTCAGTTTGGAATCATAAGTCAGATCATTGGTTAGAGACTAACAGACTAAGGTTTTGCTGGTTAATTCATTATCAAGCGTGATAAGGCACAGCAGCGAATGTTTTCATACCGATCAATAAAAACCGAACCACGTAGACAGCGTTTGTGGTCATCACATAGCGGCACGGGTCAGTGACCCCAGATAAGATTCTCCGTGAGTAAGGCCACAGACCGTGCAGCGGGCTTTACGGGTAGCATGCGGGATATGGCTTAATTTGATGTGTGTTAAGAATAGGTAGCTTTTAGATATTTGGCTTGGTACAATTTTATTATTATCGTTTTGGTTGAAAAGAGCGCCAAACTGTAATGTCACATAGGGGGTGTTTTTGAGAAATTCCTTAGTGTTACCACCTCTTATCTCATTGTATCTGGCATTTTTACTAGACCAAAGTGGTTCTCCTAACATTCATAGCAAAATTAGGAGAATATATTTTTGTGCAAGGTTCCCGCCATCTGACTGTAAATAAGGTCTTGCAGTGAGACCAGGGGATGTTTATTCTAGACTATTGACTACATTCTTGCTGCAGCCGGAATGATGGCAATAACTGCAGCATCTTGATTGAGTCATTTTTTTTTTCTCCTATTTTACTTTAGGGTATGTGTTTTTCTTTCGGACATATTTTCAGTGTTGTGTTTTTTTGTTGTTTTTTTTCAGTAAATTTCTCTCTGGCATGATGTAGACATATAGGATTTTTCACTTTTCTTTGTGTGATATCCTCATGAAAAAATTGTGAATATTGCCACAACAGCCAGAGTCGATAATTGTTTTGTATTTCACGAGAAGGAATGGATGTTTAGCCACTTGGAAATTGTAAATAAAACTCCATATTTTAGGCTTGCCGTTTGAGGATAGTCATTTTATTTTTTGAGATGACTAGATTTCTTCAAAAGCTCAGACCTGGAGAAAAGTTGACTTTGTTATTTATTATTTTTCAGGTGAACGGGAGGAAGTGGATCATTTGGTGTTCTTTGTGCCTGGAATTGAAGACATGTCCAGCAATAAGGAGAAATCTGTTGAAGTCTTTGGTGGGTTATTTGCACTGCATTTTTGTTCAGTTTGAAAATCTTTGATTTTCGGGAAATGCATGCACATTTCAATTCACATGGAGACTTGTATTTAGGAAAGTTTTTTGTTACATTTGAGACAAATCCCAACTTTATTTTGTCATCTATTGAGATTTGTCATTCTCCTGGATAGTTTTTTTTGTTGTTTTTTTAGGCAAAAAAAAAAGAGGCAGAAAGCACAGTGACTTATGGTAAGAAGAAGAAAAAAAAAATTCACAGAGTATGAGATATATAGAATAGATTTGTGTCAGCAAAAAATTTCTTGAAATGGAGATTGTAACAGGTAGTGGCTTGGAAACGCACTGATCTTGTGGCTGTTTACCTGAAAGGGGAGATCAGTTTAGCTCTGTTAACAAACTGATGTACATGTATTTGCAAATTCTTCATGTTTCAAATATGAGTAGTGAGTGTGAGCTGAGCAGTATTTCATTTTGGGACTTTCAGTGGATGATTTCCGTAGCAATGCCCTGGGTCTCCTGCAGTCCCACTTTACGCAAGCCTTCCAGTCAAAGTCAGTAAACAGAGTTGAGTTTCTGCCAGTGACATGGACGCAGGCTCTGCAGGACGGAGCATCAGGTTTAAAAGAGTAAGTTTACTTATGCCAAAATTTAAGAGCATGACCAACTTGAGCTAGTTATCATCCTTTGTTCACAAGAAAATTACAGCTGTCAGTTTGGTAGCATAAGTCAGATCTTTCTTCAGAGACTTAGAGACAAATGTTTCTTTATCAAGCATGATAAGGCATAGCAGAAATGTTTCATACCGATCAAATACAAACCACGTGCACAGTGGTAGTGTATTCATTGGCAAGGGTTAAAGTTAGAGTGAACCAGATAAGATTCCCCGTGAATAAGGTTACTGACCCGGTTAGCTGGCTTTACTGATAGCACGCAGCCTCTGGGCTAAGAATGTAAGCCAGCTTGTGAAAATATGAGAGATGTGGAAACATGAATCATGTGCAGTATGTGCTTGTGATCTGAGCCTTTGCCTATATTGAAATGAGTGTTCTGGTATCCTTTTGCTCTACTTAGGTTTTTCATTTGTCAATTGATATGAAAATTTGAAAATAATTATAAAAATCATTCTTTGGTTATATACTATTTGGAAAATACAGTTACAAATTTTTTGATATTATTTGTTTCAATATTTGAAGAATATGTCAGTGTCACGAGTGGAGTGAGTGCAATTAAGGGGATTGCTACAGAGCGGGTGTAGAGTAAGAAGGGCTCACAGTAGACAGCAAGTTAAGCGTGCTGTTGTGAGTAGTGGGAGGGTCTGAATGAGGCGAAAGCGCGGTATTACTATCACTGCAAGTTAGAAGGTCCGACGGAGCGGACCTGTGAATAAGAGCCCATCGGGCGGACATAAAGGGAGCAGTCGAGAAGACTAGTGGAAGAGTCTTTCCAGTAATGACTGGTATGTAGAACGTTGATTGATTATTATGATTGATGTATTATATTATATTCGTCTATTACCATGGTGTGAATAAGTATATGTGAGGAATGTGGAAGTCCTTGATATTGGATATAGCAATGTGCGCCATGAGCGATAGATGAAAGTGAGTTCATGGATTTGTAGCGCGAGTTAGTAGTGTGTACTCCGATGGAGGTGTGTTACCGTAAGATGTGTGGTGAGTGAAAGGTGAACTAGTGTGTGTACGCTTCACGGGTTGTAAGGAGAGGTGGAGTGAATAGAAATGGTAGGGTATTATACCAATGTAATGTTATTCTTGTAGGTGTCGGGGACGGGCCGAAGAGCCACCTCGATGAGCACAAGTGATAGGCCAGCATAGGGCCGGAGGCCGTACATAGGCCAGAAGTGAGACTGTCGGTGCAGGACAGTAGAGGCACATAAAGTCGTGGCAGTCGGGCCACGGACAGGGACGTAGATATGAGAGTGAATGAGATACTATATTATTGCCATGATGATGGGCAAGTGAACTGATAAGTTGTATGGCAATAGGAAGGTGATGTTGAGAGACTGCGGTGCCAGTGAATCATTAATGTACTATTAAGACCCTGAGGGGAGAGGCTGAGGCCGAAGTGCCTTTAGGAGTAACTACCGGATTGTGGATCCGAGGGAGAGTGTATGTGAGAATAAGGCCGTTGTACGGCAGTTCATTTCAATGATATAATGTATGTAATTGCGCTATTATATGTATAATTAGGTTTAATAAATGTGTGAGTCTGATGGATTGTTTTGTTAAGTGTTAAACTTGTTTGTTCGTGATTGTCGTCCTGTCATAAACTATTACATCTCCCAGTCTGGGATTTGTGACAGTCAGCATTGACACAAAACTACACAAATGTAATTGCAACAGTTGAAGTAATTTGCAGCATGTTATGAGTGGGAATAGTCGATTATATAAACTACTTCCCTTTAAAACGAAACTGTTGCAGCTGTTATTAATAAAATACGGGATCCGTCGAACGATGTATACTAGAATTTATTTATGTATAAAGAAAATGAATGATATCCACAATGCTACTTATACCTAGTAGGAAGGCACAAGAGGAACATCCGAATACTGTACACACCTGTCCAAATACAGTCCAATCCACTTATCTCGACAAGGCTTTTCTCGACATTCTGGGTAACTCGACACAATTTTAAAGTCCCAACTCATTCCTTCTTTAATGCTACTAAATATTTCCCCGTAACTTGACGCGTTATTCCATTCTTTCCTCTTATATCAACACATTTCTCCCCGATCGCGGCAAAACAAGTGCACTAGATCTACAACTGTGCTACAGCATTTTGCCCATATCAGCAAATCTTTGCCACGCAACTGCTCCGCACAACAATGATATTGGAGAAGGGTGACAATATGCTGATAATTAAAAGAAAAGGGGACTTAATTGCGTTATTTATTGGATACTTCCCATTATGGTGATGCTTGACACCCCCCCCCCCCCCCCCACCCTTCTTCCACCACTAATCTGCTATTTCAACTTTCTCTTTACTCGACACAAGTCAGACGGTCCCACTGATGTTGAGATATTAGGATTGCACTGTATGAATACTGCACACCTGAGGAATATATGAATACTGCGCGTACACACTCACCCGCATGGCTCTTATATTTATACTATTTCTTATAGAAAATTCCCGAATTGCCCTGACCACTGAGCTGACTTGAGACTGCTCCAGTAAGTTTGATGGACCCACAAATCATCCAATCAAACAACAACAGGCCCATTACATGTGATGTGTGTTACACCCGAAGACTAGTTTTTCACTTTGCTAGCTTTCTAAACGAATCATTAAATGAGATATTTATCATTTAAACCTTTCTCACAATAAAAAAATGGTTACTTTACAGGTTTTCACCTTTAATTTAAAAACGTATAGGTAAGATCTAAGTCAAAATGGTGCTTAACTTGGCTTGACGTGTATTACATTCACAAAAAGTGGTTTTCATTTTAAGTGACATTCTTTGGAATTTCTGTGAAAGTAGGCTAAGTATTTCACCCAAATTCTTAAATAATACTTGTAAATAGCTGCTATGAATGTAGCAAATTCTTTATTTCATAATTCTTACATTTTTTGATGATATAGGCAAAAATGTGGCGTGACGTATGTTATATTTTTTCGTGACGTGTGTTACATCTTCAAAGTGAGAATTTCACTTTTAAAGTTCCAATCTAAATTTTGTTCCTCAAGGCCAAAAAATGTGCTTCTGGTGAAGAATACTCCTTCCTTCAGATCAATGTAACATTAATTTCAGAGACAGGAGCTTTTTTTTTTTCATGTTAAAAGGTTTAAAAATCAGTCACACAAATCAATTTTGGATTCACAGTTTATGTAAAAGTGATGACTTGGCTGGGATTTGTTAGAAATGTGAATGTGAGAAATATGGAAAAGGGAAGAAACTGGCTGATAATTTAAAGATTGAGAACCAGGATATCTTTTGGAAAGTATGGGACAAGAACGAGGTTGGTAGACTTAGAGTTGAAGTGAAAAGTGGGTGTGAAGGGGAGCTGTTGGAAAAGGTTATTGAGGAAATTCCAGATTTTCAAGAGCTCATTGGGGTGAAAAGGGTACAGACAGACGACTTTAGTAAAAACAAAATGGACAAACAAACCTCTGTACATCTGTGTGATTTCGCTATGGTACAGCTATGAATGTCAGGCTGAAGTATATATAGAATGTTTTATGGGGTAGACGAACAGTGCTGCATTCTTTCTTGATAAAGAGGCATCATGTAAGTTCTACTTGTAGTCACTGAGTCACAGAACATGAATAATGACACAGTTTATAGTTTTATCAAGAAATTGGTCAACACTGAACATCTGAAGGAAAAACGTATTGTCTGTACATTCTACCAGGGGAGTTCAAAAACAGATGTCATGGTGAAATTGCTTGCTGATTTGGGTTGCTGCTTAATGAATGTGAAGTCATGTGGAAGTGTTTTGCCACATCACATGGAAAAGGAGTGGTTGATGGGATCGGAGGGTCAGCGAAAAGTTTGGTACGAAAAAGGTGATGTCAGGGGGTGATGGTGTCATTGTTACATTGTGCAGGATTCAAATGGTTTTGCAAAAGAGGCAAGAAACTTAATGCCCAAAGTTAAAGTTGTCCACATGTCACAAGAAGGAAGTGATTAGTGCATTAAGGAGAAGAATCCACGGTGTGAGGTGAAAGAAGTGCCTGGAGACAGCATGACCCATTTCATGCCATGTGGTGGAAAGGGAAAAGTGTCATTCTAAGTGGACAGACTTCTACCTGAGGCTCTTGCAGGGGTTTGCCATGACCATGAAAGAGAGAAAGGAGAGAATGAAAGTGGAACAAATGTTGAAAGTTGTAAGGCAAGAGACTGGCTGGGTTGTTGTGATGTATGATAGAAAACTGTACCCATTGGAGGTCACAGCTGTTGGCAAGGACGGAAGTGCGCACGTGTCTGTAATGAGACTAACATTCAATGTAAACTGGAAGTGGCCTATGGCAAAAGATGAGATTTTTTACACTAATAGAAATGTTGTAAATAAGATCTTTCCACCAGTTCCTGATGGTTCTCGTGGCCAGAGCAGATATGAAGATCAAATTCTGCATGTAACACATAATCACATAAGATGTAACACACGTCACGTGACATGTGTTACATTGTTCAGGTGCATTTTTCAGGAATACAATTAAGTTTTAGATTTAAGCGTGAATGTAGAACACTTTGCGGTAATAAAGTCTGTTTTGTAAATGGTTATGATCTATCTCAAATATTTATTGTTAGGCAAAAACTTTATGGTGTAAAGTGTGACGTATGTTACACAGTACCAATGATGTCTTTTGGATTCTCTCTAGTCAAAACCCATGTCAGTAATAGAGTTTTCTTGTTATTTTTACACTCTTAAAATGTCAATGCAATATAAAAAGGTTACTTGTAACTAAAAATGAAAGCGCAAATTAATTTGAATACATTTGTTTCTAAGAATGAAATATTGTTCTTAGAAAACATGCCGTAAAATTATGAAATCCAGTTTGTTTTCTTCCTCAGATGACATTTTCTTGTCAATAAACCAAATTAGATGTTAAACCAAGGATTTTTTTATTTCATATTTCAAATTCCATATTTTCTCATACTGGTTGACATTTCATGGAATGGACCAACACATCATCGGATGGCATCGTCTCAAGGCCAACGTTGCATAATAACTTTCTCTGGAACTGTATCATTATGGAATGTACTATTATTGATACAGGTCAGACCTAGGTCAGCTAGAAAATCAAAGGGAAAAAACTGCTGACGAGGAGGGGTGAGAAAGGCTCGCCATGTGAGTGAACGATGAGGGGGGGCAAGGAAGGTATTAGACAAGATGGGCCGAGCTTTGCTTTGGTCGCTGCGGATAAGAAGCGGAAGGGGGAGAGAGGGTGGCCTTCAGATGCTACAGTAATCACCACAGCTAGAAATTGTCATTTTATATGAACAGATATTCCACTACATACTTAATTTTTCTTTAGAAAAACCCCAGAAGTGGTCTGCATGATATTAGAAGAAGTGTTCTACATATTTGGTATCAGCATATTATTGTGGTTCTTTCATCTTACTGGAATGGAAGTAGACTTACATTTTTTCCTTTGCTTAAAATTGTCTATGTTTGATCCACAGACAGTTGACCAGTATAACTCTGCCCAGCACATCCAAGCTACGGCATTTCATAAACAACACTCTTGTTGACACTTTGTTCTATACCAGCCCCCTGTATTGTCAGGTATTGTTCAGTAATGGTTGATTGATTGGTTTGGGTGCTCAAATTGAATGTTTAAAGGTCCAGGTACTGCATTGGAGGGGATGTAAATGAAAAGGAAAGGATGAAAAGATTGAAGTCTTTGGTAATAATATTAGAAATTATTCATTTCTTTATTTCATGAATCTGGGATGGTGTCAGAAATACTTTTTTATTGTGCCATTCTGTAGTAATGTCTGAAAATAATTTTGTTTTCATCATTGTATTAGATATTAATTATGTTCCATTCCATCATTCTGCATTGACTTCAAATGCTCTAGTTTAAGAAAAAAAACAAAAAAAAAACAACAAACAAACCAAAAAAAAACAACAAACAAACAAACAAAAAAACTGTTTAAATAGGTTTGGTAAGACACCTTGATTTTGATTTTAGAAGTTTTGTGAGATGGACTAGAATTCCTGTGTCAGCAAGATGCAAGGATTGCAAATCTTATCAGAACTTGTTCTCCTACTTGTCCAGGAAATTTGTGAAGTGGTGGGAAGTGAAATGAATAGGATGTTCCACATATTTCTGGAAAGGAACCAGTCATTCAGTGGTGATGTGTCAGTGGCAGGCCACAGTTTGGGTGAGTGGTATATTTGTTATTTGTTTGCATGAGAAAATGGCGGCGAGATTGTTTCTTCCTCTCTCTCCTTGTGTGAATGAGAGAGTTACAAATTAATTGGGGTGGGGAGAGGGTAAGGTTAGATTATGGATAGTTTGTGTTTGTGTGGGGTCGGGGGGGGGGGGGCATCCTGTTGTGCATTACAACTTTGAAAGAGTTCACAAAGCCAAAAAATGGCACACCTCTGGTCTAGGGAGTCACATTGACTGGAAGTCAATAATGTTACAGATGTTTGCTTGATTTATTGCCTCATTGTTCAGGACTTTAAGTAAAGAGGTAGATTGTGAAATTTTTTTTTTTCTAATGTGCTGGACTCGAATCTCCCTCTGGGATTGACTATAAATTAATTGATAGTATTTAACAATATTTTAAAAAAGGGGGGGGGGGTGGGCATAGAATTTCTCTGATCATAGATAATCTATTGGGTATTCAAGATGTCAAAACTAAAAATATTGAGAAGTGTGGCTTGTAAAAGAATAAAGGGTACTCCATGTAGGCAGAATTATTTTAAAGGTAATAGGCCAGGTTGTTAGTTTATGAGATACAAATTTACAAATTTAGATTGGGCTATTTTACAAAAAATTTATTGACCAAATGAACATTTTCTACAGGCAAAGCTAATTTGTCTTACTTGAAATATTTATCTTTGTATTTATAGTCATCATTTTATACATGCATATGCCACTTTCCATAGTCATAGATCAGCTGATCCAGAGATTTGAAAACACAAATGAAATAAATGACAAACAGTTTTGCAAAAATTGTGAATGAAAGAAACGCGAGTTGAAAGACTGCAGATGTAGTTGTACCCTTGTTTAATAAGAATTTTATTCCATTTAGGCATGCTTTTCAATGATTGTAATGTTGAAAGGGACCTGTAAACGGATTTCATTTGCAGTTTCCTTATTTCCTATCTGTATATTTTCCTTCCAGAACAAATAACTGGTATGTTTCAGTTAGCCTAAGTGGATGGGAATGTGACAGTAACTTTTGAAATGGACTTGTCTTGAGCATGGTTTCATTCCATCATAGGTGCTGTGATCCTTTTTGATATTCTCCAAAACCAGAGACAACCAGGCCAGCCTCAACCAAGCAGTGGAGACTTAAGCGTATCTGTGCCACAGGTTTGACCAGTTCTATTTCATTGAATAGTGTGAAAACAGAACTAAGCTGTATTATTAGATATTAGAGACCCCACATGGAGTATTAGATTCTCCATGGATTTGTTTCAAAGCTTTATTATGAACTGTCTTTTCAACTCCTTCACTCTAGTCATAAACACTTGTTAACAAAAAGTGATTTCCCATGGTCTCACTTCAGAACTCTGTTATCTTGTTGATATAAATCCGCTACTATTGGACATTTTTATAATTGTGACAGCTTCATTGTTTGATGTACACGAATGCATTCGAAGACATGAGAGATAGGGAGTCTAAGTTAAGTTTCATGGCACGTCAGCCTCTCATAATCTCTTTATCCTGCCCAACAGTTTTCAAAGCCTACCTGCTATAATAAGAAAAATTGTCAGTTATAGGCAGACTACAGAGATGCCACCCATTCCTATTTGATTTGAATCATTCCAATTTTTCTTGAAAAACAGGCGTGATTCCGATTTTCTGATTAGCAAGGCCAGTATTCCGATTTTTTTTGTTAGTTCCAGCAGTCGGCTTTTTTTTTGGGTTTTTGTTCTTCCGGGGTTTAGTTTTTAATTACAACTTTTACAGAATCAGAATATTGCGATCATTTTATGAATAAATCGGAAGTTAGTTCTACCTTCTTATTGCTTGTTTTGCACCGATCGGGAATTTCATCACTTGCTATATGCTATATCCTTTTTACCGTTCCGCATGGCGGCAATTCCAAAACTAATTTCATAGATCTATCTATTCACCCTCACTTAAGTCTAAGTGTTATATTTGGTTGCGTCTGTAATGGAAGGAGGAATCAGTTCTAAACCTAGCTAGATGTATTCTCTTCCTTCAAATTTAAGCTTAGTTAGACATCGCCTACTAAGTCTAGATCTAAGTGATTTACTTGGCAGCGACAATGACGGATGCAGGAATGAGATTTAGAGCTAGCAAGATCTATGGATAGACGTATTAAGACTAAAGTAATTTATTCAGCGGCGATTGTGATGGAAGTGGGAGTCAATTTTAAACTTGTCTTGACCTAGATTTCTTAAATCCAGGCCATGAACATGGAGAAGGTTGACGTTGCATGGCACAAATTGCCAAATTAAAACATGATATTGGGACACGGCTGCTCATTTTGCGCTGAAACTGAACTCTTAGTCCAGACCGCGAGAGGTAATAAATCAGGTGTCAATCGGGGTCGCGGGATTCAACTGGCCGGCGTCCGATTACTTGGCCGCTGCACAGTTGTTCCAATAAATGTGCCTGACAACCTCTCACTCTCTCATTTAATTGTGCCGACTTCAGTGCATATAAACCAGCTCTTCGAAAAATGTGTTTAACATATTACATTTCTGTGAAAGTTTGAACGTTCTGTGATGAAAAGGAGAGATTTTACAAGTGTTACAAAATAGGACAAAGTAGACTTTATTGTCGGGCATACTAATTAACAATTTTGTTTAATTAACACATTTTCCTCACATAAAAAGGAGCTAATTTTTTCAATGATGTTCTGAAGTTGGATAGTCTGCAACCTGTGCAAATTTCAAGATTAGGGCAATCAGATGAGCGACAGAATGTCCCGTTAAAATAATCCAGCTTGTGTAAAAGACACCGATTACCGTTAATTTGTAGTGATAGTTCGTTCATCATCATCATCATCATTGCCTTTCTCACCCTGGATCAGGGTATAGGCCACCAACAAACACCTTCCATCCCTCTCTATCATGGGCCAGCCTCTTTACATTATTCCAAGTCTTTCCGCTTCGTTGCACATCATTTTCTCTGGCTCTTCTCCACGTTCCGCGCGGCCTTCCTCTTGATCTCTTGCCCTGGGGATTCCAGTCCAATACCTTCTTCGTGATGCTGTTTCCTGGCCTCCTGAGAGTGTGGCCGATCCATCTCCATCGCCTCCTACCAATTTCCTCTCTGACTGGGTTCTGTCTTGTTCTTTTCCATACAATTTCATTACTGACCTTGTCTGTCCATCTGATCTTAAGTAGCTAGTTCGTTCATAACCTGGACAAATTGTGACAGTCACGTGGAGTTCAATGGAGCATTCACATGTTACACACTGTAAATGTGTCAACGACTTATGCAGGATATGTGGCAACGGGTCATTAACCCGAAGAGGAAAGGATTTTAAGAAAAAACCTATTAAATGTGAATCACATAGAGATGACTTGTTTTTAATTTTGGGGATAAATATTAGCAGTGATTTGCAAGGCACTCATTCAACTACCTTGTGCTCAAATTGTCATTTTCACTTGAGAGACCTGAAGAAAAGGAAGAGTGCGACGTCGCTACAAACCATCAAGGCATTTGTCGGCGTGAGTGCCAGTATATGGAGTGAGTACAACGCCCATCTCAATATTGAAGAATGCCCAGTGTGCAATCATCATGAAAGTTTAAATGTGGGATGTGTGAGAAAGAAACGTTGTGATGAACAAACTAAGCCTGATATGTCTGAAACAGCAGAGGAGCAACCAATCCAGAACCCTCCAGTGCAAGTAATTGAGCACAATCGACAGGACACTGCCATGGCTTCACCAGACCTACAAGTGGACCAGTTGGAGAGTTGTGAAACCACCCCCACCCCAGTAACGAAGGACAGTACAACATCGCCTACGGTAAAAAATGACCAGAGTTTCTACCATTCAATGAAGAAATGCGTTTCAGAACCAATGACAAAGATGGAGGAGGAGTTGCATACTACCTTTGTAAGGCGAAAGCTGTACACAAACCAGCGTGGTCTCGTCAAATGCAAGACAAAAGGACAGCCACTAACGCTAAAAAGGATCACAGTCCCAAGGAAAGAGACCGCAACAGCAAAGACTACCACCAAGAAAAAACCCCACAGTGTGGGGACAGACGTTGCGGGACCATCAAAGGAATCACAAGAAAAGCAGCATGTTGTAGAGTTGAAGAAAGTTAACATCTCTACAAGGCGTGGTATTTGTAAAGAAGCTGGGATAAAGGACAAAGTGAAGATGTCAAAAGAAAAGGCATTGGCTATGAAAGAAGCGGTAGGACTGACATGGAATCAACTGAGAATACAGAGAAGGTTTTTGAAAGAGGCAGGACTGGCGTTACCAAACGAAGTGAAGAAACGAACATTTGGCAAAAGTATCATACACCGTTATGTGAAAGTTGAAACAAAAGATTTCAAAGCAAATGGACAAAGTTTTGAAGCGCCATATGTATCTGTTCCTCAGCTCGATTTGTATCTAAAGGATTTGCTAGATCAATACAGTGAAGCAAGTTTGCTGACATGGCATGATTGCACAGTTCCAGAAAACGAAATATGGATCAAATTCGGCGGCGATCATGGAAAAGGAAGCTTCAAGGTGTCCATGTCAGTAGTCAGTCTCGAGAAACCAAATTCAGTTCATCTCTGATAGGGATGGCTAAAGTAAAAGACAGCCATGACAACCTGTCAGTGTTACTGGCAGATATTCAAGAGAAAGTAAATGCATTGAAGCAAATGGAATGGGAAGGGAAGCGGATTATCATGTTTTTATATGGTGACTACGATTTTTTGTGTAAAATTACTGGATTGTCAGGACCTCAGGGCACTTTCCCCATAAGCCTGTGAAACAACATGAAATGAGAAGCCTTAGCTCTTTGAAACTAAACAACGAAAGATTCCACGACATCATCCAGGGAAGAAAGACAGAGGCACCAAGACACTACAACTGCATTTACTCTCCACTCCTAGAAATCGAACTTGACAAAATCGCTCCACCATACCTGCATATTCTTCTAGGGATTGTTTTGGAACACCATACACTTTTAGAAGATGCAACAGACGCAATCGACAATGCCATAGAACAAGACAAAACAAGTAATGCGCTTCCTATTGCAGCAGAACTACACACATATGGAGCAAACTGGAAAAAAGTAGACAGCAAGACCTCAGAGATAGAATTTCTTCAAGGATGCCTTGTCCTAAACGATAACAGTGAAGAGAAGGCGACACTGGAAGGCAAAATTGCAGCAGCTCAGGGAGAACTTGAAGAAATAAATTACCAGCCATTAATAAAGAGATCAGGCCCCGTATGCTCCCAATTTGACAGAATTCTTAGTCAGCACGGAATCACTCCACAATCGTATCACTGCAGATCGTTCGTAGGAAACCATTGCAATACATATCTTACATCTAAAGTATACAAGGATCTTACAAGAGCCATAATTACAACAACAAACACGTGGATACAAAAAGCCCCAAAATTCTGGAGGAGGCACACAGAGTGAGACAAACTTTTGATGCTCTGAATGAAAGTTTTGCAATTGTCCATGCCCAAATATCACACACCCTCACCATTCAAAAGCATATTGACGACTATATGGCCATGTACAGAAAACTGTATCCAAATAGGACAATACCAAAGCAACACATTTTAGAATGTCATTGCGTACCATTTATCAACAGGTATGGGTTTGGACTTGGTTTATTAGGGGAGCAGGGAGGAGAACTTATTCACTCCTCCATAGCTAAACTGGAGAAAAGAGCCTCTGGTGCGAGGAATGAACAGACAAAGCTACAAATTATCATGGAGTCACATCTACTCCAAGTTTCTCCAACTCTCCATGCGTCTGTCCCCCAAGTGAAAAGACGAAGAGATCAGCGAGAGATGTGAATGAATCCGTCAGCAGAAACATTTACAGACATCCTTCCTATATTATACAGTCCTCGGAAGTTTATTTTCATGTGACTCGCTGCAACTTCATTACCAATTTGTGTATATTACAACTAAGTGATTTATTTTAGTCTTCTTAGCGGTATTCAGCCCTTGTGTTAACATTAATATTATTCTCATGTGCACCGAGTGACTCTACTGCACTCTCCTCCCCCCTGCCCCTTCCCTTTCTGAGTGATTCTGACAGACCCTCACACAACTTGTGCAATTTAATCCCCATTGAAACGGATTTATGGCTCAACTAACATCAGACATTAACGGCTTCCGTGGTCGATAATGGGGCCCATGAGAACCTGAGATTGACCGTCGCAGTGTTATCTGAAACCTCCGTGTTAATTAAACACCTGTGGAGACGTCCCTTGACTTGCCCGTCACCTGATTTTTAGCACAGTGAGTAGCTCATTGTCTCCTCTGTGTTCAACAGTTGATTCAGGGTTGTTTTGTGTAAGGAAGTATTTTATTCATTTTTTTTAAAAACACCAGTAATGGAGTCAAATTGTGGTGAAAATGAAGCATTTTCTAGCGGACATATCTATGCAACTAATCCTATTAAAACAACCAGATTTTCACATTTATGTAACGTGTTCTCTCTTTTCTCTTGTAACAGAGTGAAAAGCATGGAATTTTAATTCTTCAAACTATTATAAATATTTCCTTATATCATGACATTTCGCTACGTTTTCTGCGCTCCCGCTAAATTCCGCGCCAAGCCATTGACCTCTTGACCCCGACCTCCTCGGCCCGGTCAGGCGGCCAACTAAAGTGCCGCTTGTTAGCAGCCGTGGGGAGTGGGAAAACACCCAGTAGCACAGAATAGGCAAAAATTATGCATGGCATTTGTGCATTTTGGCACTCAAATCCCAACATGTCAAGGCAGCTCTTGTCTGACATTACTGTAGGAAAGAAACAGCTCCAGAGCAAAGACAAGTTTGGCACAGTGCTTTTCTGGATAGGATTCTTTTTCAGTTTTGACCAAGATCAAGACAAACGGTAGATAATAAGATATGGTTGAAATGAACTGTAATTCGTTTAAGTTTTCAAGATGATTTTCAACTTAATCCTTTGTGCCCAAGAAAAAGAAAAACAACATAAAAATATAAGTTTAGAACTGCTGCCATTTCATTTTTATCGTCTTTCGCACCAATTCGGATTTTTTCCCCCATATTCAGATTTTTTGGGCGCCTGATTCAGATTTTTGTTTTTGTGGGGTGGCATCTCTGAGACTATATTTTTAGCTCTTCCGTTTACAAAATGCTGGTACATGGAGTTATAAATATACAAAATTAAGGAAAGTAAAACAAAATGAAAAAAAAAGTAAGGTAGAGTCACAACAGTGCTTTAAGAGAGGTAACAAAAGATAGTTGTTAAGGTTCAGATATTTTATTGAAAGTGTCACTATTTATAGTATAATTGCCCATGCAACCAATACTGACATTACAGAACCTGAAACCCCGCAGAGTTAAAAACGTCAATGCTTCATTATGGCTGGTATTTTATATTGCTTTTTGATTGAACTTTTGGCATTTGAATCATCTTCTTGCCTTTTGTATTTTCTGTTATTTTCTTTACAGATGTTGCTTACATTTGTTTCTGTTTTAAGTTCATTGTGTGAAGTCTGTAATTAATAGGGGACAAGGTGGTCTAGAGGCAAGGTGCTCGCCTCTCAAGCCAAGGGTCCCGGGTTCTAAACCCGGGCAGTGCAGGCATGTTGGAAAGTGGATTTTTCTCATATTTTCAAGTCCCTGGTCCTATTGGGGGGTAGGATCGAGTAGTTCTTGGAAATTGGATTTTTCTCATATTTTCAAGTCCCTGGTCCTATTGGGGGGTAGGATCGAGTACCTAGTCTTCTCGGATAAGGACGAAAAAATTCGGAGGGCCCGTGTGCACGTTGCGCACGTTAAAGATACCTTGGCAGTTGGAAATCGTAAAGAGCAGGCCGAAAGGCCGCTGCCCGGGCAAAATTGAAATTAATAGATTAAAATTTATCCATATCATCTCCTCCCCCCCCCCCCCCCCCCCCCCCCCCGCCAGAACAAGAAATAATAAAACAAGTAAAGTGAGGTGTAAATGCCAAGGGCAGCGAACCTCCTAAAATAAAGACCTCAAATCAATCTGTAATTAATAGTTTTCTACCATTGTTTAATTTGTTCCTAGCAATAGTATAATACATTTTTACATTGTATTTAAATTAGTAAATGAACAAGGTTTATCGGGCATTCTGAAATTCTGTGATATGAGCAGAATAATATGGGGATTAAAATATAGCTTGTTTTTTTTATATTGTCATAATCAAAGTTTGGGTAACTGAGCCTGGTTTTTTTTTCTTTTTTTTTCCAATTTTTTTGGTTTTTTTTTTTTTTGCATCATGGTACTTTTAATGTGTTGGAGAGGTGGTACGTTTTTTTTTTTTTTTTCAGGCCATTATTTAAGGTAATAAGGTTTAAGGTAACCTGGGAACATTAGTTCTGTAAACAAAAGCATATTTTTAATTTTCATTAATAAGTATTCTGAACAGTAGCAAATAAATATTGATATTTTTCCTATGATATTCATAGTGTCATTATAATATTGAATGATAAGTGTTGTAAATTATTGTTACCATAGTATGTTTGAATGTCTTCAGGCTCCTTCCCCAGTGTCAGATCTACTACACTCACAGAACACAAATGGTATGAATTCACCTGAGGAAGAAGCAGAGAAAGAAGAAGAAATGACATTAGAAATTCTGCTCACAAGAGTTGGACTCCAGGACAAAGCTAGCCTGTTTCAGAAAGAGCAGATAGATGTAGATTCTTTGGTGAGACTGAAAATTTAAACTTACACAAGCCAGCCATTGTGCTGGAAGTTAATTTTGCTAACAATTTGTTTGTAATGATGGGAATTACAGATTTAGATTTAGTGGTAAGAGTTTGTTACTTGCCAGTGTTGTTCTGATCCTGACTGTCACATAAAATGTTAAGTATTAATGGTGCAGTTCATGTTGAATGGATTTAGTGCAAGGTTGTGAAAACATCATAAGCTGATATACAACAGAGTCCAGGTAAATTGAACTTTGATAAACCGAATTTCTTCTCAATAGAAGTAATTTCAAAGTCTGTTTTTTTTCCCTCTTTTTAATCCCAATTAATCTTTCTTGTATAATTCGAATTTGAACTGACCAATTTCCGATAATTCAAAGCCATCAGGCTCGCTCACCCCAATGCAACTTTGAATCTCCTGCCAGCTGGAAACCTTAGCACCCATAAAAGCTCGACTGAAACACTATTACAAAAACCACAGGAAAACTGTGGCGTCGCAGCAAGGCATAAAGCAGAGCAAAAAATTGGCAAAAAGAAAAAGTTGTATGTAGCCAAGCCTTTCGTAACAAATAATACCCAAACGGTACAATGAAACGCAAACTAAAATGTATCACTTTGAGCCTCCACACATTGGCAGACGTGCTTCTCTGCTGCAATACAAACAAGAACTCGCAGATGCATTCATTTAATATTCTATTTAGATTCCACATATTTCATATTCTATTTTTTTTATTGTTCGATTGTTTTATCTGTTCAATTTTCCAATTTTTTTTTCTGTTGTTGTGTTTTCTTTTTTTTCTTTGAGAAAGGCTATTGCCAAAATATTGCACATTTTCTGTCTTCCCTTTTAGTTTGCATGTCATCGTATTGTTTGGATATTATTTCTTACACGAGGCTTTGCCACAAATGTACGTTTTCCTTTTGCCAATTTTTGACTTTGAAAAACTCGTACTAGTGTTAGCACCAGTGAGCAGGAGGAAGGAATGTTTAGGGTAATGTAATGCAGTGAGCAGGACATGAAAGGGGCATGGGGGTATGAGTAGGGTATTGTTGCTCTGCATAATAGTTATTCCTTGATAGCAAGGTCAGCCAACAAGTGGGGAAAACCCAGTGGGCCTAAAGTACAGTTTTGCATTTGAACATCATATATGGAAGGACTTTATTGATTGATGACATCAGCAGTAGGCCTACCACATAGTACGTGCACCCTACTTACACAACAAAGATAAGCAACAGAGTTTGCTGGCCAGAATTACTAGGCCAAAGCGATTCAGTGCCCCTTTCTTGTTTACCACTTTTTCTTACTTATGTAGTCACTTCTAAAGAAGAAAATATTATTCCAAAGATTTTATACAGATGCCTGTGTTTGTTTTGTTTGGGGATGAGGAGGTATCTGCAAGAAGAGGTGTAATAATTACTTGTATGGTATGGGGCAAACAGCATAATAATGATTATTTCTCTGTTCAGAGGTAAATCGAAGTCTAATCCATTTCCAGACCACTTTGAATTATGCGGTCTCCACCGTATTTACATTACATTGTTGTGCAAGCAACAGTGGATATTTATGCATAAAATTTTGGGTAAAGTGATGAAACTGCGAAAATGATAAGATTTTTTCTTTCATGTCTTTATTCTTTATGCAGAAGGCATCTTATGTAAACTGAAAGCTGAACTCATTCTTTAGATGAAGAAATGTGCATATGTATTTGTTCTGCATCTGTAGATAATGTGCACAGAACAGGATCTCAAAGATATTGGTTTACCCATGGGCCCAAGGAAAAAGCTTTTAGGCTTCCTGAAAGAAGAAAAAGAAAGGAAGGTAAGTATGCCCGATTCCCATTGTAAATGGAAGGTCTTTATTTGAGTGGAAGGCACAGCTGAAGTTGCTCCCATCAGTCATGGGTGATGATTCTTCACTGTCAGTGATTCTTCACTACTTTGCTTTTGGCAGGATTTTCTGTGTACTTTTCCTCTTCATGTTTTCTTGAAGTGGATGCAGTCTGTCCCAGAGGTCAAAAGCTTGTTTTTATGAAACCAGAGCCATACAGCTGACTCAGACATCCCAAATAGTGACACAAATTGGACATCAGTGAATTCTAATATTAATCTGGCTCACATTGGAGTATCTGGAAAATAAAGAGGCCAGGGAATTCTTTCCACCCGTGTTTGATTCATCCAACATTCTGCAGCTGGACTAATTTGTTCTTGTTTGACTGCAGTGGATAGGGTTTATGTCTGGGCTTTCAGTTTATCATTGTTGTTTTCTGTTTTCTAGGAAACAAAACGGAAAGAAGAGGCAGAGAAGAAGATTTGGGCACAGATGGAAAAGGAACAGAAGGCCACCATTGTTGCTAGTGTTACAGCTGACAGTGCTAAAACGTCTTGTCAAGAGTAAGTGACATTTATCCCTTGATTATCAAGAAAAGAAAATTGTTCTACAATTCCCTACAATTCCAGTAATCTTTTTATTACTTTTGTCTCATTTTAACTCATTCCACCCAAATCCAGGTGGTGCATCAAAAGTCTTTCTTTACCAGTGTACCACTAGGCAGCATATCATCTTTTAAACAATTGCTTCCTAATATGTATCAATTGGACATCTTGTTTTCACAGCCCAAAACAACAAAATTGTGTATGATATCAAAGATCATAGAAATAACAAGATGTTTCACTTGCCGCCGAATGTGACATCGGATATCAGCGGGAGCGGCCCCAGTAAGCGCAGTAGTACAGTCGCCAAGTAGAGGGATACCATAGTAGAGATGCCACCCATTCCGATTTTTCTTGAAAAACGGGCGTGATTCCGATTTTCCGATTAGCAAGGCCGGCATTCCGATTTTTTGTTACTTCCAGCAATCGGCTATACGATAAAACAAATAGATAGTTGGAAAATGTTTCTTGGTTTTCTTGAAAAGAGCTGTTTAGGGGGGAAAACGAATTGTCTGTATAGGTATATATATTTCATAAATTTTTATAAAATAATCTACAGCAGATATAAAAATAAAAGCTCTCTATTTCATGAAAGGACAGATGCATCGAAATGTGTTAAAGCAAATTCCAAACAAATCGGATAATTTTTGAGGGAAGAGATAGCTTTTGAAATTGACAAAATTTGAACTGGGAAATTCAAGATGGCCATCGTTTCCATGACAACCATATAAAAGAGTCAGAATTTTTTTTTTACTGTTTTCCCCTAATTTGAACATGCTGAATCCATTAGTAATGGTTAAAAGGGTGTACAATGAAGTGTTTAGAAAATCACCTTCAAGACCTCGCCCCGCCCCCCACTTTAAAGGAAACGCGTCATGTAAAGAACACTGTGAGTCATCTTTTCTAATTAAAACCAAAACAACGCAAATATTTAGATCAGATGCTTTGTTACAATTGGGCACACAGCAGTTTTGATTATTGTTGGTCTGTGACAGTCACAATGTCCTAGATTCTAAAGCAATTCTTCGACTATTTTCTATTAACTTTCGCATTACCGTTGACTACCCGTGCATTGTTTATCATGCTTCCAAGATAGCAAGTCAGTTCGCAACGTAGTCACTTGACGCTAGTGCTAAAGTAATTGGGAGCGCCCGAAGTAAAGCTTCTTGTTACTTCTACATTCTTTGGTGATATCAAACCAGTGTGATTACCACTGGTTGAATGAGATTCAACAAGGTGAATTTTCTCATAAAACTGGATATTTGCACCTGCATTTGTGTACATGCAGTGCTCTAAGAACCAGCTCTAACCAGCTCCTTTTAGAACACAATTTCAAGAAGTTCATGCATTTTTCTTTTTTGTAAAAGTTGATGTATATTTTGTTGAGAGAATAATAAGCAAATAAATGCGTGAAGAACGAAAAAAAAATAAATTCTGAGAGCAGATAAAGTTACCTACCTTTCTTTGTTGTCTGAGAGTAAAATAATGGAGCATCATAGGTTCCAGAAACAGACTTTGGGTTAAGATCTTAGAGCTAATGTGGAAACACCATTTTTATTCTGCAAATGGTAGAATTTCTCAGCTGTTACATTTTCATTTTATGTGTTTTCATTTTATGAAAATGTTACATAGTTTCAACTCATTCCTGTCTTTCCTCAGAGGGCAGTCGGTCAGTGCCCAGTACTGGCAGGGTCACTTTGGTGCAGGACAACTGAAGATTAAATATCCCCAGCTGGATTTCACCCCAAATGCCTTATTTGCATTAGGTTCACCCATTGCCGTCTTCTTGTCATTACGAGGAACCCAAGACCTTGGAGAATTTTTTCAGCTGCCAACTTGTCCAAGGGTGTTCAATATATTTCATCCAGTAGGTCCTTGTGATCATTGTTGTCTAGATTGTTGGCTTTTGTGTGATTTGATTTACCTGTACAGACTTTATCTGTTGGTCATTGGTTATGTTAAATTGAACTGGCACTTGTAACAAACTTGTCAGATAATAGTAGGCCTCTGTTTGTTGACATAGAATAAAATGAGATGCTTGCATTATATTTGTACCCCTCGAAAAAAAATTGATTTGGAAACTGAGAATTTTCAATGCCGTGGCTCAATAAACAGTTAGATTCTGGGCAGTCAAAGTTGGACTATCATGCAATCTGCAAAAGGCAGCAAATTCGAGGTGTTTTATCACATTGAAAATGCTGTAACTTTCAAAGACTTTAAGCCAGAATAATAAATTTGGTATCAAAATTCTTGGAAAAGCGAGCTCCATCAGATTAAATAATAACTGGGGAGTTATGATAAAAAACCTTAATCAGTTTGGACTACCTACTTGAGGCAATGTCTTTATCAATTGATGATGTCACCATACCTCTTGCTTAATGAGGAGGCGTAATACTAGCCCTATGCTATCACAGTACACAAATGGTCAAGATAGAAATACACAACAGGGGACGCTAGCCATAACCAGGCCTAAGCCAATCAATTGCTTTAAGGATTTTACCGCAACCATCGCTGAGAAAAAGAATCATTCAAAAGATGCAGGTTGATTTTATGCGTACGCGCATGTGTTTTGGTAGTGGCCTGCAACAAGGGATGTAGCTATTGTATCTGGCAAACAACACAATAATGATTGTCTTCACCGCTGAGAGGTAATTGGAATTCTGGTAAAATGAAGTGCAGCCAATTTCCCCCCACTATTTCATGTTAAGGGCACGCCATTTATTAATGTTTTTGGCAGATTTTGGCTGTGTGGTTTGTTGATTTATATAGTAGTAGGATAGTGTACAGATAAACATAGTAATACTAATAGTATCTAAAGACTGCACTGGATGCAGTTAAGTTCTTTTCTATGGTGTTAGGCTGGGAATTGTGAAAAGCAATTTACATTCTTTATCAACTGTTAGTGGGTCAGAGGCAACTTTTGAGATAGTAAAGATAGTAACTATCTTTCAGCATTTCAGATTTCATTGTTATGTTATCCTCTAATTCATATCTTAATCTCCTCCATCCTTCTCTCTTCTCTCACTCCCCCCGTTTGATTAAAATATTGATGTTATACATTTTCATTTTATTTTCATATTTGATGGTCCCACCAGTTTGATCCAATGGTAAGCATTGTCATTACATGTTGTTATAGCTGTATTAAGAAAAAAAGAAGTGAAGTGTCCTAAAATTTGCAGTTTATCTACTTTTCATGGTAAATGTACAAGTTTGCCAAATTATTATGGATGCAATGATTGTATCTTTCTGCTTAAAAAACACTTTTCTTAAAGAGCGTTTGCTTTCATTTCTGTAAAGTTAATTGCCATTGGTGGGTTTCCTGTACTGATTGCTTGGAAATAGTGTGTGCTTAGAGTGTCTGAAAATTCCTAGCAATGTTCGTTGATTGTCACTGATGTTTTTCTATTCCCCCACCCCCCACCCCCACAGGCATACCGTCTCGAACCTCTCATAAGGCCAAATACAGCAAGTCTAAAACCAATGTTGGTACCTCATTACAAAGGCAGGAAGAGGCTACATATAGGTCAGTCTGGCTTCCTAGAAAATTGAGCACATGAAATATCAGCTGCTAGATCATGAGCCTTCATCAAATTGGTATTAAGTATGACGTGTGTTTTGAGAAAATTGACTTCAGGGTAACTGGGTTTGCTTTTGCCCATTTGTGAAAGGAATGTCCTTATATATTTTTAATTTCTTAGAAACTATGGTGGATTCAGCAAAGTTTCTTGGCAGTCTGCTGTTAGTGGAGTTCTAATGTTCAGTGAAACCTGCTTAATCCAAAATGTGCACTGATCTCTCTCTTTCTCTCCTATATCCCTCCTTGCTTTGTATCCTCTTCTTCATCAGTGAGTCCACCCAATTTTTTCCATTGATCTTTTATCTTCCCCAACCTCTACCACAAATCTCTCTTTCATAAATTCCCTAGGCATCTGGTGGATTCAGCAAAGTTGCTGACCATGTAGCATGGTCATTGATCGGCGCCAATCACTGTGCAGTGTATGTTTTTTATCCACACCGTGCTTCATGACCCTGTGCCTACACTCTTTGTGTCATAATCACGTGGTCGCTTTGTTCACATTCTTTGAATGATACAGCTCAGGAAACCACTGGAAACAAATGCGCTCCTGTTTCTGACTTTTGCATCTGACTCTGATGTCGAGCTCGTAATTTAATGGAAACATGCCTACCTTCAGCAAAAAAAACAAAACAACGAACCTTCCTAATCTACTGTTGTGGGTTACCTCTAACTCAGACTTGGAATAAAGCAAAAATAATGAATTTTCTTAATCTCAGGGTTCACACAGGTCCTTGAAAGTCCTTAAAGTCCTTAATTTTCATAAAAGAAAAAATAAGTACTCGAAGTCTTTAAATTCTGAAAATGATGCCAGGGTCCTTAAAATTTGTTTCAGTTGAAACATTTGAGATTCAAATCTTCCAATTGCACACTGGATAATTGGTACTTTGAAATACATGTAACTGAACTTTTCAGAGTGAATTTACTATGTTTGAACTCTGGATACAGAAACATTCCGGATCGATGAGTGCTGCACACCACTTGTATAGTTGTAACATTTCTTGGTCACAGGCACAAGATCCTTAATTTGTTTACTGCGAGTCCTTAGGAAGTCCTTAAAAAGTCCTTAAAATTAGTTTTCAAGACTTTGTATGAACCCTGTAATCTGCGATTGTGGATCCAACAGATCTAGCGCTGCCATAGCATTATATTACCATGCTATGATAGGAGCAACAGTGTCTTTTAAAATCTTTATTTTCATAGCATTTAATAGACAGCTTTTGGTGTGTGTCACCTATTATTGTCAAAATCTAAAGCAAGCCAACTTAGAAGAGAAATGTCATGTATTATAACAAAATGAACTTCTGCCCTGTGGGTATCGCTTTCATTTCTCACCCAGCCTCTAAGAATAAATGCAGTTTCTTACTACTACTTTCATCATCATCATTATCATTTCTACTATTACTATACAACACCATCATCGTGATCATTATGACAGCTGCTCTCTTTGTACATCATGTTCTCTCTTACTCTGTTAATGTTCTTTGTAATGTTCCTTTTAGTTGTCAACTAAGCTTATTTGCTGTGAACAAAGCAATATTTGTTCTTGTTCGTGTTTTATTTTATTTTAATTGCTACAGCATACCTCACATTTCCAACACTTTATCGAGGAAGGAGAAGAGGGGAGAATGAGAGGAAGAAATGTTAGGCAGGGTAGAGAATGTAAAGGCACTGAATGACGTAAAGGTGCGCGACATTGGTGTTGAAGCACTAAGCTGGAATTCAGAAGGAAGTTTGAGTGCATTGTGTTATATAACTGGACACAACAGGCAGGCTGGAAGGGTAGCGGCCGGCTATTTTTTGCTGTGCATGCGAGTGAGAGCACGTGACCAGCCAAAAGACAGGTTCACTTTCTGACCAGATGCCTAGGGAATACGAAGGAGAGATTTGTGGTAGAGGTTGGGGAAGACAAAAGATCAATGGAAAAAATTGGGTGGACTCACTGATGAAGAAGAGGATACAAAGCAAGGAGGGATATAGGAGAGAAAGAGAGAGATCAGTGCACATTTTGATAGGTTTGGTCCATGGTTCGATGACCAAACTGAGTTATTTCAGTTGTCCATGGAAACGAAGGAAAGCACGGTGTTGTATTTGAATCAGACCAGAGAAGCTCCGGTAAGAAAAAATGTTCTGACTGAATCTGACACTGATTGGGACTCTGAGGACGGAGATGAAGAGTCATCATTTCAGGAATTTGTTCATCATGGCGTTAAGAAAGGAACAGCAAGAACCAGCTGTACATCTCATCATGAGGAGGTGACTGCTGTCCCAGACGTTTATGTTGATACTGTTGGATCCACATGGTCGCCCGTACCTCCAATGGAAAATCGAACTCGGTTCCACTACATATTTTGGGTACTGCCATCAAAAATCCTCAAGACTGCATCTGTGTTCAGCCCGAAATATGTTTCTTCTCTTTGTGGCAATTCAGTGCTGACTACCATAGTTACATGCACTAACGTTGAAGGAAGGAGGGAATGGGAGCAGCGTGGTCAGAAGCCGATCAAGCTGAGATAATGGCTTCCATGGGACTCTGTGCCCTCGTGCTGGTGCCCTGAATCAGAACCTGCAAAGTACAACCATCTTGTGGCATAAGATATACTGATCATCTCTGATGGAGGCTTGGTTCAGTCGTGACTGACTATGGACTTTCTTTGGTGTGATGTTTGACGCAAAGAGACGCGCTCTGCACATGTACGAAGGGGCTATGGACCTGTTTGGGCCCATAAGAGAAATTTGGGACAGCTTCATCAAAACACTAATGTGTAGGTACATTCTTGGCTCAATGCTCACTGTCGATGAGCAGCTCATGCCATGGAGAGGTAGGTGATCCTTTCTGCAGTGCATGTGTACGTGCCATTTAAACCTGACATAAGCAGTGCACAACTATTTTGAATTTGTGATTCAGAACAGTATTATCTCCTTATTGTGAAGCCTCATCTTGGAATGCTCATTTAGAAAGTATGAATTTAATCTGGGGAACATTGCACATGAACTTGCTACTCCCTTTGCAAAGATAGGTGGAAACATTGTAACGGGTATTTTATTTTACTTATTTGACCCTTGGAGAGCATCTTTTGAAATTTGGACACCCTCTCTAGGTGATCCACTCTTGGCTTTCCAAAATAGGTTGACCATGCTGAGCCATAAGTCTGGATCAAAGAAAAAATATCATCCTCCAAATATCATACACAAAGATGCTGTCATTACAGCTTTTAAAAAACATCGAAATCAGAAACTGTTTTGTACTACAATCAAATGAAAGTGAAAATAGACAAACTGGACCAGCTTGCACACACCACCAGCCCAAGTGGAAGATATGAAGATGGTCTATGATTGTGCCCTTTAATAAGATTATATTAGACATTGCCTCAGCAGCAGCCATTCGGAAAAATTTTCCAACAAGATCAGCAACTGGAAACGCTCTGAGCTCCAGATTGCACTGATTACAAGTAAGAAGGGGCCCAATGCAAAGAAACAAGATCTCGAGACTCAAAGACTGTGATTCAGGAATCTGTCATTTACTTTAGAAATAAAAGAAGGAGAGCCAGTTCAGCTAGGAAACTCATGACCACAGGTGGAACTAGGGGAAGGGGGCACAAAGGGAGACGATGTTCAGGCTGCCCCTGGAGGAATGGTAGAAAAACATTGTAACATTGAAATAGCTGCCAGAAATATATTTGCAGAGAACCTCTGTATTCTGTGTGTTCTAATTGTACTGCCAATGATGAATAATGGCTTTATTGTGGGTTTAGAACCTTCCGTGCATACACGCAGACAAAAATGAATCTGCAAATTTCTTTTAATAATGTTTTAATTTAAGGAGATGAAATGAAAGAAAGAATGAAGAAGATGCCCATAAGGGAGCCCTTTTGAGGGCTAAGAAAGCCAAAGGACGGGAACAAAAACAGTAGCCAACAAGAAAAAGCAAACAAGAAAAAGGAGGTGTAAATGCCCACGGCAGTGAACCTGCGAAAATAAAGACCTCAATCTCAATGTTTTAATTTACAAATTCGTGTTGCAATGCAGCATCTTTCTTCATATTTTATTGTCTTTGTTACTGTTCCATGAGCCTGGTTCAGAGTGTTCTGGCCTACGAAAGCAGAAAGTGATGTGAAAAATCATATTGCTGTGGAAAATTATAAATGAGTATGGGTCAGAGGTGACCCATGATAGTTGATTGCATGGTGGAACTGTATATTGCTATGTGTCGAGTCCAGGTCAGATCTGACCCACAATAATAGAATGCATGTAAACCCAAACAGTGGTCAGTTCCCTATTGACTTTTGTCCGCAAATGGCCTGATGACCTTTTAACTCCTCACATAGGAGAATACACCAAGTTTCAGTAATCAGGTCCATATGATTGATTAATTACAAAATTAAAACCAGTTCTCTGGGCCGATATGACCCACGATTGTGGATTAAGGTCAGGGGTAACCATAAAAATATAGGGGCTATTTTTATCCCTTGCCTTGCTTTTTGTACTCTTTCCTGGAACAAGGAGACCTTGGGTATAATGAGACATTTTTTGGTGGAACATTCAATGTGGCACTGTAATACACCAGCTTATTTTCTCATATTCAGCTTTCTTGCTATTTGTGAAATATTGAAAAGCGTACAGCAAAATTTTACAAACTTCATTTTTAAGGCTTATCAGATATATTATTTCTGTACCTTCACCTCACAGAATTTAAAGAAGCAGTGACAAGATATGGAACCGACATCAAGCAGAAAATCATCGATTCGTTCAAAAGCACATGGAATACAATCAATGAGTTTGCCCGAGCACATCGATCGGATGCAAAGAGCAGCAGCATGGAGAAAGAAGTGCAGTCAGAGATGGATCAGATGATATCTCATATAGCTCAACAGCATTCAGAAGATGATGTTGCTTGTGAGTCTATCATTAGGGCCTTTTGAATTGTTTTGTAATTATATGGGGACATGTCAGTAGTGAATGTGTAAACCAATCTTGTGTTATTTTAACTTTATTTAACCTATTGAACCTAGACTGGATCTTCAAAAACGTTATCCTTGGCCTTCATTGATTTCTTCAATTTGGAACAGCTAAGATGGTCAGGTGATGTTTTTTTCTTTTTTTTTGTCATTAAATTTTCAAAGAATCACAGCGCCTGATTGAATTTACCTTATATCTAATCACACATGCAGCAAGCATACAATTAATTGTTTGCTGGTATGAATGGACCAAGCAAACAAGATAAAGGAGGTATCATCAGCATACCAGTCAACAGGGATTGGGATACTTTTTAACACCAATGGGGCACAAGTGAACAAAATTTACTGTATTTAAAGTGCATTATAGGCATGTGCATATGTGATAAAAGGTGTAAAAGAGTAACTGCCCCATTGCTGAAATATTAGAACTAAGACTGTATGTCATATCAGCTTCATGGTTTTATAAAATGCTGCAACTGTTTTGCAGAGCACATCCAAAGGCATGTGCTCTGATGTTCAGATTTGAGTGTTATTTTGTAATATATCTGGCACATAACCTTACTTTTCCAAGCTTTCGAACATTGCTTTTGTGCCACATTTGTTTTGTAATGTTTCATGGACATGCGGATGGTTTCACTGTCTGTTGTCTTACTGTTGTTTCATAGTAATCATTTACTGTTATAAATTTCTCTACAGCTGTTTCGTCAGTGGCGGAAGAGGAAATTGACATGGGGCAGCTGAATGAAGGACAGAGAGTGGACTACGTTTTACAGGAAGGACCTTTGGAGAGCTTCAATGATTATTTATTTGCATTAGCCTCACACACATGTTACTGGTTAGTATAGTGGAATTTTGTTACTCCTGGTAGCTCAGATAAAGAGTACATTTGCAGCCTGGACATCTTTCAATGCTTGTGTTTATTATTAAGATGGCTGGCGGTATTAGATTGATATTGTGGCAGTGTCTGAAATCAGAATTCAAACAGTATCATCTGTCAAAACATTTTAGGCAGTTTGAGCTGTTGTTTTGCCCTATGTTTTTTTTGTGTCATTTTTCATGTTGAAAAAAGAAATCAAGTCTTAATAATTCTGATGTTTCATGAGTTTATTTAATAACATTTGAGTTTGATAATTGTCAGGAGTGAGAATGTATGAATTCACTTTTTGTTTTTACCAAATACAGTGGAGTCCATGTAAATTGAACTTTGATAAACCGAATTTCTTTTGAATAGAAGTAATTTCAGAGTAGTTTTTCTTTGCTACTTGATCCCTAATCTTTCTAGTGTAATACAAATTCAGACTGACCAGTTTCTGATAATTCGAAGTCATCAAGCTCGCTCACCATAACGCAACTTCGAATTTCCTGCCCACTGAAAACCTTAGTAGTTATAGTACCCACAAAAGCCCGGCTTAAAAGCTTTTTGTACCAGTGATCCAGAGGAAAATGCAGCGAGCAGGACTGCAACAGGGCGTAAAACGGGGAGGCGGGGTCATTTCTTGATAGCAAGGCCAATCAACAGGTGAGATAATGCAGTAGGCCTACATTCTTGCATTTGAACATCATACATGAGGGAAAAGCTTTATCGATTGATGGAGTCACGAAGAGATGTAGCCTAGTTACCTGTATGGTATGGGGCAAACAGCATACTAATGGTTATTTCTCTGTTCAGAGGTAAATCGAACTCTAATCCATTTCCGGACGACTTTTAATTTTGGGGACCCCACTGTAACATTGAAATTACTCTCTCACAACTATTTGTATGTTTTAAATTTTGAAAGCAGTGGTTTACATTTGTGCCAGTGTCTATAAAGATGATTGGTGGTTTAATTTCTTCACATTGAAACTCATCCGGTGAAAGCCAGAGACTCACAACATCTTTCAGAGGTGAATATTGGTGTATTTATTTTCCTCATCATTAAAATGGTTTGTTTACATTTCTCTTTGTAGGGAGTCAGAAGACACAGCCCTGCTACTGCTGAAAGAGATTTATGCTCCTTTAGGACTGCGCCCCATAATGCCAGGAGTTGGTGATGGTAAATCGGCCTGGGATCCGTCACAACCACCACGCCATCCACTCCCACCACCTCCACCCATGGCAGCAGGATCGGGATCGAGTATCCCAGGGCCTTATCCGCCAGTGACTGCATTTCAGGGTCCCAGTCCCTCCCAGCCTTCATTTCAGCCACTAGGCAACAGTTTTCAAACTCCACAGGCACCTTATGGGACACCTCCGACAATTCAACCTCCCATGTTTAGTCCTCAAGCTACAGCCAATGTAAGGCCTGGCATGAGAAGATCACCTTATGTAGCCCCAGATTTCTCAAATTTGCCACCAAATACTAACCAGGGGCCCTCAGGCCCCCCTCCCATGGGACCAGCTGTAGTTGGTGGCTACAGGAGAGGACAGTAATAAAATGTCATGCCTTGCCCATTCATTTGATCTGAAATTTTTTTATAGGAATATGCCATAATGTGACATATTCAACATGTAAAACTACACACACCCATAACAGAACAAGTTAACAAAGTCATGCATGATTCCTTGATTATATATGTGTTGGCAATGGTGGAAATTTATGCAGAAAAGGGATCAAAATTGTCATATTGTCTTCCAAAGCTTCACACTTTTTTCAAGTATTCAATCATACTGGTTATCTCTTCTAAACACTTTTATCTTTGATGAAGCAGTAGTGATAAAGTCTAACATTGAAAATTTGAAATGAGAACAAAGAAAAGGGCTGGGAGGGTGGAATAAAAGAAGAGACAAAATCTACTGGTTTTGTGATTCAAAGGAGACAATCAATTCTGATTCATTACATGATATTTGTGGAAAAAAAAAAAAAGAGATCATACATTTTAGAAGAAGGAAAGTGACTTTTGCCAGGAATACCTGTCACACTTTACTTGTAAAATACAAACTCAGCAAATATAATTGAGCAGTAGACTTCTGTTTCTTCAGCCGAGTGCAGCACTCCCAGTTCATATCAAACTTGCCTCTGCATCATGATATTGATGTTTACTTTTGGGAATGAATATTATGAAGCAGTGTTTGTGGGAGTTTAGATGTTTGAAAAATATGTGTTTTAACCCTAATCTGTTATCAAGGGTCATATTGAGCCCTGGGGTTGGCTTTAATTCTGTAATTAAACCACGTGGACTTGGTCACTGAAATTTGATGCATCTCCTAACATGTTATGAGTTGAAAGGTCATCGGGTCATTTGCGGACATAAGCAGAGATGCCAACCAATACGAAAAATACGAATTTTATACGAATTTTTCTCGCCATTACGCAAAATACGCAGAAGCAGCGAAATTACGTATTTTACACGTGCTCAGAGAACAGAGAAATTTTCAAGCTTCGCATACACGAAAACATTGCCGAACAGCCGCCGTATTCTTCCCTTTCCGGTCTGTTTCGATGCTCAGCCGAGTACGTGTAGTGGCATAATTATTTTTACGTCGATCCACTAACACTCCGTTCAGTGCTACCAAATACTCGGATGTATTTGTTATTCTCGATACCACCATGTGATGTTGATTACATCAACCATTCATTTCGCGTTGAGTGTGCTTTGACTGTCAGTCTCATGCGGTGATTCACGTGCGAACACATCGTATGGACGTTCGAAGAAATTGGCGCTGAATCTATAGACCTACATGGCGAATTTAATCATGGCTACCCCTCCACCGACAAAGAAAGCAAAAGTGGAACCGGCTCAGTCTTCACCGTTTTATTTATAATAAACTTTCGTGATACTGATAGGGAGTCAATTGCCACCGCGGAATACGGTGTCCATTGTCGATTCAAGTGTGCATTGGAATGGTCAGATGGACCTGGGTGCCTTGCCTTGACGTCCTTTGTTTCTGGGGGGCCTCAGTCTAGTGCTGTTGGACCTGGGGGCGTGAGGGTCTAGTCATTTTGTATCAGTGGGCGGTAGTCAGATCGACTAATCAGGTGAAAAGGGGCTGGGCTAGCCATTGGCGATCGGCATACCGTCAGTGACCACTACAAAATGCGGTTGTAATTGACGCTACCGGAAAATGCGGCACTGACATGGTAATTGACCCCACTTTCGTGATAATACGCATTTTTAAATGAAAATACGCATTTTTGGCAATGAAAATACACATAAGTCGCAGGACTGGTTGGCATCTCTGCATAAGTCAACAGGGAATTGAACATTGTTTAGTCTACACACATTCTACTATTGTGGATCAGATCTGACCCAGGCTCATCACATAGCGATATATTTTTCCACAACGCAATCTACTATCGTGGGTCGCGCCTGCCCCATACTGGTTATATAGCAATATCATTTTTCCACATTACTTTCTGTGATCGAAGGTCCCTGCAACTGTAGCTGCAACAATAAAATAGGAAGAAAACATGCTGTATTGCGGCAATAATGTGTAAATTGAAACATTATACATGTAAAAGAAATTTGTGGATTCACATTTGTCTCTGTGTATGTATGTGAGTTTCTAAAAACTCAGTAAAGCCTCCTTTCATTCTGCACAGTACAATGAGCACATAGAAATTCACAGCAGTTATGTGAAAACATACTTCTGGCACCTATTTCAGTGATACGATGATTTCTATCATTCATCCACAGGCAGTGTGAATACCCACTCCTCTTTGTGCCCCCTCTCTTAGTTCCTCCTGTAGTCGTGAAGTTCCTAGCTGAACTGTCTTTCATTCCTTTATATTTTATATTTAAGTGAATGGCACATTCCTGAATCACAGTCTTCGTGTCTCAGATAAAGTGTCTTTGTATTGGGCGCCTTCTTACTTGCAGCCAGCGCAATCTGGAATTCAGTGTGTTTCCCAGTTTGCTGATCTTAGGTCAGTGGGGAATTTTTCCCGCATGGCTGCTGCTGAGGCTATGTCTAATATATTGTAGGACACAATCATAGGCCATCTTCTTGTCTTTCACTTTATACTTGGTCAGTGATTCATGTGATTATAGCACAAAACATTTTCTGATTTCGATTTTTTCTTATCTCGATCTGTAATGTCAGCATCATTGTGCAGGCCTTAGAGGCTAACATTTCTCTTAGGTCCAACTTTATGGCTAAGAGGGTCAGCCTTTTTTCGAAAGGAGTGATTCCCCTTTAGGGGGTGCCTTGTTACTGGGGAATTCAGCCAGAAGGAAAGATTTGTTCCTACGTACTCTGCCCACAAGTGTTTTTTCCAAACTTCAGGAGATGCTCTTCAGGGATCCCATGACTAAGGTAGAATACCCTTAGTAATGTTTCCAACTGTCTTTGCAAAGGGATTGCCTTCCTCTCAGTGGTACGAGCTGCTCATCAAAGGTGCGTGTTGGGCCAAGAATGTACCTATACATTAGTGTTTTGGTGAAGCTTTCCCAAATTTCTCCTATGGGTGCAAATGGGTCCTTGGTCCTGCGTGCATATGCAGTGTTTCTTTTTGCGTCAAACATGCCACCATATAACAGCATCGTCAATCTGTCATGACTGAAGTAAGCCTGTATCAGAGAAAATCCATATATCTTATGCCGCAAAAGGGTCATACTTTGCAGGTTCTGATTCAGGGCACCAGAAGAACACAGCATCCCTGGAAGCCATTATGTCAACTTGATTGGTGTCTGTCCACTTTGCTCGCTTTCCCTTCTTCCTTCAATCATTGGTGCATGTAACTATGGCAGCCAACACTGAACTGTCATAAAAAGAAGTAATACATGTTAGGTTGACCACAGATGCAGTCTCAGGGACTTTTGAATGCGGGACCCAAAATATGTAGTGGTGTTGAGTCCGATTTCCGGTATGTGCTGCAGGTGACCATTTCGATCCAACAGTCTCAATATAAATGTCTGGGACAACAGTCTCTTCCTTATGATGAGATGCAAAGCTGGTTCTTGCTGTTGGTTTCTCCACGCCCTGATTAACCAATTCCTGAAGTGAAATGATGGCTCTTCATCACCGCCCTCAGAATCAGACTCAGTTTCAGCCACAATATGTTTTTTTCACCAGAGCTTCTCTGGTCTTAGTCATAACTTATATATGACACCTTGCCTTCCTTCGTTTCCAGGTGCAACTGAAATAACTCAGTTTGGTCATCGAACTGTGGACCAAACCTATTAAAAATGTGCACCGATCTCTCTCTTTCTCTCATACCCCTCCTTCCCTTCTACCCTCTTCCTCATCAATGAGTTCACCCAATTTTGTCATTGGTCTTTTACCTCCCTCAATCTCTACCCCACCTCTCTGTTTCATAAATTCCCCCAGTCATCTGGACAAAAAAGGTGCATGTCTTTAGGCTGGCGAAGTGCTCTCACTGACATGCACGGCACAAAATAGCCGGCCACTACTAGTTAGCCCGCGGGTCGTGTCTAGTTGTATAATACGATGCACTCAAACTTTCTTCCAGATTCAAGCTTAGTGCTTCAACCCCAATGTCATGCATGAGTACATCAATCATAGTGCCGTTGCATTCACTGCCCTGCCTAACCTTTGGTCCCCCCGAACAAAATGTTGGAAATGTGATGCATTCAATAGTAAATAAAATACATGTAAAATACAACATTAACAAATATTGTTTCGTTCGCAGCAAGTGAGTTTAGTTGGCTACTAAAAGGAAAGTTATGAAATAAAATAATAGAGTAAGAGAGGACATGATGCACAAAGTGACTAACAATAACAATGATCATGATGATGGCATTGTATAGTAGCAGTAAAAATGGTGAAGACGATGGTAATAGTAATAAGAAATTGCGTGTATTCTTAGAGGCTGGGTAAGAATCGAAAGCAGAAATTCATTTTGTTAAATATTTGACTTCCAAGTTGGCTTGCTTTAGATTTTGATGATAATAGGTGACACACACTGAAAAGCTGCCTATTTAATGCTTTGAAAATCAAGATTTAAAAGGTACTGTTGTTAATATTATAGTGTGATTATATACATGTAATGCTTTGGCATGCTGGATCTGTTTGGATCCACAATCGCAGATTAAGAAAATTCATTAGTTTTGCTTTATTCCAAATCTGGATCAGTTGTGATCCACAATAGTAGATTAGGAAGGTTCGTTATTTTTTACTATATTCTGAGACTGGGCCAGGAGCGACCCAGGATAGTAGAATGCATATAGGAACTAGCGACCGCAGATTAGGGTTAACGCTCACCCTGCGTGCGACAGCTGAAAGCCAGCTATCCGGTCAGTGACCTTACTCACGGAGAATCTTATCTGGGTCTCACTGACCCTTGCCGATGTATGATGACCACATTACCACTGTCCACGTGGTTCGGTTTGTATTTGATCAGTATGAAAACATTCCCTGCTATCCTTTTTAAACTTGACAATGAATTAACTAGCAAACTTGTTGTCTGTCAATCTCTAACCAATGATCTGATTTATGATACCAAACTGACAGCTGTAGTTTTTGTGAGAACGAACATGCTAACTAGCCACGCCCCAAACAAATGGTTTCAGCCTGATTGACACATACTAATGAACCAATGTGGGCATTTGGGGCAAAGATCATTTCAGAGCTTGTTTCTGATTGGTTCTTAGATACAGACAACTCTAGATGGTGGTCAGCTTGTGAGAAAATGAGATAATATTGCAAATTTGTTGAGCAGCAGTTTGCATGTCGATGTTACATCTTTTGATAGTGTGGGGGGAGCCTTTGAAAACTTAGTCTTTGTGATTCCGACCAGTGGTTCACTGGTTAACATGTTTTTGTCACAATGCCTTTGATTTAGAAGAGATACAGTGAGCAATAAGGCGGTAGTTACATCTCAAAAAGGTCAGTGACCAGACATGTGAAAATACAGCTTGCGCGCAGCGCCGTCAGCTTGACCGTGCAGAGTGAATGCATGGAAAGTCGATGCCTTAGTGATACGCCCATAGCAGGGAGTAGGATTCTGGCATCATGAACAAAACATTTTGTTTGCTCTTGTTTAATATACTGTCCAACCCACTTATCTCGAAATGGCTTTTGTCGACATTCTGGGTAACTCGACAAAACTTTTAAGTCCCAACTTGTTCCTCCTTTAATGCTACTAAATATTTCCCCGTAACTCGACGTGTTATTCCATTCTTTCCTCTTATATCGACACATTTCTCCCCGACTGAGGCAAAACAAGTGCACTAGATCTACTACTGTGCTACCGAAAATGCCCACAACTCCCTGCATTATAAGACCTCTTTATTTCTTTCTGTGGCGCTGGAGGGGAGGGGTAGGAGAGGGGGGATGTGGACACAGAGGATGACCTTTGGCTTCAGTAAAGCGAGTGCATAAGTGTGCATCAGTAATTTTTTTTCTTTTCACAAAACATGCGTATCGTGCGCCCTTGATACTAGGCCTTGACCTAGATATCTTAGTCAACTGCCGTACTGTGTGTGTATCGGTATCATCACTTCTTCTGAAGAAGCAGTCATGTTGAGGTTAAAAAAATAGTAAAATCCCGCGCATTTGTAGCTACCGCAACTGCTTCGCACAATAGTGATTTTGGAGGAATGGGTGACAGTAATTATGCCGATAATTAAAAGAAAAAGGGACATAATTGCGTCGTTTATTGGACACTTCCCATAATGGTGATGGTTGATCTCCCCCCCTCCCCACCTTTTTTTTCTCTCTTGCACCACTAATCTGCTATTTCGACTTTCTCTTTACTCAACGCAAGTCAGATGGTCCCACTGATGTCGAGATATTTGGATTGCACTGTAATTTTTAGCATTCAGGGTTAGCTAGATAGTTTAAAACATATACATATATTGTATTATATTTATACATATTTCATAATAATAATGTGTGAAATGAAGGGATTGCATTTGATGTTGTGTATTTTGTGATTATTTTGTTTTTGTGTTTATTTATTTTATGGACCATCTGTGATGAAAGTCACTGTACAAAATTCACTACTGAATGCTTGAACTGAAAGTGTCAGAATCCATTGTTGAAGCATGCAACTGGGTTACAATTGCCCATTGTCTAGTCAGAAAATGCTGTTAATAACAGCAGCATCAGGACAAACATATTATTTGACATCATGTGATCCCTGAATGACTTTTAAATTTTGTTTTTGCCATTTCACTGACCCCACTTATGTTCGTTTTTTTTGGGGGGGGGGGGGGGGGGATTATAATGTTCTGAATGTTTTGATCCAACCAATGTGGATTTTGGCAAAACCCCCTGAAGATGATACATTACCACAGCCATGCTATATTTCAGACAATGTTAAGACATTTGAAGTGTGTTTTTTCTTGTGATTTAGTCTCACAAAATTGAAATATTTGCGGGCTAACCCTTGTATACTTATTTTTTTTTTGTGCCTCTTGCACATTTGAAAATTGGATCAAGTGGATAGACACTTACAGTAATGATATGTAATGTCATAGAGTGAATGATTTGGAAAGGGCAGGACCAGCTAAGAAAGGGATCAGTTTGTTTCAGTGAGAGGTGAATTTTGTAAAAGTAAAATCAGATCAGTTAATATTGTCTTTTGAGAAATAAACTTTGTTCTTATAAAAGTGAAGACTGGATTTACCTGATAATATGGTAGACAATGGTTAAACCGAAACCACGGGTTTGTTTTTGGTTTAGAAAGAGTTTCGGTTTACTGATAGGAAGCTTGAAAAACGCCAGTTTCAAGAGAGGCAGCCTAAATCACTATCGAAGAGGTCAAATCAAGTAAGTGTATAAGTAAAAAAGACTCAACACGTCCTCGTTGCTGTGTGTTTTTGACTGATAATGAGGACGGGCGATTGCTCAGCCTAGGGACGCACGGAGAATGGATATGCTGGTGAATGTGGACTAACACTCAGAGTAGAGAGACACGAGTGTGGATAGACAGTACAGAACCGCCGTCCTGCTGACCTTGTTGCTGTTACCATACACCATGCCATGAACTACCCTGTCCGCGGTTGCTAGTAGTAGTACACAGTGTTATCTCTCCAATGTCATACATTTTACATTGAAGGCCACCTGTGACGCGCCATAAGTCTTGTCTGCTGCTGTCTGATTTCGGACCAGTGAGATTATAGGCCTCCCTCCCTCTCCCCTAGCCTTGTAGTGCTGCTGCTTCTATGTAGGCCTGTACTTTCGTTCAGAACAAAGCATGCTCTGCTCGGTTTTTTAAAAATTATTTTTGAGGGGGAAGGGTCGAGGGTGGTACAGTAAGTAACTTGACTTGGCCTGTGGCGAATCACAGTGGACTGGCCACTGAATCTAGCAGTTTTCTTTTCGGTTTAACAGTAGGGCATTTAGTGCTAGTTTTGCCAACAAAGATAAAGAGGAAAAGATTTGGGGACTACTTTTTCTTTCGGTTTATCGCTGTTTTCGGTTTAGCCATTTTCAGTTTAACCATTTTCCCCTGTAATTGTAAGGATTTATGTATCTGATATTAATTGTACTGGATGAAGAAAAAGATGTTCGTCTCGACAATAAATATGTTTCATAATTGGTACATTGGAGGTATTTCTCTCTTTTTGAGAAAACAGTTGAATGTACAGCAGTGAAACTTTTGGAAGTGAAAAATTATGGATTAAGCTGAGTTTTTGCAGAGTCAGTTTGTGGACAAATTGTTTTGGAAAGCAATTGGACAGAAAACATAACTTTAACATTGTGAGGCTTTGAATGTCCTTCCCGGCATTTTGAAGAAGCTGTTTCTCCACTGAGCACTGCCGATCTATGAATAGATTGGTGGCATTATCTTTAAGTTCTTGAGGCTGTAGTATTTCCTGCTTGTGGGCTGCATCATTTTATATAATTTAGTCTTCTTGCAGTTTGCATCTGGGTCATATGAAATAAATTTGAATTACTATTTGCTGCAATATATATAGGATTATAATTTCACTTTTCCTACTGTGTCTGACGTTGCGTAAAAGCAGCACCTTACAAAATGTTGTATTTGAATAAATAAATCATTTCCTGTGCAGCAGCTCAGTTTTGAGCTAGTACTTGAGGTCCCTCAGTTTTCTTGGTGTTGCATGTAATGTTTTTGTTGTATTTTGGGGTGGTGTACTTAGTAGTGTTTTTTCATTTTGCAAATTTTTCTATGTCCAACTCATTATAAGTCGGGTGAAAATTCCTTTTTCAAATTTTACTCTTCCTTGGTCTTAACTCGTTAATATTAATACATGTATTTTTAAGTAAAGACTGCAGAACACCCAGACTTATGACCGCCCCAGAGTGTAAGGAAATCAAGCACCAGAAATCTGAAGGGAGTTAAAAAAATTCCAGCCTATGATTACCATGTAAGTGTGAAATGAAATGATTTGATGGATTTGTTTTCTTGAAGAATTTAATGCCCCCCCCCCCCTGAAATACCACTGATATTCCAAATAATGAGATATATTGAGATCTTTAATTTATTCACAGATTGGCAGTTTTGAATATTAAGTACATGTACCAATAAAAGCAGATGGCTACAATATTCCAGCAAGTGTGTATGACACTTGGAGTGGCGACAGCTGTGCATAGCCATGAGGGTGGGCTTTTGTACAATAATTGCTCTACGCAACAACTCAGTTGTAATTTTCATGTCTTAAGGGTATTCTTTGCATAGTAAAAAACCAAAATGTAAAAACAAAATAATAACAGGAAAAAAAACGTATCTCAGCGAGGCTTGATGTAGGGTTAAAATGTGGTAAAAAAGTGCTGTTAGAAACAACAAAATTTTACCATGAAGTAAAGAGTTGTAATATTGCAGTTGAACAGGCAAGAATTTGCCATTTCATCCTCTTTTCAGGAAAAGATCTTTGCATAAAATCCTCAAATAAATATAAATTTATAAGTGATTTATTGCATGGATAGTTTGTATTGTCTGTCGCTTAATAAAAAGATATTAGAATTTAATTCTCTCAAATTTTGCTTATTTCAAATTTACTGATATTGAAGCATTAAATAAAACTTTAACTTTCAACTGGATGATAAATAACTGTTCAATGCATATTATTAATATTACCCTCAGGATGTTTTAGTAAAGTCGTTGCAAATAGAAGTCATGATTACATATCAGCAATCTTGGAAAGATCAGTCCAAAAATGTGCTGGACTACAGTTCAAGGTGTAGTAATTAAATGCACTTTTAAAATAGGCATTGTTTCCATATACCGGCATGGTTCCAAAGTGCTGTGGAAAAGGGGAAGATTGTTTTTGTTCATGTTTGTCAATAAAATAATTTACGGACAGAATTCAAATTTTAACTCGTGTTGATTTATTTGTCTTGAAAGATTTTGAAAGTTGTATTGATAGTGCACCAGCACCTGCTGCACATTGAACAGCTCATCAAGTAAATACATGTATTACATGTACAGCCGAACACGGAAAACTCGAATTCTTTGGGGTGGCTTCAACTAGTTCGAGTTTTGCCGAATTTCGAGGAATACGCGAAGCATTAATCATGAGGTATTGTTATTGTATGATCCAAGGAAAATAGTAGTAAACAGCTGACAACATGTACCACGAATTACCTCCCTTAATCCCCCCGCCCCCTCCCGTGGTCAGTTGAAAGAGAAGCACAGGTAGCCTATAAAACTGACGCGCGTGGCGACAGCGGCACGAGACCATGTGCCCCGAAAGCTTTTTTTTTTCTCTCTTCTGCAAATGCTTTGATAAGGACCGTTTTGAAGTCAAGCCCAACAGCCATCAAATAAATTGAAGGGTGAACACAACTCACCATTTTTCTAATGTTCGGCTTTACTTGACTGCCTTTCGTACGGTAGTGCTTGATCCTTTTTTTTTTTTTTTTTACATGTATTAAGGTATAAGTGCGGGACAAACCCAAAAAAAAAAAGGTTATTGCCTGCCCGAATCGATCGTCCTACCTAGGTATTTTAGTCGCCGATTTATCGGGGGAAAGGGGAGGGGGAGACCCTTTTCACTTCCGCGTTTCGGGTGTTTGCGGGGAGCCGCACGGCTTCGAAAAGCACCGTGTAGGGCAAAAACCTTAACTTGCCTTAGTGATGGCATCTGAATATGTGCACAGACTAAGCAAAGATGCATTTTTATGCCAGAACCAGCACGTAACGGGTTTGTACAGTTGGGTACCCAACATGAGGATGGCATCGTTCGACCGTTGTCCACCGCTTCCGCCGTACAAGCGGGGCACGTCGCCATTTTGTTTGCAAATCACGTGATATGGAGGACGGTAAATGAAAAGGGTCCTACTGCCACCACTAGGGTATGCTACGGCCATTCCAATGAAGTTTCCGGCGTTTTATTATTTTTTTCTACGTGGATCAACCTGCAGCAGGAAAACCGGTTCGACGAATCCGTGTCACAGTTCGAGTGAAATAACTACAAAGAATATTGAGAAATAAATTCGGGACCTAGATCTTTGTTCGTGGGATCCATGATTTCGACTTAGGTGTGTTCGAGTTTCGCGTGCTCGACTGATATGATCCCAACACAGGGGTCTGAAAAAGAAATGGTGGGGGTGCAGACCCGAAAGCTGCTGAAAAAAGTTTGGGCCCAGCAATGCCCAAATTCTTTCATTCTGAACTGTCTCCTAAAACTACCTCATGGTAGGCTCCATATATATACACATTGTATTATTTGCCCAGGGAAATGTTCTGTAAGTAGTGTTCGGGAGAAAACTGGAAGCAGGCGAAATACATGTACATGTATTACTTTTATTAGTTAGCCGTATTCTAAACCGTGTCCAGGTGTCTTAACTGTGACGCATTTCAATGAAACGGTTGGGGTTTTAGCAATTGACTACATAAACTGCAGTAAAGAAACAAAATTAAAAACGCGAAAATATTGTGCGTGTCAATACAACTGAAACCGGTTCACACGCAGTTGCTATCCGCGCCCCACGATCCCCAAGGAAACTCCCTGCTTTGTGGATTAGAATAGTTTTAGATAATTTAAAAAAGGAACAAAAATACCACACAAATATTCTCAAAGAGCCAGCATAATAAAACTCATTCATTTAGAGATATTGGTAAATTTAAATTCTGCTTTAAGATTTTTCAACAAATTATCAAGATGAAAAGTTTAACAAATAAAAAATCAAGCGAATCCATATTATTTATGCATCTAGGTCCTGTCAATCCCAAAATCCATTGCGTTTTGTGTTTTTGTGTCATCTTTGAGAACAAAACAAAAAGTTGTCAACTCTTGAAAACAATGACTTGGACTCACCCAAGAAGGATTTAAAATAACTAGAGTTAACTGATCAGGGTATGGGCGGGGAAAGTTAACATTTTATTGTCCTGTGTTGTGGAACGGGGTTCTCAGTGGTAAAACAAAATGTCGACCGCGTCTGCTTCGAAAGGGGATTTCAACGTAGCAGGCAAATACCGTTTGGTACGCAAGATTGGAAGTGGGTCTTTTGGCGACATCTACTTGGCGATAAACATCTCAAATGGGGAGGTATGGAAACTGCTTCATCAAACATGGGGCCGTGTATATTCCAGTAACTTGATCTAGATCTGGCCCGTCTTTCCATATAGGCCTATAGAAATTTCTGAAATGAATTGAGGTCCCCCTGTTACATTAACTAGACCTGTTAGTAACACTGTTGGTGTTAGATCGAGATTCCAGATCTAGATCTAGATTAGATTGAGATAGATCTATCTAGACTTGAGATCTACCAGACTAGATAGATCTAGATCTAAATCTAAGCAATAGTTTACGTTATCCAAGTTCCTCATCATTTTGGCCCTGACGACGTGACGTGTAAACTAGAACCATGTTTGCACCAGTGCAACAGATCTTATTCTTAACCCCCAAGCCGCTTGCTAGGTCAGTGGCCTTACTCATGGGGAATCTTATCTATGTCGCACTAACCCTTGCTAGTGATATATGCGATGGGCACACTACTGCTGTCCACGTGGTTTTTAGTTTGTAGGCCTACAGGGTTGCCAGCATGCCCGGAATTCCGACTTCGAGCCCTGAGTTGGACCCGGAGTTATCGGAGTAGCCCAGAGTTCCCTACATTTGCGGCAGCTCAGCTAGAAAGATCAGCAGCCGCTTTGGTCATTTGACTAGATAGATAATCACTTCATTGATTGCCGCTTTCTTGAACTGGCACTAGGCGTAATCAAGATGCTTTACTGAGAGCAGAGGTCAAAGGTCATAAACTTCTAACTGCTGTGTGCCTCTTCAGCATCCGAAACTCCGAATAATTGTACTCCCTCCCTTCATTGCGTCACTGTGACGGCTGATTCCATTCAACCATGTTCATTGTTGGCTCGCTCATTTCTACTAAAAATTCTACACTGAGATAGCTATATTATCATTATTTTCCGTGCCTATGACTACAAAATGATGAATGGAAAGTGCAGACATAAGTCTGAGTAGAACAACAGTTTTTCAAAATCGCCCAAGAAGTGCAGCCATGTCCGTGCAAAGTAAATTAGATCTGTCGCTAGATCTACCACAGCAGGGAATTTCACCTTTCGAACTAAGAAATTTCTAGTGTTTTGCCCCATGAAGAAAGTGCAGCACATGAAAAAGAAAAAAAATTCAAAATCGCCTGTAGCAAATTCAAATCCAGTTTATATTGTAAAGAAAATGCCAGTTGCTACTTAACTGGGCTCATTGCAACCGCGGTTTCAACTTTAGCGCTTTCAGCTGCTGCATCAGTCTTGCCATGCGGGCATGTGACGTGATAAACTCGTAAGCCCTCAGTCTTGCGATGACTTAGTGGGCATAGATTTGAAAATGATGTCAATTGTAATTGACACGTGGATTATATGTACCAGCATTGCCAGTCCTTGGGATTTTTCCCAAGATCTTGGGATTTTGTGGGTTTCCTTGTGATCTTCACATTTTTTTCAAGATCTTAAAATTTTTCGTGCTTTTTGTGGAATTCCTTTTATTTCTTTGTTTAAATTCACAAAATTACCCTCCCTCTCACTATGGCGTGTGCGACTTAAAAGATGAATAAAGCCTAATTTAATGGACTAAGGAGCAGTTTGAGTTCGATTTTGTATGCGGATTTCTTGCATCATCTGCAAGCTAATCACTGCCATTGTTAAGTGGAAATTCAAAGTATAGTGAAATTGATCATTTTAAATGTATTTTTTGTGTTAAAAGAAATCTTGGGATTTATTAAGCTGGTTTCTTGGAATTTTGAAAATCTTCACCAGCAGTGCTGATAATAATGTACAAGTAAAGCAACAGAGTAGGCATAACTTTCACTATACACATTTATAATATATTGTATGACCAATCCATTGAAAGAATAGACCTATAAATTAATCTATATAATAGCCTTGTAATTTAAAATTTAAGCCTATGTTTTTGTCTTGTATATATATCTCTTAACCCATACCCCGCGCGCTACCCGTAAAGCCCGCTGCACGGTCAGTGACCTTACTCACAGAGAATCTTATCTGGGGTCACTGATCCGTGCCGCTATGCGATGACCACAAACGCTGTCCACGTGGTTCGGTTTTTATTGATCGGTATGAAAACATTCACTGCTATGCCTTATCACGCTTGATAGTGAATTAACCAGCAAGACCTTAGTCTGTCAGTCTCTAACCAATGATCTGACTTATGATTCCAAACTGACAGCTGTAGTTTTCGTGAGGACGAAGCATGATAACTAGCCACGCCCTCCCAAGCCCTACACAAATGGTTTCATCCTGATTGACACATACTAATAAACCAATGTGGGTATTTGGGGCAAAGATTATTTCAGAGCTTGTTTCTGATTGGTTCTTAGATACAGACAACTCCAGATGGTGGTCAGCTTGTGAGAAGATGAGATAATGGACATGTTAACCAGTGAACCACTGGTCGGAATCACAAAGACTAAGCTTTCAAAGGCTCTTCCCACACTATCAAAAGGTGTAACATCGACATGCAAACTGTTGCTCAACAAATTTGCAATATTATCTCATTTTCTCACAAGCTAACCACCATCTGGAGTTGCTTGGGGGGCGTGGCTTGAGTGCTCATCCCTGGCCGATCGAGTTTTCACTCATGACGGCGATGGCAAATATGGCAATTGATTCTCGGTCCCGTACAGGCAGTTAGAGACTGTCGGGGTATCTGGGAGGTAGCGGGATCTGTGCGGTGATAGTCCGGGGCACTCCGCCAGGATATGTTCTACAGTCTCCTGCAGGGACCCGCAGTGCCTGCATACTGGCTCACGGAGTGGGTTGAAGCGATTTAGATGCGTGTTCAACTGGACGTGTCCCGATACAGTGTATGATTGTCGTATTTGCGATCTAGTGACAATATCGGGTCTTTGGTGTCAGGTTTGGTTTGATTATGGTACACCCTTCGTCCTTTGTCTGAGTTTGCCCATTGGTCTAGCCATTTCCTGCGGCTGTGAACGCGGATTCTGGCTCGGGCTGCTGGGTTAGACGAGGGGTGCTTTGGCTGTTCGCCCCTGGTCCCCTGTTTCGCTAGACTATCTGCAATCTCGTTGCCCCGGATTCCTATGTGCGCGGGGATCCACTGGAGGTGGACCTCGACACTGTATCCACTTATGATCTGGTGGCTGATATGTCTGATCTTATCTGCGTCGTGTGTCTCGAGCTTGTGGTTGAGCAATTGGACGGCCATCAGTGTGGCCCTTGAGTCTGTGGACACAACAATATCCTCAGTCGGTACTGTTCCGCTTTCAAAGCCGTTGAAAACCATAGTCAGTGTTCTCCAAATCGCTGTCGCCTCAGCGTCGAAGTTGGAGCCGTTTGCTCCGCACGGTCCATAGATCTTTTCGGTGTCGGTGCCGTCAGGGTAACAGATTACTGCTCCGTACCCCGCATTCGTAGTCGCTTGTACTGCCGAGCCATCAGTATAAGCATTGATCATGTGTGCTGGGTACGAGTCAATAGTCTCGCCAGCCGCCGTTTTCAGAATCGTGGGATTGGCCTCCTTAGTCATGGTAGCGTCCAGTAGCGTGGTTTTGACCACTGGCGTTTTCAGGGGGGTGTGAGGTGGCTCTTTCGTCCATAACCGAAGGGGCATTCTGTCTTGTTCTAGCTCATACTCCGCGGTTAGCCATTCGGCTTCGCCCAGGAACAACTTTTTCTGAAGTATTCTCGGTGGCGGGTCGATTTTGATCGCCTTCCGTGCCGGATAGTCCGGTTCGAGCCTTTTTAACCTCTCGTACTGCTGCAGTACGCTTCCTTCCCTTCTGGTTCCCAGTGGTTCCACATTGGTCATGATTTCCAGAGCATTCGTAGGATTGGATTTGAGGCAGCCTGTTATGAGTCTCAAAGCGCTGTTCTGGACTCGGTCCAGCGCCGACAGCGTTCGGTCGCTGGCCATTGGTTGCAGTGGCAAGCTATAATCCAGGCCTGCTTGGACGTATGCCAGATATAGCTGTCTGAGGACCTTCCCAGTGGCACCCCAGCTGGTGCTGGCGAGCGCCTTTAACAAAGTTAACCACCTCCTAGCCTCAGACTCGAGCTTGTCGACTTGCGTCTGCAAGTTGAGCCTGCTGTCAAGTTCAACTCCCAGGTATCGTGGTGCGCTTTCCCTCTTAAGTGTCTGGCCATTGATCTTGAGAGTGATGGTGGCTTTCTGGGCTTTTTTGCCGTTGGTGAAGAGTTGATATACGGTCTTATCGACGTTTATCTCCATCTTCCACAATCGGCAGTAGCAGGCAAGCGTCGCAAGGTCCCAGTCAAGGTCTCGCTGCAGCCATTGGACCTCTTTTCCTGTCGTCCAGATTACCATATCATCGGCGTACATCGCTTTTTCACATCTCAGGTGTTGAGTAAGGTCGCTGGTGTAAGCTGCAAAGAGCGTGCAGCTTAACGCTGAACCTTGTGGCAGGCCATTCTCCATGGTGAGTTGGCTCGAGGTCTGTCCGTTCACTCTGGTGCGAACTGTTCGATTGTGAAGGAAATCTTTTACCCAAAGGTAAATGTTTCCTTTGACCTCCGCTTTGAGCAATTTGAGGAGTAGCCCGCCTTTGCAAACCTTGTCGTAGGCTTGCCTGAAATCAACGAATACTGCAATCGTATGCTCCCGTTTATGGAAACCGTTATTGACCGCTTGGGTCAATCGGATAAGCTGGTCCATTGTCTGCCTGCCACTACGGAAGCCCGCCTGGTGTCTGTCTAGAAGACAGCGCTCTTCTAGATACCAGGTCAGCCGGTGGTTTACCATCCTCTCCCCTACCTTGCAGATGCAAGAGGTAAGGGAAATTGGTCTGTAATGTGATGGTTCGGTACCATCTTTGCCTGATTTAGGGATTGCTGTCACCACGGCCTTCTTCCAGCTGATAGGGAGTTTTCCTTCGTGCCACGTTCTGTTTATAAGTGCTAGGAGCCATTTCTTTGCCGTGGGGCCCATCTGGAGCAACATCTCGTTAGAGACTTTGTCTGGGCCTGGCGCTTTGCGGTTCTTGCACTTGCCGAGTGCTCTCTCCAGTTCCTCTAGGGTGAAATCAATGTTAAGGCCCTCGTAATCGCTGTCTACTGGCGATTGTTCGAGCTGACGTCTGACCTTACAGAGCCCCTTGTCCGTATTGGTAGCTTTGCCACTCTTATTTGTGCTGGCAAAGTGTCGGTTAAGCATGGTTGCACGCTTATGGTCTGTCACCGCGACCGTCCCGTTTGCCCGTATCGGAGCGCCATTCTTCACTCTCTGGCCCCTGTTCAGGCGGTTCAGGACGGTCCACGCTTGGCCACCACTCGGGTCCACGTTCAGAGACTCACACAGGTTTATCCACTTTGCCCTTTTCGTGCTACTAGACAGCAGCTTGACTTTGGCGGTCAGTCTGTTATATTCGATTCTGGACGCCATGCTCGTTTTTGCTTTTCTTCTCGCCCTCTTATGCTGTCGGACCGCCTGTTCAAGTTTCTTTGACCAGGGCAAGCGATTTAGGGGCTGCAGTCCTCGCGGAATACTCCGCTTAGCAGCTGTGAGCACGGCCGTAGTCAATATGGCGTTGTCTTCGTCAATAGAACCCTGGTTGGGGTCCACCTCGTTCAGAGTTAAAACCTTACGTCTCTCTGAACTCTTCCCATCTACCCCGTTTATAGTTCCAGTACATCCGCTTCTCTTTCTTCTTAGCAGTTTTAGTCTTGATTTGTACGAGGAGGGGAAGGTGGTCGCTACCTACGTCCTCGAGGACTGCGGAGGCTGTGTCTGGTAACGAGGTCAGCAGATAGCAGCGTAATGTCGGGCCGACTCTCCGCGCCGTATGCTCGATGCAGGCAGGTGGGCGCGGAGTCGGCTGATTGTATCCGGACCAGGTTAGAACTTGGGAGGAGATCTTCGACGTTCCTTCCGGTGGTGTTCGTCGATTCTGGGGCGTACCCCATTTCCGGGCTTCGTGCGTTGAAGTCTCCTCCGATAATTGTATTGTTCAAGGTAGCCTCCGTCAACCCTAGGTCGCAGGTGGCCATTGGGGGGTTATAGACATTAGTGATGTAAAGGCCAGGCCGTCTTTCCATACCGTGAGGGTAAGGGTATCAGTTTCACCGGTGCTCGGCGGGTCGTGCTGCTTCACGGCCGTAATGTCATTTCGTACCAGTGTGGCAATGCCTCGACACTTGCTACAGGAGCAGGTGTATATCGTGTACCCTGAGACATACCATTCAGGAGCGTCTCTTGTAAGAGAGCTACGTGTATGTGTTTTTCTCTGAGGAGTCTAGCTAACTCCAGGACCTTCGGGCGAAGGCCGCAGACGTTGAGCTGCAACATGTTAAGTGTCGCAGGGGGATCCCTCGCCGCTAGGGTCCCCTTATGTTTCGCACACGCATTGACACTCGCATTCGGACACAGGTCACTAGTAGCATACTTGCGTAGAGGGACCTGGCAACTACCATCCGCCTTACGGAGGATATGTGTGGGTTTCTCAGCCCTACGTTTATTTTTGCCATATTGTACCATCATGATAAGTGGGTGTGTGTTGCTGCTTGGCTCACATTCAGACAAATGGAGGCTGATGACAGCCTGAACCGACTGATTCGTATCACGTCGTGACCAGAATCTTTCTTTCTCATCCGCCAGCGTGCGGTCATTGTCTTGTTTTTGTCGTTGTCATGTAGTGCTTGCTGCACGACTTCTCGAAGGATCGATCTGGTCAGTCCCCGGTCCTCAATCGGGGACTGCCACCACTGCATTCTGCTAGGCCAGTTGCCCCCATCTGCCTACAGCAACGGAATGCTCCCAATGTTTATCGGCTTCGGGAAGGTCAGCCGTCAGCCCGTCCCCGTTCGCTGCTACCACGTGGCGGTCGAGAAGAAATTCTCCCGGGTCTCTCCAGACCTGGGATCGGACTTATCCGGAGGCTGCGGACCGATCATAGGCGAAACTCGTGATCATCTGCTAGTAAGGGCCCACCGCGACAGTACCAGTATTCAGCTAATAGCTGGTTTCCCGGAAAAACTGCAACGGCAGGCCCCTCGGAGCAGCGGGGGGGCGTGGCTAGTTATCATGCTTCGTTCTCACGAAAATTACAGCTGTCAGCTTGGTATCATAAGTCATTGGTTAGAGACCTGCAGACAAAAGTTTTGCTGGTTAATTCATTATCAAGCGTGATGAGGCATAGCAGCGAATGTTTTCATAACGATCACATAAAAACCAAACCACGTGGACAGCGGTTGTGTGGTCATCATACATCGGCAAGGGTCGGTGCGACCCTGACACGATTCTCCGTGAATAAGGTCACTGACCGGACAGGGGGCTTTGAGCCGTTGCACGCGGGGTGTGGGTTAAGAACACTAAAGGTTGTAAAATGGAATTTTCATTTTACAGAAGTATTGCTCATTTTTATGTAGTGTTTATTTGTATTGAGTATGTTATTATGTAACATGGGGGGGGGGGGGGGGGGATTGTTCCTTGCGGCCAGCTACAACAGCGTTTTGGCCCTCAGTTGGGCATCCCCGAAAAGTGGCCCTCAGTTGGCACCACGGGTAAATGCTGGCAACCCTGTTTGTATTTGATTGGTATGAAAACATTTGCTGTTAGTGCTATGCCTTATCATGCTTGATAATGAATTAACCAGTGAAACCTTTGTCTCTAAGTCTCTAACTATGATACCAAACTGACAGTTGTAATTTTCAAGAGAACGAAGCCTGATAACTAAACTAGCCACACCTCTCAAGCCCTAAACAAATAGTTTCATCCAGATTGGCACATACTTATGAACCAACGTGAGCATTTGGGGCAAAGTTCATTTCAGACCTTGTTTCTGATTGATTCTTAGATACAGACAACTCTAGATGATGGTCAGTTTAGGAGAAAATGAGATAATACTGCAAATTTGTCGAGTGACAGTTTGCATGTTGGTGTTACACCTTTTGATAGTGTGGGGTGAGCCTTTGAAAGCTTTGTCTTTGTGATTCCGACCAGTGGTTCACTGGTTAACAATAACATGTTCTTTGATTTAGAAGAGATGTAGTGAGGAATAAGCCGGTAATTACGTCTCAAAGAGGTCAATGACCTGGAATGTGAAAATACGCCTTGCGGTCAGCTTGACCCATGCATGTTTGTGTGCCCATCGCCACGAACATTTGTGAGCGAGCCTCACTAACCTCAACGGAAGTCACATTTTTTCAATTTTGAGTTATGAATAATTGAATATGACCATTAAGTATGAAATCTCATCTTTAATTTGGTGTAAAAATTATTGCAATGCTCCTTCTTATTGCAAAGTTGTGGCTTCCTAAAGACACCTACCCCCCGGTCAAAAATGGAAGCAACTTCCGAGAAAATCGGCATTAAAGATGGAGGAACGTTTTTCGCTCTCGGCGAGATGAGTGGCCCTACTATCTCCCCAGCACCGGGTACTAGATCTAGTAATTAACCTGAGGCATTGAAATTTTGCATTTTTATGCCAGTATAAATGATACAGGCCTTGTGAAAATTTTGTGATAAAAGGTTCATTGATTTTGAATTTATCAGGAGTTCAATGAACCCCATTATTGCTGTGATATTTGATGTTAAAGGCAAAATTAAAGACTTTAAAAGCAATATTTATCATATTTAGAGGCTGATTTGAGACCTAATATTTTCACAGAATATAGAAGAAAAATGGTTGAACATTAAGTATTGACCAAAATAAAAAGTCGGATATTTGTGTTTCATCGCGATTTTCTCCGTTTGGTCCAGTGTGACTTCCATTGAGGTTAATGGGGCCTGCTCACATTTGGGAACTGGACACAGCATGCGCCCATCATAGCGTGAGGGTTAAAGGAAATAAACTTCAGTGTCAGCTCATGTATTTTCATACTTTTGTTGATTGCTCAAATTGTAATATGGTCATGAATTGTGTTGTTTAGATGAAAGGCAATAGTTTGAGACCAACATACGATCTGACGAATTACTGATTGTTTGCCTGTATCATGCCCAGCAAGTAATTGTTATTACACGGAATGTGACTTGAATTATTCGGAATTCAATGGTAGACAGGAAAATTTTAGATTGGGGAACCCTGGGAGAAGTTAGTGAAAAGAAAAAGTTTGAAGCTGATTTAGATCAAGACCTAGTATTAGGCTATTTAGGTGCAACAGTCTGTAAAATGAAGAGAGTAAGGCTGCACACTGCATTTAAAAAAAAATTTTTTGCAGACATGACAGGGCAGGCTCGCAGTGACCTCAGGGATAGTTTTTTGTGTAGACTTGCCATATTAACTAAGTAAATACTAAGTAGCTGTGATTATCCTTGTATAATAATATATCTGGTAGTGTCTTGGAATGATTAATTTCAGCACATGGTAGTTGGTTTTCATAGTAAATGCAGTATTACAATATACAGTGTTGATGAGTGTGTTTCATTCTTTTTTTTTGTTTTTCCTGTCATTGCTGGAGATGTAAGAAGAGTGCCAAGAGAGAGCTTCTCTGTACGTACCGGTATGGATGACCGCTATGATTCACGAATAGTCAGATTAGTATGTCTTGGCATAGGAAAGAAAATTAATTAAGGCAGGATTTATAGAAACAGTAACCTAGACTTCCTTAGCGTGCCTCTTCTGTATTTCCAGGATGCTTACAATGCTCCCAATGACACTGATCGCTCCACAAAAATGTTATTCTGACCAAAAATCATAACAAATTAACAACAATCCATAGGTATTTGAACTAAAAAATTTTATGTGAAAGGGTGCTCCAATTACTTGGACTCATCTAAGAGGGGTTTATTAGGTAACAACAATAGAGTTCACAGATGAGGGTCTGGGTGGGGAAAGTTAACATCTTATTGCCCAGGTATGTGGAACAGGGTTGTCAGTGGTCAAACAAAATATCGACTGCACCTGCTTTGAGAGGGGATTTCCGTGTAGCCAGAGGCTCATTTTGTTTTACTGCCACAGTAACTAGATTTTGACCTGAATTATTGGCTCTAAGACAATCATTATAATATAATTAAATATAATTGGTCATTACCCAACAAATAAATGAAAACAATGCTAAGCTTGCAAACATTGCTCCAAATTTTCTTTTCAACAGAATGGAGCTATATTTACATCAACTTAAGGCAGGTTAAAGTCCAAAGAAGAATTTGTGTGTTTTCTTGAAGATTTTCATAAACTGCAGATGATCGTTTCATGAACTTGACAAACATGATATGCCTTCTGAAGAAAAGTCATGTGGCTTCTATTAATTTTTTTTCTTTAAATTTTTTAATTAAAAATTTTTTTTTAACTTCATGACTATGGCTTTGCTGTGAAAATTATACAAACCAGTCCCAAAAGCTATTAACAACAACAACAACAACAAATTTCATTACAACAAAGTATTTATAGACTGACGCTGAATTTAGTTATGTGATTTTTTTTTTTAGACATTTTCTAATTTTAGGCTAATAATGGCATTGGTTTTCTGATTAATACCAACTTTAGCCATCAGCATCCTCCCAGGGCAACTCCTGAGGTGCTGAATGTAACTCTGCTGGGGTCAAGGTACAACCATACAAACACAAAAACGCTTTGAAACAAAGACTTTTATTTTTCAAATAAGAAAGCCTTAAAATATGGATTCTTTTGACTAGAGACCTAGTTAAGCTTGAAAGTGATACCTGATGTTACCTTTAGAGGTAATGAAGAAGACGGTGTTACCTTTAGAGGTAATGAAGAAGACAGCAGGAATAAATAGTCATTTTCATTTGCAAGGAAAATCATGCTCTTGGATATGTTCCACAGTATTTGTCAGGAAAGTATAGTTCTTGAGGATACATATTAGGTATTTTGAAGAGTTTCCAAACACCACAGTCAATAGAGGGAAGTTGGTTTTTGGTGAGGTATTGAACAAAGTACATCTTGGATGAATTACATCTTGTATAAATTACATCTTGTATAGATGTGACCATGTGGCTTTTAGACACGAATTCATCATCTGTTCTTGGAGTCAGAGATTTTGCTACTCTTTTGAAATGGAGAATGCTTTAGATTTGCCATTTATGATTTACACAAATCCGTTTCAGGAAGTGGCTGTGAAGTTGGAATCCACAAAAGCCAGACATCCTCAGCTCCTGTATGAGAGCAAGCTATACAAGCTTTTGTCAGGAGGTGTTGGAATTCCCCACATCAGGTTTGATTTAAAAATATTTTAAACACCATGACTAAGAATTAGATTCAAGATATTCACATTAAGATTCAAAGGATGTGAAATAAGATAAACTCTCATCCTGTGTTTACGGGTGACTAATCCGCAGCACGTGGAAAGTGAAGTCACTGCCAGCCCACTATACTCCCAGTCACAAACTGCTGCGAGATGTGGTTAATTGATCAATCTGATTGTTACGTGACAGTTTATTACTTCAACGTTGTTTGATGTGTGAGAGTGCATGGGCATCCAAAAAGTTCCATTTTGTCTTTGGAATAGTTTTATTGTGCTGTAGAATGCTGTCACAAATATCTTGGTCCTTTGAGAATTCTGCAAGATTCATTTAGTGACAAAAATTTTCCATGATATGTGAACTGTGTTTTCTTTCATCAGTATTAATGTTCTGTGTATCATTTGCTTTCAAATTAATGAAAAGCACATGACATCAGTTAATGCATAATAATTAATTGAATTTCAATTACAGTTTCATTAGTTTTGACATATTCCTCAAATTTGTCCATGCCTTTACCTCTTTTTTGGATACTGAGTAAGACAAAGTCTTCTCTGACATTTCTGCTCAACTCTTCACCACATTTACCGAAAGTCTAGACACAAAAGGATAAACACCAACATCCTCCACACATGCCACCTACCCACCACCACCAACTCCAAAAGGCAGGCTGATTTTACATCTTCATGCAGGATTCAGTTGTACAAAAGTGGGCAGCTTTTGTGGCCTGCGTGGGACTAGGGTTAAGGGAATGTTACCGAAGAATTTAAGATTTAAAACTTGAGGTGTGAACTTATATTCTGGAGGTGTTAAAAGAGGATGGAATAGCCTTTAAACTTATGCCAAACAGTTGCATTGCGCAACACAGACAGTAAGTACCAGTTTCACTTGATCCTTTCATGGGCACAAAACAGTAATGGAGCAGCATGGACTTGCTGTTCCTGTCATCAAACTGGAATTTGGTACACAAAGTCACACTAAAGCCTCAATCTCATGACATAATGTTTTCAGATACCTATGCTCTTGTTACTCTTTATTAATTCTTTGTTCTTCAAGTGACTCTTGTTGTTGTTTTTTTTGCGTCCTAATTGGGGCAAAAAAAATCTGTGAATTTCAGATGGTTTGGTCAGGAAAAAGATTTCAATGTGTTGGTAATGGATCTATTAGGACCAAGTTTGGAAGATCTTTTCAATTTCTGCAGCCGAAAGTTTACCATGAAGACAGTTCTTATGTTAGCTGATCAGGTAATATCATTTATATTCATGCTTTGTCAACTCATTCACCACCGTGGATTTTATTTTCTGGATTAAAAATCCTTTTGCATATCTCCACTCTTGCAGAGCACCTACATGGCACTTAATTGTGTCCTTAGATTTCCAGATACAGGCGAGCACACAAACTCTGACATATGTAAGTTGAAACCATGGATCCCTTGAACAAAGGCACTAGTCCTGAATTTTGTTTCAGATGAAACTTGAACCATAACATAGATTTGTCAAACCAGTTTTGCTGTTGGAAGCTTGATCCAAGTGAGCTATAAGTAGAAAAAAAACAACAAACGAATTTGATGCGTGTCCCCACACACACACACACACAACTAAAACACCTGAGATGACCGATTCAGGCAGAAAAATTAATGACCATCCAAATCTGTTTTCCCAAGCTCATATGGCAGTACGAAGAAAGAAAGGAACCGCTGTGGTAGGGATGTTAGTAAGTTAAAAGCTGAATTTAAAGAAAAATGAGTAGTTGTGTTCACTGTTCAGCTACTTTTTCTCACTTCAGCTTGACTTGAAAACTCTCCTTACTAAAACACTTCAAAAAGAAACAAAAAATATTTGAGCACACTAGAATCAAATGTTGCCTGCTGTTGAGAGCAAGCTTTATTTCAGTCTCACATCATCACTGTTGGCACGCAACCATGCTTTGTATAGTGTCACTTTTGTTTCTCTCTCATCTGACCATTGGGGGGGGGGGGGGGGGTTGAGGGGGTACATGTCAGCTTTTCCTTGAATAGGCAGCAATAAAACTACATGATTAATGCTTCATGTATTCCTCAAAATTGAACAAACTCGAACCAGATGAAGCCACCCCTAAGAATTTAGTTGCCTGTGCTTAACTGTATTCCTTATAGAAGGTCTCTATAAATAGGTAGTCCAAACTGCCCTGTTAAAAGGGAGAAATCCTGTTTTGACATAATTTTAGGCCAACATTACAAAGCTACTACTGCTGTGTATTTATGTAAAACGGCATGTACCTACATCAAAATAAAGTTCAATTATTCCTCTGTCAAAATATACTTCCTTTTGTATTAATTAATGTGTGTACTTGTGTGTTTTTATAGCTTGAACAAGACAAGTCGCGTTTTTGCTCTGAGCTGTGTTTACCGAATTGATGCCTCATAACAAAGGGTCACAGAGTGTGGCGCCAATGTAGCGCTTGTTCAAAAATAACTCACACAATAAGCTAAATAAATGAAGTTTGATTCAGTGTATTTTTCATCCTGTTTTAAGTTAAAATTCCTTTGAAAATCATTTATTGGAAAGTTTGTTGACCAAGAAACTGGCGGAAACTCTAATAAATCAGGATCAAAATTGTACGCAAAAGAACCTCAGCCTTTGTATTATAAGGCTATGCCAAACTCAGACATGGACCTGGGGCATGTTTTGGCGTGAAGCTCCAACTGTTTTTACAGAGGAACCCAATGCTTGATTTCGTCATTTTTGTCCGATGCTCAGTGCTAAGTCAGTGGCACACATGGTTGACCACCTTTTTAATTTTAAAAAGAAAAAAAATTATTTTTGTCTCCCTTGTCAGAGTCCACAAAAAAGTGAGAGATGAGGTTTGATCCAATGTATTTTTCATAGTGTTTTTGGTTGAAATTCCTTTGAAAATTATTTGTTGAAAACTTTGTTGACAGAGAAACTGCCAGCAACTTTCATAAATCAGGATCAAAATTATGCGCAAAAGAACCTCAGCCTATGTATTATAAGGCAATACCAAACTCAGACGACTGTTTTTATAGACCCACCCAATGCTTGATTTCATCATTTTTGTCCGACTCTCAGTGCTAAGTCAATAGCACATACGGTTAACCTCCTTTTTAATTGAAAAAAAAGCAACAGCATGATTTTTGTCTCCCTTATCAGAGTTCAGAAAGAACTGACACCGGATGAAGTTTGATGACTGTAAAAACTAAAATGACATGCTTGTTTTACATTTGTACCCCTCGAAAAAATTTAGCGCAATGTACACCCCCTTGGCATGGAAGTTGAGAATTTTCAATGCAGTGACTCAATAAATCGTCATTTTCTGGGCGGTCAAAGTTGGTCTGTCATGATATTTGCAAAAAGTAGCAAAATCAAGGTGTTTTTTCACTTTAAAAATGCCACAACTTTCAGCCAGAATAATAAATTTGGTACGGTATCAAAATTCTCAGAAAGGCAAGCTCCATCACATTAGACATAACTTGTGAGTTATGACAAAAAGTAAAAATCTGTTTGGACTACTTAGTAGAAAGTTTAATGTGACACAGTTTCAGTTGTCAACTTGCATCTCACATCTTCTGCAATAGTTTCTGTTTTGGCCAACTTTTTTTTTAGTATAATAAAATGACATTTACGTTGCCACATTTGATGATTTTGTTCTTGAAAGAAAAAAAGATGTTGTGTAGGTTCTCCTCAACATTACAATTTACATAGACTAGGAAAACCCTCCACATTCTGACACTGGTGTAAACTGAAACGTGTCATTATCCAGCATTCTCATAATTAGCCAGAGCCAACTGTAAAACGCTCCTCCAGTGTTATTAACTGTAAAATTTCTATACATTTCTGAGGATGTTGTAAGTTTTGTTGATGCTGTCAAATGCTTTGTATTTGGTTGAGATTGCAATTTTTATATTTTCTTTTGAAACATGGATTGAAAAAAATAACTGTGTGCAGACTTACATTTCAGCTCAACATTAACCTTTGTATTTGCAGATGATAAATCGGATTGAATACACACACAATAAGAACTTCATACACCGTGATATTAAACCTGACAATTTCTTGATGGGCATTGGCAGACACTGTAACAAGGTGAGTGTGTTACTTTTAGCATCACCTCATCACTGTCATTCACAAGTGTTGCTTGCAAGTTCTGATGCAGTGATGCTTCTTGAGGATGTGGGGAGTCCCCGAGATTGAAAGTTTTGGTCAAAATAATCGATTTTCGGTTTTTGTCTTATTCTGCAACATCAACCATATCTACACATTTCCACTGAGATTTCACTTCATTCCACATTATTTACGTGAAAAAAATATATTTATTGAAGGTAGGGGGTTCCAAGAAGATAAAATATAAGCTGAAATACACAGTTGTTGGCAGCGCATTACACAGCTTACATCCAATTATTCATACGCAACTAATATTGGTACTTGCTTCTGCCCTCCATCATACTTCATATGAAACACCAGTATGTTTGATTCAACCAACACTGTGTCATACCGTGCTAAACAGTCTAACCTTCCAACCAGCTTGAACAGCCTCCCGACCTACTAAAGCCGCTTAGTAAAAAGTAGGAACTGCTTTTTCGCAGTTGCGATTGGCTGGTAGACGTCATGTTCCCTTGCAGCTTGTGGACTATTTTTGGCTACACTGTGTGGAAAAGTTCATCGGTTTTGAGCTATTGCAACTCCCAAAAATGCATTTTTCTGAAAACTTGATTTTTCGTCACATAATTCTCCTTCCTTTTTTATGAACACTTTAGCACACACCATGTCTATCGGTATACAATAAAACTAATACTGTAATAAAGAGATATTTAGAAATTGTTCTTAGTTTTCTTGAACAGACTGCTCAGGGGTCAAAATTGAGGGGAAAATGTATTTTTTCGTAATGTATGGCTATTTCATAAATTTTTATGAAGCAATCTAGAGTGTATATAAAAAAAAGCTCTCTATTTTTTGGAAGGGCAGCTTTATGAATATATATAACGCAAATTCTAAATGAATCAGATAATTTTTGAGGAGGTAGAATTTAGAAAGCTTTTGAAATTGGCAAAATTTGAACTCAGAAATTTAAGGTGGCTGCCGTTTTCCATGACGACCATTTAAAAAAGGAAAAGTGTTTGACTGTTTTCCTCTAATTTGAACATACTGAATCCAATGGCAGTGATTAAAAGGGTGTGCTTTGAAGTGTTTAGAAGTTGAAAATCACCTTCAGGACATAGTTTTTTGGTTAGGGTTAAAAAAAAAAAGCAGCTCTATCAGGGTCAGATTCATAGATAGTCAGATAATGGTTTTGTTTTTTTTTTAAACTTTTTTTTAACTTTTGTCATTTAGAAGAAAAGTCTGAGGAAGGCTGGCAAGTACATTTGGATTTTATTTCTACAGGTGTTTATAATAGATTTTGGTCTTGCCAAAAAGTATCGCGATAACAGAACTCGCCAGCACATACCTTACAGGGAAGATAAAAACCTTACGGGCACAGCACGTTATGCCAGCATCAATGCACACCTGGGAATTGAGCAGAGCAGGAGAGATGACATGGAATCCTTGGGATATGTGCTTATGTACTTTAATAGAGGATCTCTTCCATGGCAGGGTTTGAAGGTGAGGCAGATTTAGTTGATACTGATCCAATCACTGATTTTATTATTGTTTTTTTTTTTTATTAGTGTGGGACTGGAGTGGTGGGAGCACCTCATAGAGTTGCTTGGTATACTTTGTATGATGTATTTCAAACTTTAGTAAGTCCTTAGCTTGATGTCTCAGTTAACCCTAACACAGTTTGTAAATGGTTTCCATGTATTCACTCAGTTGGCACTCCTTACCCAAGACGTTACCTGATTACACAAAAGGTCAGTGGCTTGGAGACATTTTGAAATGTTCAGTGTAGAAGGAGAAGGAGGGTGGACAGATCATAGCTCCAGACTCTACCCAAAATCCGAATTGTGTACTTACTTCTCACAGTGGTAGTGGTTAAAAAATGTTGATATGTAGGTGCCTGTTTCCTATCGCTGATTGGGCTACTGTGTATTATTGTATCCTCTCCAGCCAATCAGCTATGATATATTTACCATAATGTATAGGGAGACATAACATCTTAAAGTGATCAAGTCAGGAATATATGGTTATATATCAGAGCTAACCAGTGTTTGGAACGATAGTCTGCAGATATTGGTAAAGTGGAAATTGGTTAAGCAGCAATTCATGCACCAACAATTGTTTCATTCAAACAGCATTTTGGATAAAGAGCAATTGGTATAAAAACACAAATTTCCTAAAGGGAAAGCAAAACAAGATTATCCGATAAATTTACTTGATTACCTTCTTGGATGCACCTTATCCAACAACGGAATGCCACTTTTTTTTTCTTTCCCTCTTTCTTGGTGAAAGAAGTGTGTGTGTAAGTGTACGTACGGCAGCCTAAAAAATTGCTTAATTCACTTGCGCCTAAGCTATTTTTTAGCTCAACTAGCTGAAGTCTGGCTAAAAATTCTCAAGAGACAACTTTTCAAGCAACCAATTTCAACACTTATCAATAAATTTGTGTTCTTTCATAAAAACATAACATGGGCCTTTTTTCTTGAATAGTTTCAGAGTCACAACTAGACTTTGGCCTATGTTCTCCCTTATCTGGCCTGTATTCAGGATTTAGGTCAGAATTTTACACCTCTTCATCACTTTCACTTCTATCTCCCCCCTTCAAAAATATCAAAAACTTTCACATTTTGTGGACATTTTGTGTGTTGTATTGAGCTTGCAGTGCAAGCTCGTTTTGATGAAGTGATTGCGACTTTTTAGTGTTTTCAGAGATTCGGGGATGGCTTCCTTTGAGAGGCCGCCACATGAAAAGTTATCACCCGATTCCGGGGAAACTAAAATAAATAATGGTCAAAAGGCTTCCACACTGCTTGCACCATTTGCTGCATATCTAGTAGATTTAGACTGAGCGCAATGGAATTTTTTTTTCCTTCCTGTGTATTTGCGGGAACTGTCTATGGGGTGGCTGCCCTCTGCATACATTTACGGGAATTGTTGCAAGTGAGCTAAACAGTGCCGACATGCCAACTTCCCCGAACTTTTTTCCCGAAATCAGGATCCATAGAACGTAAGTGGGATAAAGCTTGAAAACGAACGGCAAGGACTGGAAATACAGAGAATATAACACGAACCTTGATTTTGACGAAGCACAAACCGGATATTTTTCACTAGCGGAAGTCTACACTGATCTCAGTCCGCCTTAGTTTGAAAATACTTGGCCCGATCGCATCCAGGCCGCGGCCGATGTAACCTATTCGGCACGTGAAACTGCGATCTGGAATACTCTTTGAAGATACAATACGCATCTCGGTACTCTGCTGTGACGAAAATAAACATCTTCCGTTTCCTGTCAAAACATGGAAGTTTGTTTATGTTTCAAAAGATTGAATCTTTTCAAGGTGTCACGCCTCCCTTCTGCTTTTGGATTTGGTCTTTGCTGGCAAAGGCCGAAATCTGACTGTGTGAGGTGGAGAATGACCCATTTCCTGCCATCCCACCATGGCTAACACATAAACCAAACATTATTTTAGATCTGGAAGTATGTCACATGCCAGAAACTTACGAGCAGATGTTTGGAGAGGTAATCACCCCAAACACAGGCCTCTCTACTCACTAAAGACCATGACTCGGTAGGAGTGGCCTCATTCTCAAGTGCAGATGGCAAAACCGAATGCCTCAGCCTCAACCCCAAAGGTTCCATCTTTACCGCTGAGGTTCAAGCAATCAATTTGGCCTTAAATCTTATAAGGGAATTCCCAACCAGGACGCTTCATTATCTTTTCTAGTTTGCTATCCTGCCTACAGGCTTTAAAACACCCAAATATGAAAACCCATGGGATCAATAACCTATTGCAACGTCTTCATACACTGTCCCATAGGAAATATAAAATTGTTCTCTGTTGGGTCTCTGGACACATTGGCATTAAGAGTAATGAAACAGCAGACATGCTGGCCAAAGAAACACTGAAACATCCACCACAACACGTAAAAATACTACACACTGACTTTAAACCCGTTATTAATTACTTCATTAAATCGAGATGGCAGGAAAGGTGGGATCAACAAACATCGAATAAACCACATACTGTCCAAGATCAACTTGGACAGTGGACCCATGCCTCTCAACAACATCGGGGAGATGAAATTGTCTTTAGAAGACTCCATGTGGGTCACACCCACCTCGCATACTGTTTTTTTGCCTTGGGGGGGGGGGGGGGAGGAGGAAGGGAGGGAGAGATCCTCCCGAATGTGTGGCATGCAAATGCCAACTAACAATAAAACACATTTTAACTGAATATCTATTATAAAAAAAAAACTCGCTTTTTTTGTAAAAGCCGTAGCTCGGCTATCTGTGCACCAATCGAGCTCAAATTTTGCATACAAATTTCTTTTGGTCTGAAGTTGATTCCTTGCTACACTCATTGCTGAACACTCTCCGTAAGTATTTTTTTGAACTACGCAAATTTGCATTTGTTCCAAATAAATACCATCCGGGCGTGAGTTTTTATGTGGCATGTCGTCACTGAATTTGCGGTCCACCGTGCGATCTCAACGTCCGGTTCCCCAAATTTGAAACCGTGCTTTCGAGTCCATCCATAACATTCGTGGTTCTTGCTGCAGTGACAGTGTGGCAAAAACATGCCGAGTCCATCCATAACATTCGTGATGATCCATTTGTTCAGGTACGTTGATGAAGATTTTCAATTTTTATAATAGATCTAGATCTAAATCTATATCTACTAACAGATATCTAGGCTAGCTCTAGATCTAGATCTTGAAGTCCACGTTTCATCATGTCTTTACATGATAGCTATTCCCCCCCCCCGCCCCCCGCGAATTTCGCGGGTTCAATACTAGCTGAATTTGCGGTCCACCGTGCGATCTCAACGTCCGGTTCCCCAAATTTGAAACCGTGCTTCCGAGTCCATTCATAACATTCGTGGTTCTTGCTGCACTTTGCTGTGCCAACGGTCAAGTAATGCTCCCTCCATTGCAGCCACCCCCAGACCTACTCACAACACTTTTCACTCCCCCCCCCCCCCCCCCCCGCGAATTTCGCGGGTTCAATACTTGTATATATATATATATATCCGAAAAAGACACTATGCCTGCGGCTCCGTGAAAGAATTATTCTCTGACGCGGACCTGCAGCCCATCCTGTCATTTCTGAAAGAGGACAAACTCTACAGATTGATTTAAGAGACTTTTATCATATTTACAAAATTCATGGACATATTTTCCAGCATGTGCCTTTCAGATTTTTAATACGGGCCTTTTCCTGTCAGATCCCTAACTTCACTTTTATCTGATCTTATCTATAGGCAACTTAGGGCTGAAAGCTAGCCCAAAGAGAGAGAATGAAAAAACCGTGAGAGCCGGTGGAGTGAATGGTAACAAAACCTCTCAACTAGGTACTGGAAAGCAGCCAGTCCGTCTTCCCTTTTCAATGCAGATTCCACGCAAAGCGATCCACGGCGGACCATCTCGTTCGTCTGGAAACCTTCATCTGAGAAGTCTTTGCTTCCAAGCAGCACGTAGTTGCGATTTTCTTTGACCTAGAAAAAGCCTTCGATAAGACCTGGAGGCCTAGTTAAGAACTGGAAACCAACACACAGACTTAAAAGAAAGTCAGTTTTAGATGTTGCCCATGATCTCCAAGACAAGTACCACCTCCCAGAAAACAGAGACCAATACTCTCCACCACATGTCCATGCCATGACTCCAGAGATCAAAACACACCTTGTAACAGACATGAATAAAAGAAACACAGATGTGATTGCTCTTATGACTGCAGCCCAAAAAAACATAGACGTACCCAGATGAGTCTGTACATTTGTATACAGATGGCTCTGCTTTTAAAGGCACCATAAACGCCGGCTACGGATCAAACATACAGTTCCCAGACAAAACACGCCACGAACTCTCGGACTCATGTGGTCAACACTGCTCCAACTTTGAAACAGAAGCCTTGGTGATTGAAGCCTCACTCCACCACCTTTCAAATGTTTTCATGATAACTCCTGAAAAGAAGACTGACATCGTTGTATTCAGTGATGCCAAATCTGTTCTCCAGGCCCTTGAAAATGAAAAAGCAGACAACTTTTATATTTGAAGTCTGTCAAAAACTATAGACCTTTTCCTTACCTCTCACACTGTAAAGTTAACTCTTCAGTGGATCCCAGGACATACCAACATACCTGGCAATTAAAAAGCTGACACCCTAGCCAAACAGGGATCAACACAGGCACAGAAAAACACACCAACCTCCATCAACACTGCAAAACAACAAATCAAAAACATCAAGAAAGAAGAGTGGATGAATGAATGGGCCCAGGGAAAGACCCGCAGAAATGTTTTCCGCTATATGACAACACCTAAACCAAATGATAGCCTAAACTCCCTAGAAAGAAGAAAACAAGTTGTCCTTTTCCGCCTACGCACACAACATATAGCTCTTAACGCCCACTTAAGCAGAATTGACCCCCAGAAGGAACCCCTGTGCTCACTGTGCCCTCACCCCTATGAAACTATCGCACCTCCTTTTTGACTGCCCATCACTTCGTGATTTATGAACTACACTGCTACCAACCAACCCAGACGTTGAAAACACTCTGTACTGTGGAACAAACCAACTCAACCAAACCTACAAATTTTTATGTCATGGCAACAAGTTGAAGGGCACAAGCTCATAAGACTGCTGGATCGGAAAAGGAGTAAAGTAAAGTAGTTTGACCTGGAGGCACGGTATACTGAGAGATCTTCATGGACTTGGACTAAAGGGGCAACCTATCGGTCTTCATCCGGAATTTCCTTAGTGACCATTCCTTCCAGTTGAAGGTGAACTCCACCCTCTCTGACCCATTTGATCAAAAGCAAGGAGTCCCCCCGAGCTCTGTTCTATCTCCCACCTTTTTAATATCAAAATAAATTCAATTACTGAAACGCTTTTACAAAACGTCAACTGTTCCTTGCAGGTAGACAACTTTCTTATCTGCTACAGGGGCCCCCAGGTAGATGGAATAGAGCAGAAACCCGCAACTACAACTCAACACTGTCCAGAGGTGGGCAGATACAAGCAGCTTTAAATTTTCCCCCCAGAAAACCATCGCCATCCACTTTAATAATAAAAGGAAATTTTACAGAGACGCAGACCTCTTCCTTCCCAGAAATCAACGAATTCCTGTGAAGGCTGAGGCCAAATTTCTAGGACTTATATTCGACAAAAAAGTAACTTTTATCCCTCATATGAAGTAACTCCCCTGTCAAAAAGCTCTTAACGTCCTAAAGACCGTCTGGGGAACTGAGTGGGGTGCAGATCGAGTCTCCATGCTACATCTTTATCACTCCCTGATCAGATCCAAACGAGATTGCGGTTGCACCGTCTATGGATCAGCTAAACCGTCATGCCTGAAAATGCTATATACCACAAGGGCTATGTCTTGCTCTTGGTGCTTTCCGCACCTCTTCAGTGGAAAGCCTATATGTGGTAGCAAACAAAGCGTCCCTGTCAGACAGAAGAGACAAACTCTCTCTTCAGCACAGATTAAAATTGTCTTCTCACCCAGACAATCCCACTTACAATTTAGTTTTTGATCAAAGATACATCCAAAATTTACAATCTTGTCAAGGTGTCATCCCTCCTTTTTTTGCCTTCGGATTCAATCTTTGCTGGCTAAGGCCAAAATCCGACCATGTGAGGTGGAGAATGACCCATTTCCTGCCATCCTACCATGGCCAACACAGAAACCAGACATTATTTTAGATCCCGCAGCATGTCCTAAGAACAACACCATGCCAGAAACTTACAAGCAGATGTTTGGAGAGGTGGTCAGTAAACACCCTAATCACAGGCCTTTCTATACAGATGGCTCAAAGACCATGACTCGGTAGGAGCCGCCTCATTCTCAAGTGCAGATGGCAAAACCGAATGCCTCAGCGTCGACCCCAAAGCCTCTATCTTTACCATTGAAGCTCAAGCAATCAACTTGGCCTTAAATCTTATATGGGAATTCCCAACTAGGACGCTTTATTATCTTTTCTGATTCGCTATCCTGCCTCCAGGTTTTAAAACACCCAAATATAAAGACCCATGAGATCAGTAACCTACTACAATGTCATTATACATTGTCCAATGGGAAATATAAAATTGTTCTCTGTTGGATCCCTGGACCCACTGGCATTAAGGATAATGAAACAGCAGACATGCTGGCCAAAGAAACATTGAAACGTCCCCCATAACATAAAAATACCACACACTGACTTTAAACCCGTTATTAATAACTTCGTTAAATCGAAATGGCAGGAAAGATGGGATCAACAAACATTAAATCAACTACACTCTGTCCAAGATCAACTTGGACAGTGGACCCATGCCTCTCAACAAAATTGGAGGCATGCAATTGCCAACTATCACTAAAACACATTTTAACTGAAGTTGTTGACTTCATGCATATCCTGCGCTTCCATGAAAGAATTATTTTCGGATGTGGACCCATAGCGCATCTTGTAATTCCTGAAAGAGGTTGAACTCTACAAGTTGATTTGACAGACTTTTATCGTAATATTTACAATATTCATAGACATACTTTACAGCAAGGGCCCTTTCCAGTGGGATTTTTAAAATAGGCCTTTTGCCGTTGGATCTTTAACTTCACTTTTATCTGATCTTACCCACAGGCATCTGAGGGCTGAAAGCTAGCCCAAAGACAGATAAAGAAAAAACCATGTGAGAAGAGCAAAGTGGCCGTTATCGTGACAACGTTAAACCCAAACTCAAACTCAATTGTTGTACATGCCATCATTAAAGTGTCTTACTTATCAGTCTTTCAAAAATAACTTGACACCCTTGTTTTTTTACCTGAATCTTGGATATTATAAGTCGGATTGATATGAAAATTTTAGAGATACTAGATTATTCAGTAAGAAAAAGAATTAACACACTGAATCAAAAGATTGCACACATATTTATTTATTGTGGTACTTATAATTAACAGGGGGTCATAATCAAAAGCCACAAGTCTAATAAGGATTGTGTCTGCCTCTTGCATTGATGACAGAGTGGCATCGGTGACACATACACTGGATCAATCTTGTGGTTACAACTGTGTTTACTGACACTGGTTGAGCATTTGCCATTGCATTTTGTTCATATCTGGTCTTTTGAGCAGTTTTGAAGCGATTTCTTAAAATAATGTCGAATGGAAATAACTGCATCCTGTCTGTGAGTTGTCAGGCCTGGTCTGGCTGGCTTTGGCAATCTTTTACCATCCCAGTTGCTGCGTGACGGTTTCTCGTATTGTAAACTGCCTGTCTGATGACGTTAAATCTCCCACCTACAACAGCAAAAGGGAATCCGGCATGAAGCATCCCAATAATCTGATTTCTTTCATTTTGCCCTAGTCGCAGCATGTTTATCCTAATGAAATGTGCCGATTTAGACACAGCGAATGAAAGAAGTTAGATTGACCTTTCCGTGTGTGTTTTTTCCTTTTTTTAAAAATCAAATTTAAGGCTAAGAGAATGAAAAAATCAAAATCGCGTGTCTGGTAGGTCCCAAGAGACCAAAGGGCCCCACCTGGAAGTGAGTAAAATTCATAAGTGGTATTAGTGTTCTCAGCACTGTGTGAATATTTCAACACAATGGGTGGTACAGTTTTAAAGTTACGCACTTTTAAAATGTGTCAAGTAATCTTGGAAGACTAGATTTTACTGTGCTTGGTTTTTACATTTTTGGTTTTTTTTTTTTTTTAATAGTTTATATAAATATTTTTTTATGTCATTGGCACGCAACAATTTGGAATCAGATTTGAAATATTTGTTCTTTTGTTGTATTAACGTTCTGTATAAAATTTATAAAGATGTTTTCTTATACCATCTCTTTTCCATTCAGGCAGCAACAAAGAAACAGAAGTATGAACGAATAAGTGAGAAGAAAATGTCAACACCTGTGGAGGTCCTCTGTAAGGTAGGATCATTTCATTTTTAGGGGCCATCCATGAAGTACATATGTCCAGAAGGGGAGGGGAGTTGATCCTAGAGTACAAGAAAAAAGGGGATAAGGGGGGGGGGGGGTGTCTTCGGGGAGCATAAGAACACTTTTCAGTTACGGTAGTGAATTGATAAGTTTAGTTTTATATACATGTACTTTTATTCAGTAAATTAAATTGGACTATATAAAAATTATGTGTCGCATCAAACATGCCCAGGCAAAATGATACTTGAGTTATCAAACATCAAAGCTTTATCATTGTCATTCACCCTGCTGGTGGCCATACACTACCTCATACAAAGGGGAAGGGATGCTGAGACCAAAGGGTACATGGGGGGAAGGGCGGGGGGTGTAAATAATTTGCCAATATGGAGTTGTTTACATTATAGATAGCTCTGTATAAAACTAGTTTATAGCATAAGTGAAGCTCATTATTAGCAACACAAATTTTCTTTGAGTGCCACATATAAAGTGAGAGACTGCCCTCATTTTGGTCAGTTGGTATTGTTTGTTTTGAATCACATGTGGCCAAATCAATTCATTCTTTTGGGCCAGGATACTCATACCCAGACTGTCTGCTTCAGTTCTCAATCCATTGTTAATTTTTTGTTATTTTATTTTCATACTTAACGTATATGTGAACTCCTTTGCCTGGCTGTTTGCATGGTGGATCTACATGCTTTTGAATATGAGCAAATTGAACATTATTCTTTTCCCTTTTTGTTCTGTTAATGCAGAATATGACTACAGTCTTCTGTGTGAAAATTAATAAGTTTAGCATGCATTTGATTGCGCTGCATTATGCTGAGGGAGTCTGACTGACAACAGAAAACTTTTTTTTAAAGAAGAATCAAGAAAATAAACTGCAAAAACTTCACTGGTTTGGGGGCTTTGTCATCTCAGTAAATTGATATGTTAACAATTTGATAGTCACATGCCAAGGAGTAAAGTGACCAACATAAAACAATTTTTTCATAATTCAGGTGATAAAGTTGTCAGACAGCTTTTTCCTTTTGATGATGTGCTATTCATTGCTTGTTAGTGTCAGTCTTACAAATACCATCAAGAAAAATACATTTTTTAGTCAGGAATGGCAGTTCTGTTGGATTGCAATATGTTTTCTGAAACTAAGATTTCATATTTTTTTTTAAAGGTAATGTATTTTGATTTTTCAAGTGCTCCAGCAGCTTTTTGCTTAAATCTTGGCTTAATGTTAACACAATGGGAAAATGTTATGTTATCACTGATAAGAAAGTGATGTGATGCCAACATTTTGAGCATAAAATCTTCAGTCTATTTGAACCAGTGTGCTAATTTATTATCACGATGTGAGTTTGTATGAAAATTATTATACTAAATTTTGCAGGGTTTTCCAGCAGAGTTTGCCATGTACCTCAATTACTGCCGTGGTTTGCGCTTTGAAGAGGCACCAGATTACATGTACCTAAGGCAGTTGTTCAGAATCCTGTTCCGCACCCTCAACCATCAGTATGACTATGTGTTTGACTGGACAATGTTAAAGCAGAAAGCATCCTCTACTTCATCAGCTGTGGGTGGCTCTACCAACGTGACTTTAAATGGTCAGTAGTAATTGATGTGAACATAAGTATGCTTAAAATTTGTCAGGTCTTCCTCATATTAGTAGAAAACTGTGAGTCTCTTTTTTCACAGTTTGTCCACTGAGCAAGGTTTCACAGATATATTGTTTGCTGTCATTAATTTCCATATTATCTGCCATTAGATCCAGCTAACCAGTATTTTGGAAAATTTGCACGGAACAGCTTAGATCCTTATCAATTTTTGAATATCAAACCATGTATGCCTTGAATGACTTGAAGGTCTTACAGTAGTGTGTAGGAGTCAAAGAAGTACATAAAATAAAGTCTGATTATGTTTCATGTGTGAAAAAAACAAGTCCTTTCAAGTTTTTTTTTTTTTTTTTAGCCTGAAGGAGATCTTGTTGAGTGAAAGCTTACTTGTTTTTTTTTCTCTTTTGGAATTTATCATATTGTTATGTAAAGGGCTTTGCAGTCGTAGGTTTTCTCCTTTTTTTTTTTGGATGTGGGATCAGTAAATGTCGGTATACCCTATATTTGTGGTTGCCCTTCGACCCAGTTATGATTATTTCAGGGATGGAACTGATTCCAGAAATTCTAGGGAAATTTTTTTCCGCCGTCATTTATCCGCGCGTTATTGATATTTTGTCCAGCAACAGAAAAAGTTAAAATGCAAAAAGAGCATTAAAAGAGGGATTGCCAGAAAACACCGATAACTGGAAAGTCGCAAGTTGGCACTTCCGGTTTTCCCCCCGGGTACTTTTCGTTGTGTAGGTCTAGCCCATGCCCAGTCTTGTCAGGTTGGCTCTTTCCTTTGTGTTTGAGTGATAGATCCTGCAAACAGAGATAATGTGATGAAACATCAAGTGTGATTGTTTTCGTGCCTCATGAGTGATTTTCTGTTGGATTTAAAACAGGTGAAGCCTGTGAGATGAAATTTCAAGATAGTGTTAGTGATAGTAGTCTAATTTTCACTTCATCATTCAAATAAAAGTAGAAAACTAGACTCTAGACCTAGGTCTACACTAAATTTAGAACCAGGCAGAAAGAGACATTGTCAGCATGGTGCAATGTCAGAATTACATTTTTCAAAATGTAGCTTAGGCCTAGAAATAGAAAAAGATCACATCTAGCTAATACACATTTCTTTTCAGCGTTTCATTCAGGATCAGTTGTGACTTAGTAGGATAAAGATTATCAGCTGTGGTAATTAGAATATTAGACTTGAATTAGATCTAGTTTGTTTTTAAAAAAAGGGGGGGAGATTACTAAATAAAGTTAGATCTACTTTGCAATGGGTAGGATTAGTTCAACAGAATATTTGGATAAAGTCACTCGTAATAAGTTTCATGTTTTGGTTAGTATGTAACCATGTAGTATAACACCATCCAGATCTTAAGAGACAAGTGAGAAGTGACTTGGGATCAAAATGGCACCTTATGTCATTCATACTTGATGGTATTACTGACATGCCTTTATGTATTGTTGAGTCATCTTTTACATTCTCCCGTGACACGCTTGCCGGAAAAATTTCAGGAAATTTTTTTTATGGACTGGTTCCATCCCTGTATTTTGGAGTGATTTAAAAAAAAAAAAATGTTCTTTGAAATAGCACAGATCAGTGGCATTTTCAGATTGTAAATAGCTCATTCATACAGCTGGCTTGGGTACATAGGTTTGTTTTGCAGAGTTTTCCCACCACTTGACCATTTTTTCAATCCTGTGCCAGGATAAATATTATGGGGTGATCTGCCCGAGCCAACTGGACAGAGTTTGATCTAAAATGCAAGCAGTCAGTTACTCCCAACACAGTGGATACAGTCGGGCAGTTCAGGAGATTCTCCTGGAGATTGCTCAGACCTGTATCCCTAAGACCTCTGCAGTTTCACATAAAGACAAACCCTGGTTCATGGAGGACTGCAAGCGGGCCATTGATGCCTGCGAAACAGCTTTCCGCGAACTTATTTTCAACCCAAATCCCCAGAGCATGACGAAATTTAAACAGGAAAGAGCGGAAGTCCGTAGGATGATCAGGGAAAGCAAGAGAAACTCATGGAGAAACTTTATATCCCAGATCAATAGCCACACCCCACTTTAACAAAATTTGGAAAATGATCAAGAAAATTAGAGGCTCTGCTACCGCCTCTGGTATCGGACAGCTAAAAAAAACAGGATGGCTTTCTTGCGGAGGAGGAAAATCATGTCGCAAATGAATTAGCTTCATCGTTTGCGGCTAATTCTTCCAGTGATTATTACTCGGCCCCCTTCCAAAAGTTCAAAATCAAAGCTGAATAAACACCCCTTGATTTCTCAACCCTAGATTCCCTCCCCTACAACGAAAAGTTTTACAACTGAAGAACTGACATCTAGTCTGAGTGAAGCCAGTCACATAGCACCTGGCCCTGACCAGATACATAACAAAATTCTAAAACACCTACCCCCCATTTCATTCTCCTGCTAACTAAACCTATTCAACCAAACCCGGACCTCTGGAGCTTTTCCTCCATCCTGGAGGAAGGCTAACATTCTCCCCATCCCAAAACCTGGCAAAGATCACTCGGATCCCAAAACTTACTGCCCCATAGCTCTTACCAGTTGCCTTTGCAAGCTGATGGAGTGAATAGAGACCAGACGTCTCAATTGGATACTAGAAAGCAGCCATCTTTCCCCTTTTTAATGCGGATTCCATGTAAAGCGATCCACAAGGGACTATCTCATCCATCTGGAGACCTTCCTTAGTGATCGTTCCTTCCAGGTGAACAGCCATTTGATCAAGAGAACTCTATTCTGTCTCCCACCCTATTTAATATTAAAATAAATTCAGTTACTGAAATGCTTTTACAAAATGTTGACTTGCTTCTTGTACGTAGACAACTTTCTCATCTGCTATAGGGGCCCCCTGGTAGATGGAAAAGAGCGGAAACTGCAACTACAACTCAACATCGTCCAGGGGTGGGCAGATATAAATGGCTTTAAATTTTCCCCCAGAGAACCATCACTGTCAACTTCAATAATAAAAGGAAATTTCACAGAGACGATTTCCAGGGAAGGGCGAGGCCAAATAACTAGGACTTACATTTGACAGAAAATTAACTTTTATCCCTCATATTAAGTACCTTAAACTCTCCAGTCAAAAAACTCATAACATCCTAAAGACCATCTGAGGAACTGAGTGGGGTGCAGATTGAGTTTCTATGCTACATCTCTATCATTCCCTGATCAGATCCAAATGAGATTACGGTTGCATCATCTATGGATCAGCTAAACCGTCCTGCCTGAAAATGCTAGACCCTCTGTACCACCAAGGGCTACATCTTGTTCTGGGTGCTTTCCATTCCTCTTCAGTGGAAAGCCTATATGTGGTAGCAAACAAAGCGTCCCTGTCAGACAGAAGAGACAAACTCTCTCTTCAGTACAGATTAAAATTGTCTTCTCACCCAGACAATCCCGCTTACAATTTAGTTTTTGATCAAAGATACATAAAAAATTTACAATCTTTTCAAGGTGTCATCGCTCCTTTTTTGCCTTCGGATTCAATCTTTGCTGGCAAAGGCCAAAATCCGACCATGTGAGGTGGAGAATGACCCATTTCCTGCCATCCTGCCATGGCTAACACAGAAACCAGACATTATTTTAGATCCCGCAGCATGTCCTAAGAACAACACCATGCCAGAAACTTACAAGCAGATATTTGGAGAGGTGGTCAGTAAACACCCTAATCACAGGCCTTTCCATACAGATGGCTCAAAGACCATGACTCGCTGGGAGCCGCCTCATTCTCAAGTGCAGATGGCAAAACCGAATGCCTCAGCCTCAAGCCCAAAGCCTCCATCTTTACCACTGAGGTTCAAGCAATCAACTTGGCCTTAAATTTTATATGGGAATTCCCAACCAGGACGCTTCATTATCTTTTCTGATTCGCTATCCTGTCTCCAGGCTTTAAAACACCCAAATATAAAGACCCATGAGATCAGTAACCTACTACAACGTCATTATACATTGTGCAACAGGAAATATAAAATTGTCCTCTGTTGGATCCCTGGACCCATTGGCATTAAGGATAATGAAACAGCAGACACGCTGGCCAAAGAAACTTTGAAATGTCCACCACAACACGTAAAAATACCACACACTGACTTTAAACCCGTTATTAATAACTTCATTAAATCAAGATGGCAGGAAAGATGGGACCAACAAACATCAAATCAACTACACTCTGTCCAAGATCAACTTGGACAGTGGACCCATGCCTCTCAACGAAATTGGAGAGATGAAATTGTCCTTAAGGAGACTCCAACTGGGTCATACCCACCTCACAGACTGTTTTTTTGCCGTTGCATGCGGGATATACCCCCAAATGTGTGGCATACAATTCTTAACTATGATTAAAACATATATTGACTGAATGTGTAGATTTCATGCATATCCAAAGAAGACGCTTTGCCTGCGGGTCTATGAAAGAATTATTTTCTGATGTGGACCCACAGCTCATCATATATACAAAATTCATAGACATACATTTCAGCACCTGCCTTTTCCCATTAGATTTTTAATACAGGTATTTTCCCATTAGATCTTCAACTTCATTTTTATCTGATCTTACATATAGGCATCGTTGGGCTGATAGCTAGCCCAAAGAGAGAGAACGGAAAAACAGTGATAGGCACCAAGCGGCCGTTATTGTGCCGGCACACCATTAAGCTCAAAGTTAAAGTCGAATTATGGGGTGATCACAGTGAAGAAGTAATTACAGTGGAGTCTGCATAGTCCGAATTCATCAGGAATTGGATTACACTACAATTTACCCGAGTTCAATTTACCTCTGACTAGAGAAATAATCACTATCATAATGTTTGCCCATGCAATTACATCCCCTCCCCCAACATACACACACACAGAAAGCCACAAAGGGGCCTGTATGAGTCATGAGATTTTTGGATTGTTTTTTTTTTTCTTTAGAAGTCACCGTGCCATAGTGGTAAAACAAAAAAGCAGCACTAAATGACCTAGGCGTAGTAGTTCTGTTCAGCAAGCTCTGTTCCCTGTCTTTATCTTGGCTGTGACATCATCAGTCGATAAAGACATTCTCCCATGTATGATGTTCAAATACAAGATTGTAGGCCTACTTCATTGTCCCACCTTGTTGTCAGTGGCATGGAATTACTATTATGCAGTGCAATAGTGCCGCACTCACCCCCCCCCCCCTCCTTATTGAGTGTAGTGTGGTGAATGTGTAAAAAGTACAGGGAGTTATTGCAGTACTGAAGTGCTAAGAACCACGTGTAGGTGAGGTCTTTGTTCCTTCAGTCATGTGATCCTGTATAGCTTAGCGAGCATTACATGCGTGTGTAGCAGAATGGCTCTATGTGAGCACGGTGGACACACTGTGAGGCTCATGGGTCTACTGTGTGTAATTTATGTTCCATGGTATACTGTGTCTTGGCTGTAGCTGTTGTAGTTACATCAGCAGTCAATAAATTTACTGGTCATAATGCAAGCACCATCTCGCGTACAGGTGTTGTTGGTTGATAACATTGGTCATTAGGGCAGAATAACGCTGCCCTACAGGGGCCCCACCCATACCACTGCCACCTTCCGCGGCATGTTTTTCACTTGGTCTGACAGACACATAAGAGGAAGGCTCTGCGGCCTACCCACTGCATCATTTTTGACACCTCTACCCTCCCCCTCGATTGCTGCTAAGAGTAAAGAGTTGTTGAACAGGCCTGTGTCGGTGTGTTTGCGGAAATTGGTTTTTAAGGCCACAGGGCTGGAAATCAGAAGTTGCATTGAAGATGAGCATGCTCGATCAGTTCGATTTAACAGAATTGGGCTGTTCAAACTCAAATTAGCAGTAAATGTTTGATAGAAATAAAGAAGGAAAAAAAACCATTTCAAAATCATCTCTGTTAAGCAGAAATTCAAATTACCAAAGTTCAGTTTACATGGACTCCACTGTATGTTAGTTGGTATCAGCAAGAAGTTTTAAGCTGGTGAATAATTTTACTTCCTTGTCGTCAATAGGGAAATCTCATCATGATATGTAATAAGGAATAGACAGAAAGCTTGGAATCAGTACTGGGATAGTATTGTAAAGTGTAAGTATACAGCATAGGTTATGTTCTCCTTATACAGTTAATGTGCCACCCATTGAAATTGGATGTTTGGGTTTGACTTTGCTCTTGGGCCTGATTACAGTTGTAAGTTACAGTTGGATGTTTGTGTATACTGAAGTGTTCTAAATTGCAAGTGCCAGTGATTGTATTCACGAGTACAGTTATCTTTTATAACCCTGAAACTTATTCTCTTTTCATTCATCTGAATACTGTCCATGAAAAGTGGCTACAGTAATTATCATGTGTTTACATAATTTGATTAAATTTTTCAGCAATAATTGTGACTTTAATTGTCCACTTATTGAGAGGAATGACCAGACTAAAGTGTTGGAAAATAACTAAAATGTATTTAACATGCTGAAAGAAATGAGTGTCAGATCTCAGCCGCAGGTTGCTGAAACTGGCATCACAAAATTATGACAGACTGAAAAGTGTAAGGATTGACATTTATCATTATGTCCAGTGACACCAGGGCAAGATGTGCACTGAGCATCAAAATAGTGTGGATGCTTTTGAAATGATAAAACTTTGTCCAGACGTCATTTGTATGTATGTGTGGATGCCATATTTGTGTATGGAATTATGTCACCTGTGTAGATGCATATATACCACTTCTGATAATGCATGGGTGTCGTATCATATGTGTTGTTGGCATCGATATGTGTGCAAGGATGCCCTTCTGTGTGTGTGTGGATATTTCTTTGTATCATTTGTGTGAGTATCAGTTACATGCCTTAATTGACAGCCAGTATCATCCAGTGGGGCTACAGAATTTTAACTTTAAAGAAATTGTTTACGATGAAGTGGTACAAGCCTTTAATCAGCATTACTAGTAGGTAGCCCAAACTGATTTTTGCTTTTTATGATATCTCACCAGTTATTGTCTAATCTGATGGAGCTTGCTTTTCCAAGAATTCCAAGAATACCATATTTATTATTCTGGCTTAAAGGCTATAAAAGTTATGGCAATTTCAAAAGTAAAAAAACACCTCGAATTTGCTACCTTTTGCAGATTGCATGATAGTCCAACTTTGACCGCCCATAAAATGACGGTTTATTGAGTCAGGGCATTAAAATTTCTTAGTTTCCAAGTCAAGGGGTTGCACATTACACTCAATTATTTTCGAGAGGTCAAATGTAATACAAGCATCTCATTTTACTTTCTTTTGTCATCAAGCTTCATCCGACGTCAATTTCTTGTGAACTCTTACCAGGGAGACAAAAATAATGTTTTTGTTCTTTTTTAATTGAAAAGTAGGTCAACGGCATCACCATTGACTTAGCACTGAGTATCCGACAAAGGTGATGAAATCAAGCATTGGGCGGGTCCATAAAAACAGTCGGCACTTTGCGCCAAAACATGCACCATGGCTGATCTTGGCTTCCCCTTATAATACAAAGGCTGAGGTTTATTTGCGTATAATTTTGATCCTGATCTATTAAAGTTTCTGCCAGTTTCTCGGTCAACATTTTTTCAACAAATGATTTCTAAAGAAATTTTCAACTTAAAACAGGATGAAAAATACATTGAATTAAACCTCATTTATCTGGCTTTCTGTGTGAGTTATTTTCAAACATGTGCGCTACATCGGTGCGACGCTCTGCGACCCTTTGTTATGAAGGGGTCAAATTGGTATGCGCAGCTCAGAACGAAAACGGCAAGACCATGTCCTGATCAAGCTATAAAAACCCACAGCTAAACACATTAAACAATACAAAAGGAAGCATGTTTTGTCATAGGAAGGACTGAACTTTATTTTGATGTCGAATACATGCCATTTCACATAAATACATAGCAGTAATAGCCTTTTAATGTTTGCCTAAAATTATGCCAAAGCTGGATTTCGCCCCTTTACCTATTACTAGTGAATGTGTCTATGTTTTAAAAATAGATTGCTTTTTTAAAGTCAGAGCATCTTTTTTACAAAGAAAACACTACAAAGGTTTACCAGAGTACACCATAAAATATGTGAAAATTCTAGCTGCCTTGTTGACAAATGGTTCAAATACTCCACATCAAGTTCATAATAATTTTTTAATAAATTACACAAAAAAAAAAAAAGAGGAGGGTACTATAATTTTGTTTCAAGATACTCTTATGCCATGACAGCGCTAGAGTAGAAAGATTGAAAAGTATTAATGAATCTACGTATGAAGCAAAACTTTCAAATAGCACAAGGTTTACAAATGTGGTAGAAAAATCACCATATTACAGATGTAATGGTCTCTTTTGTATTCGACAAAATAATTTTAAAACTGATGAGACAGGATTAGGTAATGTGCGTGACATCACACCTTGTGTCTCTTATATAATCGTGGTTGTGGAAAATGTTATAAAGCTAATCTAATAAAACAGCAAGTTTTTGTTTTCTTGAAAATTGAATTTTCCTGCAAGGCAGGAACATTTTCTGTTGTATTTGTAATAGTTTTGAATAATTTTTTATTGAGAACATATCTGAAAATGATGTATAAATAAACGTTTGTAATTTAGTTGGGTAAGTTATGATAAGTAATAGATGTTAGAGAGAATGTTGGCATTCACTGATTTTCATAGTATTTGTCATTTATATTTCTTTCAGGAATGCGCTGAAGTGTTTGTTATAATGTAACAGGCAAGAAGAGATCCTTGGTTTGCATTTCACTGTTTTGGAGAATTTCTGCCAAGCATGTCAGTCAAGCCTGGTCACTACAGTTTTGCTTTTGTGCCTCTCTAGCCCACATTGAATGGTTTTCATAAAGCATGTCATTAACTCTACTGACTATTGTAATTTAGCATTACTGTGGTTATGTGGGCTCATGGTTTTTGTTAAATCGGAAAGGAAAAAAAAATGGGAGATGTTAAACATATGTAAGCAAGATTCAGCTTTTTAAAGCAGTAGTTTTTATTTTCCTAGTTCAAGCACTTGCGGTTGTTTAAAGGATGACAGGGCTTTTTTTTCATGGGAAATACTGAGCTTACGTGCAGCCTTAAGTGGGAATTTACATTTTCGTTTTTGAAGCATTTGTCTTTTTTCTAAAATCCCTGGAGGTGGGAGGAAGAGAGACTGAAGTTTGGGTTCCGTTTTAAGGGAACAGTTATTTAGATATACATCCTTCCTCTTCCTTGGTTACCAGGGCTGCAGAGATTGGAATTTGAAATGGAGAAAAACAGTGTATGCAGTTGTGTCAGTGTGTGAAAACATCACTTAACTTAACTTTGACAGTCTATTGGAGAGAGAAACAAAAGCATGGGAAAAATATACAGAAATGGAAAGACAGTAGATTGTTAAAAGGATTCAAAAATTCAGAAAAGAAGATAAAAAAAACAACAAAAAACCAGGTAATTTGGAATGATGTCATAAAACATTTTTGGAAGAACAAAGATATAAAGTCAGTTTTTAGTTCTTCCTACTTGGGCTTAGTCTATCCTGTTGATCTTCTACTGGTTTGATTTTATGATAATGGTTGCCAGTCTATGTGCAGTCAGTGCTGGGCATGGAAATCAGCCAGATTGTGAGGTTGGGTTTGAACTTAAGACAAAACGGTAAAGGTTCTTTGAATACAAATTCCACTTTTGGGAAATGTGTACATTATGAGGATGATGTTGACCAGCCTGGTTGAGAGAAAATAATTTAATGCTAGATTCAGCATTTTTGCATTCAGTCTGGGAAGATTCAGATATTATATTCCAGTAAAGTGAGAAAGTGTGGCTGAATGTAGAATTAAGATTATCTTTTCATAATGAGTAAGGGTACATGTATTAACTTTTGACCTGTGTGTGATGTGTCTATGTATGCACAGTATGATGTGATTTTTTTGTTGGGCTTAGGATTTTCTAATGTGATAGTCCTGTGAGGCAGCTGCTGTGTGGAGGTCATTGTATCAGTGTTGGCTAAGCTGTTTGAGAAGAAGCCAGAACTGTGGAGGGTGATAACCAACATAAGGCCAATTTGATTGCCTTTCCATTAACCCTTGTATCGCAATTTGAACTCTCATGTATTACTATTCCCATTTATCTTATCTTAATCCATGGTTTTTTGAGTCAATACTGATGGGAAAGTTCATGTCAGGGCAATGTACACGGGACTTGTTTGAACATTAAGATATGGGCAGCCAGAATAATATGTCATTCAAGATGTTTGGAAAACCAGGAGAATCATTCAAAACTGTGAGCCTTATAAATGCGATCATGTTAAATAGTGCATTCATTGACTACATTCACAAGAATTCATGTAGATAAAATAATGGGAATTTGTATTGTTCCTTTTTTTTTTTTTTTGTTTCCTCAGATTGTATTATGTGATGAAGTTGGAGTGCCTGAGCCCAGACCTTTGTAAATAATTAAAAACTGCTACCATTTTTTCATGGATATGAATTCATTCCACAGTGTTGAGTGATTGAACGTATGATGTGATTTTCTGTTATGTAAAACTTGCACTGCTAGAGGAAACATTTTGGTCATGGACTTTTTGGCATGCAAGTTTTCTGTCTTATTTTGCTATGGACAGACATACAGATTTTATTTTTACTGGATGGCAGTTGAAATGCTGTATATTCAGTTTCCAGTCCTTGTATTTCTTAACAACATCTTTATTGACACAATTTCTATATCATAAAAGTTGCAAAGTTAGACTGGAAAGTCTTGCTTCTGATTTAAAGTACTTTCAAAAGGTTAAATCACCTGTGATGTAAAATTTGGTATGCCGGGGGGGGGGGGGCGAAAAAGAAATAATAAAAATAACTCATGGGAGCAAATGCTGGGGAAACAAGTATTGTGCGTTTCATGGCAAAAGTTGGTCCATTGCTCATTCATGAATGATTGGAATGGTCTTCAAGCTAAGAGCTTCTTAGTGAACTGGCTGAGCATAGAGGGGGACTAAAGCTAACATATTATAGTAAGTTGGTGATATTAGAAGTTAAAATTCCTGTGACAAAGGCCAGCGTTGGAATGGTGCATTTCCCAAGCTCATCATAGATTCCCGGGGAAGGCTGATCATTTGATCACCAAGCTGTACAAATATCATATGGCCTTGCTATGGTTGTCATAAAACAAGACAGAATCCCCAGTGTAGAAAGAGTCTGCATAAGAGACAGAATGTATGTGCCCCTGGAGGTTTTTACCTCTCTTTAACATCCCAGATTAGTGATGCATTGTTGACCACAATGATACTGTGACTTTTGCATTATGTCTCAAAGAACAAAAAGGGATTTTGTTATGAAGTGGTGCCTTCAGCAGGCAACAAACCTTCATTTGCCTAACAAATTATCATCACAGAGATGAGAAGGTCAGTTGAAAATGTACATATTTACCAGTATTTTTCCTCCTTCAATCTCTAAATTGCCATGGTTGTGCATCCGGGTGTTGAATTTAGCATTAAGCAAGCAAAATTTGAGACCATTGTCAAATCTTGGATATGGACATATTGTATAGAGAATTGAGCTCGACATGGAGAGGATTAGTAAATTAGGATTAATTCATTACTCCAGTGCCCAATTGTGATGGCATTAAAGCCAGAAAAAATGATATAGTGTGTGTTGCATGGAAGTTCTTGCTATCGCAGATTTTGTCCATTATAAAGTGCTAGTAACCAGGACAAGATTTAAGGATGTATTTAGGGAATTGGAGTTTTCATTGTGAAGAAATTTAAGAGAAATCTTGTTACTACAAATGGAGTGAAGTAAGTAAGTGTAATCCACATATCCATGTGGAGCTTAGAACAGAACTTTATTTGTGAAATGGAGCCATATTCTTAGGATAAAGTAAAGCTTGGAATGGAAGCAAGTTCAATACATGTATTGTAATATATTGTGCAATGGTGGTGAAAATAAAGCAGGAATATGTTTGTTCCTGAGCAAGTAAATCAGTCGTGCTTTATACTAGTTCTTCTATAGCTAGTACCAGTCGGCTGTGTGAAACTGACCAAAATGCCATGGTTTTTGATTTTGTAAGAAAAGAATTATTACATGTATGTAAATGTATCTTCAAATGAACCCATTTATGGAAAGATGGGCTATGATGAAATTTCTTCCATTACAGAAGAGGAGCATGGCCAAAAGGTAAAGAAACTTTTTTGTCATGGATAGCACATGTCAGTCAAATTTCACATTGAAAGATTTTTGGTATGTGTGTGCTTATATTTATTATTGATTTGATTATGTTCATATTCTTTTGACATGCTGGTCCAAATTTTAGGAGGTAGTAACAGGCCCGATTTAAACTGAAATCAATGATTTTGACTGGCATAAAAAATGACAAAAGGTGAATCAAACTGCCATGGGGATTAAGCTGTTCAAACAAGACAAATACATGTATGAATTTTCAAATTGTTTAAGGCATAGATGAAAATTTTAATCATAACAATGATTTAAGGTCAATTAAAACTTTTTTTTTATAATGCACTTTATATTAGTTTATATTAGTCAATTAAATCAGTTGTTCACGTTTCAGCTAGGAGTTCAGCATCAAGGCTTCAGTATACTCCGAGCTTCTTTTTGTCTGAACAGCCAGAATTTTTATTTCAAGTTTTATTTGTACATAGTTTAACTGAGTGCAGTTGCTGTTAATTTTCAATTTCTTTTGTCATTGTCTTAATTTGATCTTTCTGTCATTACTTGAGCTTTACTCTACAAACTAAAATAAAGAAAGCCCTCCAAACTGTCCATTTTCATTTTTTGGTCTATGTGTGGTTGTCAAAAAATCAGCACTTTTATTCATTTATCTTCTCTTGGCAGTTTCTTAAAGTATAGTGGCATTGGTTGTGAGCATTTTAAATCATATGTACATGTGTGTTATGAATCAGCTGTTCCTTTGAGATTGACAGTCAACATCTAAATGCAATGGATTTAAAACATTTATGTGCAGGATACCATGAGTCATGTTTGAATTCTGTGAATGTAAGAAATCTAGCCACTACAGCTGAAGTGGACAATTGCACTATACAGGCAAGATGTTGAGGAGAATATTGTCTCTTTTATGGGCAATTTTGTAGAGACTTTTTCCAGTTCTGTTGTTTCTGCTCGAGATTCTTCAGAATAGTTGATTCCAATGAGGAGCCATATCTAAAGCGGGCCATACACTACACGGTTAAAGAACTGTACGCGGCCTGCGGATGGTCTCTCGACGGCCTGCGGGTTATCCGCCAATGGCCTCCCGGCGACCTTGTACTTTCATGGGAGGCGTTCAGTTCAAAATCAGAACAAAACGTCTGGCCTGTTGATGGCCTCCTGAATTCAAGCCACGCTAGAAATTTAACAGTCAGCCTCCGGGACTAGGTACTAGTTGCTCAAAATAAATGTATAACTCAAATTTATGTAAATGTCACATAGAATCTTCAACAGCATCAAGTGTTAGTGCGATTTGATACCAAACATTAATATAATAATAATAACAATAATAATAATGGTAATGATAATACTACTACTAGTACTACTACTACTACTACATGTACTTTATTATATGATAAGAAAAAAAGGGGGGGAGCGATGCGAATAGTGTGTGTTCGGATAGTAGGCCTACAGTGGAAAAATTTCCACCCAAAATTACTCAGCCAGCCAGCAAGGGAAAGAGGGGTGAATGTCAATGTGACGATAGAAGATAATTGCATCGTATCTATTTATAGACTAAAAAGGGTGAATCAAGAGTCGTATTGGAAATTCATACGTTGAAACAAACGAATAATCTATTCTGTGCAGTTATCATTCAGTCCGTAGCTAAACAAAACAACAGGATCATGGCTTCTTGGACAATAGAGGCGAGTATGACTGTACTTACTCCGCCGGAGAAGCCATAGTTTACACCATAACGATCTTGTTCTCTTCTTTTTCCTCAACAAAAAATACACTGCTAGGAAAGCTAATGCAACTTCATTTTGAGAAGAAGCCATTTTGGTTATGTGCATAGGCCTGTGAACTGTGCAGTGTGTGGGTTCAAAGAAGCCGAGCGTGAGGCTGCCTCTCGTCCATCCGCAGGTCATCGGGAGGCCACCTCTCGTCCATCGAAAGGCTGCCGGGAGGACGCACACAGTGTAGTGTATGGCCCATTTAACATAATACCACAGTCTTTGATCTATCTGGGAACAAAGACAGTTCACAATGGATGTATGCCATAACAAGATCAGCACTTTTTGTAAAACTACCATACCATTTTGGAAATGATAACATACGAAGCATTTAAAGATTTTGCCCCAAAATTACATTATGCTCCTAAAAATGAAAATGCTCTCCTTTTCCATACTTTGATGATGTGCAATTATCTGTATTGATTTCGCAGTTGAATAGAATAAATCCATTTCCATCATTTCCATACGTTTTCTTTTACTATATTATGTGCTTCTGTTATTTAACTACCTTCCAGCCAGTGCATGTATTTCTGAGGATGATATGTCCTGAAGAAATTATTTTTTGGATATGGGTACGAGAAATCAGATACTGGTCATTGAAAGGAATTGAACCATTGAAGATTTTATCTTTTAAAACAAAGCAGTTCCATAATTATGTTTCGACTTTAAAAGGGAGTAATATGTAAGAGCCTTTGAGAGTGATTTTTTATTTCTTGTGAAGGAATTTGTCTTATTTTCACTCTACTGAAAATAAAATGATTAAAAAAAAAAAAAAGAGATTCACTAATCAAAAGCCTTTTATTTCAATTTGTTCTTTGCATTCATGCATGTGGTTAAAGCTCGCTTCTTTCTGAGGCACTCAGTTACTGCCTTCATGTCATGCAGAAACTGAAAGCCAAAGACCACCCATCATGTATTGCAATTGATGAGGGAAAACTAAGTTGGCAATCCACGGTCACTAGTTCCTATTATATGCATTCTACTATCGTGGGTTGTTTCTGACCCAGACTCTGAATGTAGTAAAAATGTAACAAACCTTCCTAATCTACTGTCGTGGGTCACCTCTGACCCAGACTTGGAATAAAGCAAAAATAATTAATTTTCTTAGTCTGCAATGTGGATCCAACAGATCCAGCGTTGCCATAGCAATATTTAAGCAATCTATGATATGAGCAACAGTATCTTTTAAAACCTTGGTTTTCATAGCATTTATTAATAGACAGTTTTAGGTGTGTGTCACCTATTATTGTCAAAATCTAAAGCTAGCCAACTTAGAAGAGAAATGTTATGTATTATAACAAAATGAACTTCTGCCCTATGGGTATCGCTTTCATTTCTCACCCAGCCTCTAAGAATAAATGCAATTTCTTACTACTACTTTTACCATCATCATTATCATTTCTACCATTACTACACACCATCATCATCGTGATCGTTATGACATTTACTCTCTTTGTATATCATGTCCTCTGTTACGGATTCAAGGAAGGGTGTGCACTCCAATTGTAATGAATGGATTTCCTTGTTATCGTAATGGTGTGTTGGGGGTGTTGTTCGACTGCATATTTTTAATAGTAATATTGAATTTAATTCTTAACTTGCAGACCCATGCCAATTACTAAGGAACAAGTGGATAAATTCAACAACAGGGCCTGCAGGGCCACATTTTATTTACGTTAAGTTTACTAACAATTTCGACTAGAGATCTAATATGTAGTAATGATAAATATCAGCAGCATCAATTTCATAATCAATAAATACGTCATTACAAGTCTAGCTCTAGGTTTCCTACAAAATCATTTAACTTCTGTTCTTGCTAATTATCTAAATACTAGATCTAATTATATAGAATTCTATCTCTAAAATCTGGTCTGCTTATTGTATGGCAATCAATATACTAGACTGGTATAGAGTCCAGTCTCTGGAGACATAAGGTCATCTCAGATATTTAGATTCTAGAATTCACAGCTAGATCTAGTCTATGTATTTAGCATCTTGCAATGTTCAGCAAGCACTCCGGGTAGATCTATGCACCAAGTGATCAATACTCCTACTGGATAACTGTCATGCTTTCACCTCCTATTCACTGTCAAAACATCACGAGCCTCGGTCAGATCTTACTTACGATTGTTCTGGCGCTAAGGCCAGAAACAGTAGATAAAGGCGGTGTCATATTCAATGAGCCATGGATTAGTGACAAGACATTCGTCGAGCCATGCTGTTCATAATAAATGGATTCATTCAAGCAGAATCGACGCTGAGACCATCACCCACGGAAGTCTGGCATGGAATGAATAACTAGTGCCGCCAGCCCGCTCTGCAAGCAGCACGATTTACTACTCGTTGAAGCAAGAGGAAATATAATCCCCTTAGGAAAGTGAAACTGGGGCGCTAATCTTTTGTCTAAGCCCTACTGGTTTTTATTTAACTCTTTCCTACTTCCTAATATGTATGTTTTCTTATTCTTATCAATCCACGAAGATTTCTAGACGTGGATGTTAACTTTGTCTATGCAAATTAGTTAAAAGTTAAAATTTGACACAGCAGACGACAATTCTTTAAGGCCACTCTAATAGATATTTTGGGTTTTCACAAAAGTTAAATTTTACTCCAAGGCAAGGGAAATTAATCTTGATATCTTACTCTGGTTATATTAAATTAAGTTATTTCCCCTTGACCGTATTTGATTCTGACATCCTCTCTTACTCTGTTAATGTTCTTTATAATGTTCCTTTTAGTTGTCAACTAAGCATATTTGCTGCGAACAAAGCAATATTTGTTCTTGTTCGTGTTTAATTTTATTATATTTACTACAGCATACCTCACATTTCCAACACTTGAGGATGGAGAAGGAGGGAGGTGGAGAGGAAGAAATGTTAGGCAAGGTAGTGAATGTAAAGGAACTATGAACGATGTAAAGGTGCGGGTTATTGGGGTGGAAGCATTAAGCTTGAATTCGGAAGAAAGTTTGAGTGCATTGTGTTACACAACTGGACACGACAGGCAGGCTGGAAGGGAAGTGATAGTAGCGACTGGCTATTTTGCCCTGCATGCGAGTGAGAGCACGCGACCAGCCAAAAGACAGGCTCACTCTCTGACCAGATCACTGGGAAATTTATGAAACAGAGAGGTGGGGTAGGGGTTGGGAGAGATAAAGAATTAAAAGATCAATGAATAAATTGGGTGAACTCACTGATGAGGAGGAGTGTACAAGGGAAGGAGGGGTATGGGAGAGAAAGAGAGAGATCGGTGCACATTTTGGTAGGTTTGGTCCATGGTTCGATAACCAAACTGAGTTATTTTAATTGTCCATGGAAACGTTGGAAGGCAAGATGTTGTATCTGAATTAGACCAGAGAAGCTCCGGCAGAAAAAAAAATGCTCTGGCTGAATCCGAGTCTGATTGGGACTCTGAGGACGGAGATAAAGAGCCATCATTTCAGGAGGTCGTTCATTGTGGCGCTGAGAAATGAACAGTATGAGTTAAGAACCAGCTTTGCGTCTCATCATAAGGAAGACACTGCTGTCCCAGACGTTTATATTGACACTGTTGATCCAGATGGTCACATGTGCCAAAGACGGAAAAATTTAACCCAGATCCACAATATATTTTGGGTATCCCCATAAAAAATCCCCGAGACTGCATCTGTGTTCAGCCCAACATATGTTTCTTCTCTTCATTACAATTCATTGTTCACTACCGTAGTTACATGCGCTAATGTTGAAGGAAGGAGGAAATGGGAGCAACGTGGACAGATGCCACTCAGGCTGAGAGGATGGCTCCGTGGGACGCTGTGTTCTTCTGCTGATGCCCTGAATCAGAACCTGCAAAGTACGACCATCATGTGGCATAACATTCGTACTAATCATCTGTGATACAGGCTTGGTTCAGTCATGACGACTGTCGACACTCTGTCTCATGTTTGACGCAAGGGCCAGGGGTCTATTTGGGCCCACAGGAGAAATTTGGGACAGCTTCACCAAAACACTAATGTATAGAGGTACATTCTTGGCCCAAGGGCCGCTGAGCAGCTCATACCATGCCGTTTAAACCTGAGATAAACAGCGCACAACTATTCTGAATTTGTGATTCAGAAACAGTATTATCTCCTTATTTTAAGGCCTTACCCTGGAATGCTCATTTAGAAAGTGGGAAATCAATCTGGGGAGGAATATTGCAGTTGGATTCGCGACTCCCTTTGCAAAGTCAGGTGGAAACTTTGCTATGAGTATTTTATTTACTCATTTGACCCTTGGGGAGCAACTCTCGAAGTTTGGAAAAAACACTTGTGAACAAGAGTGCGAACAAGTCTTTTCTTCTGGCTGAATTCACCAGTAAGAGGGCACCCGCTAAAGGAGCACCGCTCTTGGCTTTCTAAAAAAGGTTGACTCTGCTTAGCTAAGTCTGGATCAGAGAAAAAAATTTATCATGCACAAAGATGCTGTCATTACAGGTAGAAAAAAAAAATTGGAAATTGTTTTGTGCTGCAATCAAATCAAACGTTCAAAGTGACAAACAAACTGGGCCGACTTGCACACACCACAAGCCCAAAGCGGAAGACAAGAAAATAGCCAGTGATTGTGTTCTACATGTGTAATATCAGACGTTGCCTCAGCAGCAGCCATTCGGGAAAATTTTCCTACGTAAGACCAACACTGGGAAACGCTCTGATCTCCAGATTGCACTGGTTGGAAGTATAAAGGCGCCCAAGGCAAAGAAAACATTATCTTGAAAGACGAAGCCTGTGATTCAGGAATGTGTCATTTATCTTAGACATAAAGGAAGAAGAGCCAGTTCAGCTAGGAAATTCACAGGGGGAACTGGGGTCTGGGTGCACAAAGGGAGAAAATTTTAATGTTCAGACTGCCCCTGGAGGAATGGTAGAAAAACATCGTAACATTGAAATAGGAGCTAGAAATATATTGGCTTAGAACCTCTGCTAACGTCTGTGTTCTAATTGTACTGCGCACGATGAATAATGGCTTTATTGTGTGCTTAGAAACGTCCGTGCATACAGAGAGAGACAGGTGAATCCACGAATTTCTTTTTGTTATGTTTTAATTTACAAATCTTGTTGCAAATGCAATGCAACATCTTTCTTCACATTTTATTGTCTTTTGGACTTCGCCATTGTACGCCTGAGTGTCCTCCTTTTGTGAGCAGTTTCGTTTCCAATCTATAGTCACAAGCTTGAGTATATTATCCATCAGAAAATAATTAACTATCGAGATCCAAACATTTGCCAAGGGCCAAAAATCGTCAACCTTACTTTTCTCTGTACGTTTTTTTTGGGGGGGGGGGGGGGGTAATCCACATGCCTTGAAGTTTGGGTTACTGTTTAAAACATGTTTATTCGTTTAAAGTGATGGTATATGAAACATTTTAAGCAGACAGCTCTTGTTTCAATTACAACAACGGGCAAAAATTACATTACTAGATCCATCTAAATGAAAATTGAAAATCATCATAAAGATATCAAAACCAAGATATTACTAGATCCAGACCTCGCAACTAGTGCTAATAGGATGTGGAGAGGTCTTATAAAATGACCGAGGAGGTTACCGCAATATTTTATAGACGCACACGCACAAAAATGTCTACCGTGTAAAAAAAAAAAAGCATGTGCTACATTTATCATCCCCCCCCCCACACACACACATACACACAACCCCCCCCCCTTTCCAGTGCTGAAAACGAGGGTAAAACTGCAAATCTCGTGTACATTGCAACCTCTGACTTTGCAAGACTTCGGTAGGTGGATGTAAAAACATTTTCGACGGAGCTGAAAGTGAAAACCTAGAGACACTTTTCACGTTTTAAACAGTCTGATCACCCCAAGTAGCATTTCAATGTGATAATCAGGAAGTTACGTGAATGGACGCGTGGTCTAGGTCTTATAGACAAATGTCTGTCCCTCCTTCATATTCCTGCTGGTCACACTCGTATCAGGCGGCACTGTGCCTAACGTAATCAACGCCCAACGACGGCGACCTTCCTGGGCGTGCGGGCGCCGACTGTCTTTACTCCGTGTCCAGTAAAAACGATTGAATCTCTGTTGCTTAGTTAAAAAAATATATATGGCCACCCGTGTTTCCTTCACGGAAGTAACCCATTTGCTCTTTCTCCCTATCGTAACCCCTGCCCCCAATGCCCGCCGACTCGAATGAAATCAGTGGCCATACGCATTTTGATGACATCTAAATGCATTTACTATTTGTTTTGAGGTCTTTATTTTAGGAGGTTCGCTGCCCTTGGCATTTACACCTCACTTTACTTGTTTTATTATTTCTTGTTCTGGCGGGGGGGGGGGGGGGGAGGGGGGGGAGATGATATGGATAAATTGTAATCTATTAATTTCAATTTTGCCCGGGCAGCGGCCTTTCGGCCTGCTCTTTACGATTTCCAACTGCCAAGGTATCTTTAACGTGCGCAACGTGCACACGGGCCCTCCGAACTTTTTCGTCCTTATCCGAGAAGACTAGGTACTCGATCCTACCCCCCCAATAGGACCAGGGACTTGAAAACACGAGAAAAATCCAATTTCCAACATGCCTGCACTGCCCGGGTTTAGAACCCGGGACCCTTGGCATGAGAGGCGAGCACCTTGCCTCTAGACCACCTTGTCCCTATGCATTTACTATTAGACTATAGTCCCTACACTATCGGTTCACATGGCAATGAGATTAGGGGTTGACGATGCCGGCAGAATAAAATAATGCAGCCACAGCCAGTCATACGCATAACGTCACAGCCGCACGCTGGCTAGGTGACATAACGGGTGTAAGCAAGGCGAGGCACACAGTACAATGGCTTTACACTACAGCGATTACGAAAGATGGCGTGCTTCTGACGTGCTGAAAATTTTTTTCCTCGATTAGTCTTCAAAATGAGATCAGAATAAAATCGGATTCCTTGATGTCACGCTAAACATACATGTATTTTCCCCGTAGAAATGAGGCACTCGGAAAGGGATAAAAGGAAAACAACCAGGAAAAAGGTAAAGCGATTTCATGGTATGTGGAAATACTATAAAAACCACAGACAAACTGTGGGGTCGCAGCAAGGCTATAGGCAAACTCAAACTTTGGCAAAAAGAAAAAGTTGTATGTAGGCCTATCGTTTGGGTATTATTTCATTCGCGAGGTTATGATACATACATTTTTTTCTTTTTGCCAGATTTTGACTTCATGGTATGTGGATTCGACTGTACTATATAATATGTTTTATTATAGTATGTATCTCTGCTAATAATTGGATGAATTCACTTTTCTAAAGATTAGTTAGTACAAAACAATTGATTTGCTCTTTTACCAATATTATCAGTGAGCAGTTCCATGTAAGTTTGTTGTTTTGTTACTGTTAGCATCCCCAGGTAGGTCTACTTGGAGGAATTTGTGACCTCGTCAGTCTTGCCTTAATGTCATTAAAAAAAAAAAACCTTCTCCTGAGGTAAGAAAAAAAAAATCCAACATAGAAGCCGAGAAGAAAAGACATAATTGGAGATTTTGTTTGGAAGGGTAAGGGGGGGGGGGGGGGGTAGGGAGTTCTACCATCTCCCCATGATAACGGAGAGATGCGCACCGGCGCAACCCGCACGTCAAGTGAACTCATCGCTATTTTCTGCGGAGCAGAATCCATTCGGGGACATGGTGTATCTGCTCTGTCACCGGGGCCCTGGGGTGGTAAGGAACATGGGTAGGGTAGTGAGGAGTCCAAAGGGTCGACCGTGAGGCTGGCTGGGACGATAGACTCTGGGTTAAAGTAACAGCCATGCGTGAAATCGTCCATCTCCAGGTGGGGGCATGTGGCAATCACATCGGTGCCAAGGTAGGTTAGCCTTATTTGACGTGTTGGAGTGTTGGAGAAGACCAGAGGACTGACCCTCTGTGTACATGACGTGCTAGTTCTAGGTGTATTAGTGTAACTGTAAGAGTATAGTCATGTAATATAGATTATGTTTGTGTCAACATGTTATTGACAAAAGAGAGGTCTAAGTGAACAAATTACATTAGGAAACTGCATGCCCGGACGCGAGAATCTTTTTTACACTGCGTTGCCGGAAAGCCAAACAAAGCTCTACGTCACCACCCCACCGTTTATGACGATAATAAAATATCGCATGCGCAGTAGGAGGCATTTCCCTCTCCGTCACCGGCCAACTATAATTTATAGGCAGAATGCGCATGACGTCACAGACTGCTTTTGTTTTGTTTTACCGCCATCGCGATTGTTTGGCCGGTGGATCAGCTGATTAGTTTAGAGATACATCGAAGCGGTTTTGTTAATTAAAATGCCTGCTAGCTGCATCGTCGTTGATTGCTACGCGAGACAGGGGTGGAAAGGATGGATAAAAGAAGTCAGATTCCCCACCATTCCTGTAAACAAAGGAAAGGAAGTGAAAGAATTGACAAAACGTCGTTCGACTGTGGTGTGGTTGACAAGCTACCAGCAGGAGTGGCATAGATCTAGATCTAGACATTAAAAAAAAGTGAAATCGACCCATTCTGTTTGTGCCTAGCACTTCATCTCAGGTAGTTGTCAGTTTTAATCATTTATGAATAACGTGATGAAAGTAAGCCCGTCATTTCCGTCACAGAAGAGTTAGATCTTGAATCTAGATCTAGATCAGATAAATATGTAGGCTACTTTAGAGCTGTAGGGTTAGAGGTCTAGCGAGTGCGGTTATTTTCATTTTTACCGCACAATAAAGTCACCGACTTAATAAAATTAAATCTCAGTTATAATTAAAAACTTTCCTGTTGACTTGCTTTTAAGCAGTTCTAGATTCACACTGTAGCCTACAAATGAATTGAAGATGATGCACTGGCAAAATAGGCTACTGATTAAAATTCACCAGAGATAGCCAGAATGCAGTAGTATGAGGGAGCGAGTCCTGAGTGATGAGGTATGGAATCACAGTTAGATCTAGATCTGATCACACAGATGTTGAATTGCAGCACTAACAGAATGAGAGACAGAGAGTGTTGAATTGTTAGATACAACATAATAATTAAATGTATCTGTATCACACAGATATGAATAATAAAATATGAAATCATAGGCCTAAATAAATCTAATCTCCTATCAGTAATCACAGAGCTGTTGACCAGCAGCAATATTAGAGATTGAGCCGTGAGCGATGAAAGATATGTGAGGCTTGAGTGATGAGATATGTAAGGATAATTAGATCTATACCACACACTACACAGATATGAGATATGTGAGGCTTGAGTGATGAGATATGTAAAGATAATTACATCTGGATCTAGATTTATATCACACAGATATGAGAGTGTGAGCTTTGAGTGATGAGATATAAATGATCTTCATTATTATTATTATTATAGATATGTAATGATAATTAAATCTAGATCTAGATTTATATCACACAGATATGACAGAGTGAGCCTAGAGTCATGAGATATTTAATGATATTTAAATCTAGATCTAGATTTATATCACACAGATATGACAGTGTGAACCTTGAATCATGAAATATATGTATGATATTTAAATCTAGATCTAGATTTATACCATACAGGTATGAAAGTGTGAGCCTTGAGTGATGAGATATGTGCAATGATATTTAAATCTAGATCTAGATTTATAACATGCAGGTATGAGAGTGTGAGCCTTGAGTGATGAGATATATGTAAAGATATTTAAATCTAGATCTAGGTCTATACCATACAGGTATGAGAGTGTGAGCCTTGAGTGATGAGATATATATGTAATGATATTTAAATCTAGGTCTTGATTTGTACCATACAGGTATGAGAGTGTGAGCCTTGAGTGATGAGATATGCAAGGATAATTAAATCTAGATCTAGATTTATATCACACAGATATGGGAGTGTGAGCCTATTTATTATTGCATAACACGAGAGTGTGAGCCATGAGTGATGAGTAGATCTAGATTTCCATTACACAGATATGAGAGTGTGAGATTTGAGTGATGAGATATGTAGCCTAATGATAATTAAATCTAGATCCAGATTTCTATCACACAGATATGAGAGTGTGAGCCTTGAGTGATGAGATATCTAATGACAATTAAATCTAGATCTAGATCTAGATCTAGATTTATACCACACAGGTGGGAACCACAGCAATGTGTGGGAGTGGGTCTCGAGGGATGAGACGCAAAGAGTGTGTTCAACAACATACTGTCACGCAGGAAAGTTTTTACGTTCTCGCGGCTATTTCTTTAGAGTGGGCATTACCTAAGGAATTCACCGTTTGTTTGGCTGTTATAAATTGCCATGTTAAAGGGAGGTGACTCCCAATTCCAATTAATAGGCTTTACCCAAGGAATTCGTTGACGTAATGATCGCCTGTGCGGTTGTTATAAATAGTCACGGGGATTCCAAAGAAGTACCTCCTTTCCGGCAACGCAGTGTAAAAAAGATTCTCGCTGCCCGGACAAGCAAAAACAGACAGGGCCAAAGATAGATGACCATATAGACAGAAGATTGTCTGACTGACAGACACATGACATCATCGACGCTCTTGCTATCACAAAATGCTACCCAAATCATACATTTACTCATCCAGTTTTGGGAGGTGATATGCGATGAACACGGCGTGGACCCAACGGGCACTTTCCGCGGGGAGTCAGACCTCCAACTTGAGAGAATCAACGTCTACTTTAATGAAGCAACAGGTGTCTTTACCATGCCATTGTTTACGAATTTCAATCTTCCTATATTATGTGCCAGTTGATGGTGATCTTGTTTCTTTGTCATTGTGTTAAGTTCTAATGCTCTGCTGTGGCAGTGTCGCCGTGATCTGAAATGATTTAGTCTGACCTAATCAAGAAAACTGTGGTTCTCATGACATTACCTACATTTCCCCTGCAAGATCTTGGCTGCTCAATGTTATTTTTGGTAGCCTATTACTTTTTGAGAAACAAGGCGAGATTTTGACATACAGCGTACTGTGACCGAAACCCTGAAATGTGAATGAAAATCAAGTTTCGATCAATGAGGCAGACCACTCATGTCGGACTATAATAATTTGTTTGTTTATTTTTGTAAGAATGTAAGTCTCAGCTTCAGCACTTTCCTGTGATTACGTATCTTCTTTATGTGGCAAATTAATGTTGCTATGTTATTTTGTCAACCTGCAGGATAGTTTTGATGTCAGTCACCTAATCTGTTTATCACTGATTGTTTCCTATCAATCCAGATTATTTTCCATCCTTGAACTACACCTCCTTTTCTATTTTCATTTTTTGTTCATTCATTCATGATCTGCCAAACAAAATAAATGTTCCCCATTCCTTCCATCTCTCCACATTCATGACAGTACTTAGCCCCAACCCGTCTCCTCGATCTGTCCCTTTCCCTAGGAGGAAAGTTTGTCCCCCGAGCAATCCTGGTAGATCTGGAACCTGGTACAATAGACAAGGTCAGAGGTGGACCGTTTGGTCATATCTTCAGACCCGACAACTTCATGTTCGGCAGAGCTACCTGCAGTAACAACTGGGCTAAAGGTATATAATTTTGCAGCAATAACTGGGCTAGAGATAAACCATGCTGAAATAGGCTAAAATGTAATATCCGACCTAGTGACATGCTGTTGCTGAGAAACTTTCTTTACGTGCCGAGAGACCCGCACTCTTAGCAGAATATCATAAGAAAAGAAAAAAGTAATATTCTTATAAACTACTTGTGTTTCAAGTTTTCACACTGTTTGGAAACGGATCTGGCAGTCGATCTGCCCTGGACGTCTTGTGTCTACCGGTGTCAGTATAAACATAGCTGCCCATCGGTAAGAAAAGAAACCGTGACAATCTTTAAATGATTGCGTTTGAAGATCTTCAATGAGTCTAGTCCGGACACCTAGTGTCATAAGTGCGGGATGTACACACATCAAAGTAAACAGCAGCCGTTATCAGCAACAGCAACGACAGCAGCAACAGGTTAAAACAACAGCAAGAATAAGCCAATTTATTGTGAGGAAGATGCAGTTGCTCATCTCGTCTCTTCTCTCCCTGGCTGCACATGATTGGCACAGCACTGCTTCATATAATAATATAATTATTTTCCACCCCAACCAGGCCACTTCACAGACGGTGCTGAATTATCTGATGCCATCTGTGACATCGCCAGGAAGGAAGCCGAAAGCTGTGACTGTTTGCAGGGTTTTCAGGTAATCCTATCAGACCATTTTCCTTAGCGCTCTATTTGTACATGTTTTATGTTTTTTTAAGTGGCTAGCCTATATTGTAATCCACACAGCTTCATAGTTAAGCGTTTAGACCTTGTGAATTAACTCTGTAAGGTGCAATGCAGCCATTACGTAGCTGATATTGCGTAAAACTTTAAAACTTTCCGCTCCAAACGTATCCGTGTCAATTTTTATAGTGATCCACTATGGCAAAACTACATAGACATCCCTGAGCCACGGTGACTACCATATGTAGAACCATTTGCTGAAGAAGCTAATCAGAATAATATTAAACAACTGCTATCAAGTAAATTACTTTGCAATGACGGTGTCACATTATTATGACACGGTGATGAAATGATTAAGGAAACTAGCCCCAATTTTCACCGCAATGTGTCTCTAAATTATGAACGTATTCCCGGTGATTGGAAACAGTATTGTCACCCTTATGCCCAAGAAAAATGGAGTTCCTTATAACAATGAAGGCTGGTACCCAATAGTCCTATTAACAACGTAATAGAGAGAGAGAAAGAGAGAGAGAGAGAGAGAGACAGAGAGAGAGAGAGAGAGAGAGAGAGATCCGCGGGAAGTAAAAATGAAGACACGTTCGCGCATTAAAATGGATGGATTTTGCTATGTGATGTGTTTATCAGTTTGTCCATGGCCTGGGAGGCGGGACAGGATCGGGTTTGGGGTCACTGCTCATGCTGAGAATGAAAGAGGAATATCCGGACCGCATGTTTTGTTCATTCGCTGTGCTTCCATCCCCAAAGGTAAGTGTGTGTGTGTGTGTAATATAATGCGTACGGGTGTAAGGTATGTACATTACAAATAATTATGTGGTTACAAATTGATTTGAGGAACGAAGTGCTTATTCGCCGACGTCTGCGAATAAGATCCTGATTGTGATGTCTAAGTATATGGAAAAGTTCTCCCGCATTCAGTAGTCTGCGATGGCACAATGGCTAACATCTGCGGTTATCAGTCAGAGACTATGGCTCCGGTCCATCTTGGGTTCAATCCCGCACCGAAGCACTCTTTTTTTTTAACCTTACATTGCTTATTTTTGGGGAATTTTTTTTTTTTTTTAAGGATTTTGCAAATTTGATCAATGTTACTAGTGTGCTCCAGATTACTTTATTCCTGTTCACTGAACGGGACAGAAATAAAAATGTAAATCAAATTTTAAACATGTAAATGATTTCTTATAGTCAGTGTGAACTGAACAGCTCGGATCATCTCTCTCTCCACGGTAACCAGGATCTATTTGCCATGTTTTGTTTTATTACTTTTTTTGTTTCCATGGAAGTTTAATTCAGTTTTATTTGCTCTTTCTGACTTTCTCTGTGATTTCACACCTGGCAAAATTGGCTAATAATAATTCATCTAAAAGAAAATTGTAAAAAATATTTAAAAATCCTAGTCACAAGTTTATACTCTGGAACAAAGCAACGATGATCAGTGAGGGAAAACACAGAAAAAAAAGTGACACAAACAAATAAAAAGTCAGATCTTGCTGAGCCTCGAACCCCCACCCCCCAACTTGGCAGGCGAGTTTACTGCTGATAGGTTTTTGGAATAGAAAAAAGGAATGAGCGACAGTGGAGGACGAACTCCTCTGGCTTTCCGATTTCCCCTCGACACGCTGTTTGTTTATACTGGTCTGTTTTCTGAATGAGAAGTGATGCGCATCGTTTGTTTTGGTCATGTGATTGTGATTGAGATGGACGCTCGGGTGGCCGTCGCTAGCCCGTCATTCGTCGAGCGAAGGAATTGTTCGTTTCAGCTATTCAATGTGTGTATGTGAAGTTAATGTGATCTTTCTAGACTTTTATCACTCGCTAAAATTCAGAGGGCTTTGGTTTTCGTCTGCTTGTTATGGTATCTGGGCGATTTTGTATCCAATGCTCTCGCCATCAATAATGTTTTGGTGAGTTTCATCGATAGCTCGACTGAACGCCATTTCAAGGAGCTCTTCCTAAATAAAAATCACAAACCAAAAATCCATCTGCAAATAAGATTCTGATCTTATTCGCAGACGTCTGCGAAAAAGCGTGGCCTTTGAGTAATGTACATGCAACTGTAAGAATGTGCCTACGGACCTGTGAAAATAACAACACAAACAAGAACAACACGATCTGAATTATTCTAAGAAAGCATGGTTTATGACGTGGTCCATGGCTCATGCATCCAAAACGAGGTAAAATGCTCACTTTAAAAAATCCATTGCCTTTAATTTGAACAATTTTAAACTTTTTTTTTTTTAAAGTGAAAGAAAAGGTATTAAAAACTGGCCTGACGGTTACTTGGTCGTGTAAAAACGTCTAAGAAAAAAAGTTCAATGTGTAAGTTAGGTCAGGCAGAATCAGGCTCGTGAATTCCACTCAAAATCAAATCTCTGAAGATCCCAAATTGACAATGTGAAGACTGTGTTTTTGCGTGTTTCCCTCAGGTGTCGGACATCGTGGTAGAACCGTACAACGCCATTCTGACGCTCAACGTCTTGGCCATGGCTGCTGACCACGTCTATATGCTGGACAACGAGGCTCTCTACGACATCTGCATCCGCACCCTCAAACTCTCTGCCCCCGCCTACGGGGATCTGAACCATCTTATCTCCTCGGTCATGTCTGGCGTGACAACCAGTTTCAGGTCAGAATAAACAGTAATACCAGACTTCACATATTTCAGTCCGGGAGGTGTTCCCGCAAAAGTTCATAAGAAAGCAACACCAACTGCTCGGATTTTCCAATACAGAAAGGAAAAGTAAATAATTATTTCAGTATTAGTGCAATAAAACAAAGAAGGGGGGGGGGGCGGCGGCGGGAGTATGTAGAGTGTAGAAGAGGAGACTCTTCACAAAGAAGTAGCTAACTTCTGTTGTAATGCTCAAGTTTTTATATATCGGGGTATATTTTCATGGTATTGTTAAAATTAAGTTCCAATTAAGTTCTAGAGATGTGAGTGAGAAACTGGATGAATCATACACATACACACACATCTAAACGCACACTCACCCACCCACATGCGTACACGCAGACACTCAGGCATCTCAATGAAGACGATCCGTCAATGGGAGAAAGAATTAACAATAACGTTGGTGCTACGGGAGACGCGGAAAGCAGTTTCTGGATGAATTTGACCTTGACGTCATTGAACCCTGCATGAAAGCCTCTTTGAAAAAAATAATACATATGTTACAATGAAACGACTGCAAGCAAAGTTGGAAGCGAAAAATAAGATGTATGGTCAAGACGAATAAGCCAGACAACGTATGCTACTGATACCCTAATCCCGTCAGCATGGCAAGTCCTATGACCACACTTTGTATTCTTGTCTTCAGGTTTCCTGGGCAACTGAATGGCGATCTGCGAAAACTGGCCGTCAACATGGTTCCTTTCCCCAGGCTTCATTTCTTCATGCCCGGGTTTGTCCCGCTGACAGCTCGGGGTAACCAACCTTACCGGGCCGTCACGGTGCCGGACTTGACGCAACAGATGTGGGACGCCAAGAACATGATGTGTGCCATAGATCCGCGGCACGGACGTTATCTCACTGCCGCCGCCGTCTTCAGAGGCCGCTTATCCACTAAGGTAAGACCTTGAAGATATCAGGTTGGTTAATTACGTTCACTTTTTATTTTACTCGATTTTATTATTAAAAATAGCTGGAATAAAACTATTGTTGAATAGAGTGCATTCCCTCAAATGGCATTTGGTCAGCATGTCTAAAGAGACCTTGTACTGCTCAGAATGTTGATAGTAATGATAACTTCACTCATATCTATACTAATAAAAGTGAAACCTTACGACAATGGCAGCGCGCCTTTCGCTACTCCTCTCTTAATGCTGATTCGGTGGCCCTCAGATTTTATACAGCGCTTAGTATAGACTGTCGTCGTGTCGCCGGCACAGAAAATAAAAAAAATAATTAATAACTCGCAGAACGTTTGTATTAGTTCCCAGGTTGCGACACATTGGCGTTCGGTCTATTTTTTCGGCAAATTAATGTAATTGAGATTGGTTCCGGTATCGGGATCATCACACTCACAAAACAACTTCCGGTTAGGACTGGTTTGAATGATGAGATTGAGTTCTAAGACTATCAAGTATGAAACTTTGTGTATTCTCAATGTGCCTAGATTAGGAAAAAGAAAGGGTCTGGAATTGGGAGATTCACGCTGCAGGGCCAAAAGTACAGGTTTGTGTTTTCAATAATGCTTAGGAAAATATTATAATATTTCTTTTCCATTAACATATGACGTTATCCCTTCCTGCGATGTGCTCATTAACAGTAACAAACTAACCCGTGCGCAAATCATAGCCATTTGACGGATGCTGGCGGGACGCGCAGGACATCAACGCGCAAAGAGAGAGCAGTAAAACGTATCTAAAAAACAAACAAACAAAAATAAAATAACACTAAAGGAACAGGCAAAATGAAGCAGGTCCATAATAATCACCCAGAACTGAAACTAATAAATCGATTTATCCCGGGCAGGGTCGGGAACTCAGCTAGTAGAATATAAAAGGAATTTGTTAAATGCCGTAGAGAAGGAACTTTTTTTGGTGCGGCTTTTTTTTTTAAAGCAAAGGACGGTTAAAGACTCTTTGTATCCCTAATACTGTTGATAAATCTGAACTTAAACGTTGGAAGTGCTTTGGCAAGAATTATATAATCAATGTCACTTGAATTACGATATGCAGGAGGTTGAGGAACAAATGCTGAATGTACAGACAAAGAATAGCCAATATTTTATTGAGTGGGTCCCCAACAATGTGAAAACCATCATGTGTGACATTCCGCCACGCGGTTTGCGATTGGCCGCCACTTTCATTGGCAATACGACAGCCATGCAAGAGATCATCCGGCGCATTGGAGAGCAGTTTATGGCGCTGCTCAGACGCCGGGCATTTCTCCACTGGTAGGTCAAACAGTATGTTTAACTGACCAACAAACATGCATCTTAATAGCCATTTCGCATTTGAAATAATCTGTTAAAACATTCACTCTACTAAAGCTATATGGACACACTTACGATTGACCCCTATGCACTTCATGACGACACCACTTAAAAAACTGACAAACCACAATTTTCTTTTTCGAATGCCCATTTCCTTAAAAGCGTCTGTTTTGATTCAACGAGGCTTTCTTGCAGAACAACAAATAATCCCATGTCATAAGAAAGAAGCCAAATTTCTCCATGGCGGAAATGAAGAATTCTTGTACTGCAAAACAAAATAGCCCTATGGCATAATGTTTCGCTTGTCGATACTCATTTTCTCCCTTGCACTAACATCACTTTGACCAATTAACTGCCATAACCGTGATGTGTTTCATTTAAAACGTTTACTGACAAATCGGAAGGCATCAGACAAGATCTGTTATGTGCACTAATTATTTTTGCAAGTCTCAGAATACTGTTCCTGGATTTGATCAGGGTAAACAGACTATGAATTATGTAGAATATATAAGTTATACCCATCGATCCAACGCAGAAAAAAAAAAAACACCAACAAGAACCTTTTCTTGCCTAATCACGATCTTTTGCCATCTTAGTGTAAAAGTAAGCTACAGCCGGGTAACTGGTATGACCAGCTCGTCACATTGAGCGTCTCTCTGAATGTGACCCTTGACCTTCACCTGTACAGGTACACAGGAGAAGGGATGGAAGAGGCCGAGTTTCACGAAGCTGAGAGCAACATGCGAGACTTAATATCTGAGTACCAGCAATACCAAGACGTGCCAATAGAGGAGGGCATGGATTACATGGGACAGCCTGCTTGATGGGTCGTTTGTACACTTTCAGCCATTCAAATGTGCGGATCATGTCAGACAACCGTTAACAGCACGGAATAGCAAAGCAGACTTGATCACCATACCAGTGAAAACACAGACGCACAGGTCGCAAACCGGTATGGTACTGTCCAACAAAGGAGTAGTCTAAAATGTTTCAACCAATCGCTAGCTGGCAGCTGCTAATTAGCCAGATGAATTACATTTACTACATTTTAGTCCACCGGAGACCCAAAACATTAGGTTTTGGCTAAAATCGATATTTATGTTTTAATCAGACGAAACAAGTGTGAGGAACCAATCAAGCGGCTGTATTGTCATTAACTTAACAGAGATGACTGCCAGTCATAAAGAAGATAGAAAAGCTGTTCTTACATACACAGGAGGCAAGAGAACGAGAGAATTCAACTAAAAAACAACGTCCACATCAACAACAACAAAAACATCAGTAATATCTGTCGTGTCATCAGCTACGAAGGTCAACATGTATAAATGCTATTCCAGGAATTGCTTCATCTGCAGAGCAGATAAACAATGCCTTTTCTCCTGTATTAAATGAAAAAAAACCCGAATTACAAATGGAAGATACTACACAACTCATGTTTTCAAGTGGATGCTTAAAATGATGCTTAATGCATAAAAAATGTGAATTGAATGTCAGTGACAGGCTATTCTCATTGCCCAGACAGCCTACGAAGAGTGAAATCTCTCTGTCTAGCCTCTGAGTCTCTGTCTCTTTCTCTTTCAAATTAAGAAAAATGTCTCGTGGGAATATGAACAGGGCCTAGTAAAGAAGCTTAAGATCCGAGTTGTCCCCTCAGAACTACGGGAAACTGGGTTTATAATAAGATTTGAGCATTAATAACCTGAATTAAGACACAGGTACGTCATGTGTGCTGTTATAATGTAGGCCCCCTATACAGACATCTTTTATTAGTATTTTGCTTCTTTTACCATTTTTTATTTCTAGCTATTGTCAGATTAAATAATTCAGTTGCGTCTTTATTGTAAATTTTACAATCCAGCAACCGGATCTCGCCAGTTAGCCGGACAGATAGTAGGTATAGTAATTGACCTGCAGTCCCGCAAAACTGGCACTCGCACTCCCGCAAAACTGGCACTCGCACTCAAGCTGAAATAATAACTAGAGTTACAGTGATCAAAACTGCACATCTTATTATAAATAAAATTAATGACGTGAGTGTTTCATGTGGTGCAGTTTGGCCACTTTTTCTTTCCTCAGTGCTTCAGCCTGAATAACAGTTTTTAAAAAAATCATAAAATCAATTTTCGTAGGTGTCAAATATAATTGCTGTCGGACCTGCATTTTGTGGCAATAAAAAAAGAAAAGGAAGAAAAAAAAAAGACCAGCAATTTTCCATAGCAATAATATTTATTTAATATCAGTACAGTTCACGTTTGTCCCCCTCCCTCCACCCCCCCCCCCCTTTTTTTTTTACATGACTGAAACAGAGTGAAACCGAGCAATAAAGCATTATCACACAAAATATAAATCAATAATAATATAATGAGACGTTGAGACAGAATAAAATAAGGACTTTTTTAAAGCAGGACAGCGTCAATAAATGATTTTATAAAATTTTATCCAACAATTGACATTAATGATATCACTCAAAAAGTTAATGAATGAATGGATGGATGAGTATGCGAAAAAGGAAAGAACAAATTCAGTAGGTAAGACAGGTTAAGAATGAAGGAATGATTACTAACTTTAATAATAAATAATTCAGTAAGTAAACAAAATCTCTTTTCAATTTGTTTGGACACATTAATGTTTCCATGGAAACGAAGCAAACAGGTCTAAAAAATCTACACAATAAGTCAATAAACAATTACATAATTCATCCACAACCAACTCAACCTTATTGAACATCAGGATTAAGGTACTTTAAAAAAAAGTTTAAAAAAAAATATATAATACATACGGTTAAAAAGGTTAAACCGAAAATAGCGGTAAACCAAAAGAAAACAGGAGTCCCCGAATTTTTTCCTCTCTATCTTTGTTAACAAACTAGCGCTAAACCGAATAGCGCTATTGTTAAACCGAAAAGAAAACTGCTGGATTCGCTGGCCAGTCCACTGTGATTCGCCATAGGCGAGGCGTTCTCACTAGTGAGAACGCCTCGGCCATAGGCCAAGTCGAAATTACTGTACCATCCTTCCACCCCTCGCCCCTCCAAAACAATTTTTTTTAAAAACGAGCAGAGCATGCTTTGTTCTGAACGATCGTACAGGCCTACATGGGAGCGGCAGTACTACAGGGGTAGGGGAGAGGTAGGGAGGCCTATAATCTCGCTGGTACGAAATTTAGACGACAGCAGACGAGACATTTGGCGCATTGCGGGTGACCTTTCTTGTAAAATATATGACATCGGAGAGACAATACGGTGTACTAGAGACCTCGGACGGCGTATTTCGTGGCACGGTAATGATAACGAGATCAGCAGGACGGCGGTTCTGTAGTGTCCGTCCACACTCATATCTTTCTACCCTGAGTGTCAGTCCACATTCACCCGCATATATCCATTCTCCGTGTGTCCATATGCTGAGTAATCGCCCGTCCTCATTATCAGTCAAACACACACAGCAACGGAGGACATGTTGAGACTTTATTACTTACGCACTCACTTAATTTGTCCTCTTCGATAGTGATTTGCGCTACCACTCCTGAAACTGGCGTTTTTCAAGCCTCCTATCTCTAAACCGAAAACAAACCCGTGGTCCCGCCGATTTCGGTTTAACCGTTGTCTACTGTATGGATAACCTCTAAGACAGAAAAATTCTAACATATTCATGCCTTCAGTGGCAAAGTCTCCATCCGACTGGCACAGACGTTGCAAACGGAGCAGTTGCGAAAAAGGAATGGCATCCTTGCAAGAACGCGGGTGAGAAGAATCATAGTGTAAGTACGTATAACTGTCCGTGTCTTGTGCTCTGAGGCACCATGAGGCGCCTTCATCTTGGTAATTAACTTAATGCGTCACTTCGAGCCTCCACACATTGGCAGACGTGCTTCTGTGCTGCTGACCAAGCAAGAACTCGCAGTTAAATAAACATATTCTGCTTAGATTATGTACATTTCCTATTCAAATCTTTTATTGTTCGATTGTTTTATCTGTTCGATTTCCCTTGTTGTTGTTTTTTCTGTTGTTGTTTTTTCTTTTTTCCCCTTGATGAAGGCGCTTGCCGAAATATCGGCCATTTTCTGTCTTCTCTTTTAGTTTGCATTGTATCGTTTAGGTATTATTTCTTACACGAGGCTTTGCTACATACAACATTTTCTTTTTGCCCAGTTTTTACAAAAATTTATGAAACAATTCTAAAACAGTCGGATGGAAAAAAAAATCGAATAACTATTTTTGCCTTCTTCAACATTACTTTCACATGGCTATGTAACTTATCTAAGATGATTTCATTTTATCCAAAACGTATCAATGACAGGTGATGTTCAAAAGACAGATTTGAAGGTGCTGAGTGTTTAAAAGCATAGAAAACTCTTCTGGTAAAATCAGAGTAAGCAGTGGCATAACATATATCGTATATATTGTATAGATTTTCAAGCATTTCGTTATCACAAAAAGGATTCTGTAGCGCCCTGCGGGCTAACAATGTTGTTCGCAGCCCTCGGCGACCCCTCGTTTGCTAGTTTTTACTTCTCTTTGATGTCTCGCTGTGTGACGTATTTGTTTTATTGCAGGTCAATCGAGAATGTACTATACCAGTCATGTTGGAATACTTACGCTTGGTTGGCCCTGGAGTGACGCAATTCTGTGACGTGTCTAAGTTCGATTAGATGGCCTTCATGCGTCCCGTATTTTCTGGATTTGTATAGTCAAGCCAGATCGTGAACGTTCTATCTGGATGGGTATATAAAATAAGGATGGCAAGCGAGCGAGTGTGGGTGTGCAAGATCCAGCCAAAGTTATAATTATAGGTAGACCTGCGTGCCTTCCCCGTAAGTAAGTTGTGAGATATCCAGCGTTCATTTATTTCTACAGGGTGTCCACAAAGTTTGGGTACACGGGGGATTTCACTATCTATTTTATGCTGTTAGAGATTGGCTGAATGACACTTTTCCTCACTGGATTGGAAGAAGAAATCATGTGGAGTGGTCCCCTCGTTCACCAGATCTTTCTCCCATTGACTTCTTTTTCTAGGGTATGCTAAATGAGAAAGTGTACTCGATGAAGATTACAGATTTAAACCACTTGAGAGAACGCATTACCAGTCAGTGTGCTGAAATCGACGGCACTGCAGACCTGTTCCATCGAGTTCACCTGAATTTTGCAAAGCGCTTCAAGTTATGCATTGAAAATGATGGAAATCATGTTGAAAATATTATTCATCAACATCCTAATTGAATAAAATTGTTTTGTTTTAAGAAGTATGTGTTTTCTACCATGTACCCAGACTTTATGGACACCCTGTACAACATTTCGAGATAGTTTAGTTTTTTAAAGGGTAGCAGTTCAGATAATCTAACTCTCCCTATCATAACGTGCTGAAATTTACATCAACTGTTGCAGATTCATATTTTTCATAATTTATCATGGTACAGTATATGTATAAATCAAAATGATGAAGAACTTACGACTTAAATTATAATCTGTTACGTTATCCATGTATGATAAAAACTTTGATTCTCTAACACAGCAACAAAATAGCTTGATTCTATATCAGAATTATCTTTATTTCTCAACAAAAAAAAACGGACATAGAACAATGCAGAAAGCTCCAGTAAATAAATAAATAAGTTCGCGCATTACTCAAAAACAATTTTATCGACGATCAAAGGGGCAGCAGAAGCGACAGCAGGAAATTCATTATCATGTTCATTAGAAACTTACAACAGCAAGGACGAAGACAGAACCACTGCAACAACACCAAACTCCTGGTCACGCTCAATATAAGAACTAGGATCACAAATAAAACAGACAAATTGGAAGAGGCAAAAGGCAACAAAGATGAGGAAGAAAGCTGTTAATGATAGGTGACTGTGGGACTTTACATGAGCAGAGAACATTATATTTTCTCTCTCTACAGAGTGTACGTCAGTGGTTCTCAACGTGGGCGAGATCGCCCCCTCCCGCGGGGGGCGATTTTGATTTCCAAGGAGGGGGGGGGGGGCGAAACGAGGAAAAGGGCGACACAGGGGCGAGAACGATGAATGGGGGCGATATGTTTGCCGGAGTGGGGACGAAACCATGAATAGAGGGCGATTTGGGGGCAAATACATGGCAGTCACTAACTCTTTGAACAGCACGTTTAGATTTGTTTTACGAACAGAAAGGCCTATTTTGTTCAGCTCTTTGGATAAAAAAGTGATTTCTGTTTCATACTGAATAATTAACGAGTTCATAGCTATTAATATTATAAGACATTGAAAAACTTAACGCCATAAATTGTGTGTCCTGTGTTCTTGTAAAATGTATCCATTGGGTTTGACTTATTTGGGGGGGGGGGGGGGGGGGGGGAGAAGGGGGCGATGAAAGAAAATTTGGAGCCTAAGGGGACGATTGCCTGAAAAAGACTGAGAACCACTGGTGTATGTCTTTGTAATTGGACGAGAAAAACGTATGGCCCATTGCGCATATCGGCCATCTTTGTTGTAAAGACCGACACATAACCAAGGCGATGGTAGCACTGATTTTGATTCGTTAGCTGATTTGCACTGCGAGCACCTGAGGCGTCGCGAACCAAACGGCGGCGAGCTAGAAGTAGTTCACTACAGTAAACAATGGCACGTAAGTACATGTTCAATGGGAGACGTTCGGTCAATTCTTTCGCTTCCTTTCCCTTGTTTACACGGATGGTAGGGAATCTGACCAGCTTGGATCCATCCTTTCCACCCCCGTCATAACAGTCAACTGCAATGCAAGCAGCAGGCGTTTTAACCGCTTAGGCATATATCGAAGAACTTTACACTCATCAGCTGATCCACCGTTCATCTTGGGTGTCGGAAGAACAAAACAAAAACACTCTGTGACGTCACTCGTAATGGGCCTATACAACGATACAAGAAAAGTACGACAAGGAGGGCACGAGAGCGAAAACAGATGAGCAAAAAGATGACTAAGATAGTAAGAAAAACCAAAGCAATTGAGAAAGAAGTAGTAAGACTAAGACAAACTTAATAAGCTGAAGATTTTTTAAAATGCAAAAGAAAGAAAATAGAAAGCACCATAAAAATAAAAAGAGAGTAGAATACATAAAGATTAACTATGGGGGAAGACTAGATATAAGAAAAAAAAAGCAAAAAGAACCGGAAAAGCACTGTAGCGCGCACACACACACGCACACACACATAGAGAGAGAGAGAGAGAGAGAGAAATGCCGGTCAAGACGAGAAGGAAGAGTACGCGACTGATTTTGATATCTTTTTTAGTATCACCGTTCCAGCGGTCGCCAGAAGGTAATGTAATAATAATAATAATAATAATAATAATAATAATTGGCTGAAATAATTACGACGATATTTAATATTAAATACAATGAGCTAAAAAATCAGAATGATCATAACAAAATAATAACATTAAATTTATAATATAATAAATATATAATATGATAAAAATCATACAGCTTCAGGGTGCACCAGATCAAAGTGTCAGTGAAATAAGGCAGGAGTGGGAACTTTCTAGACTAGACAAGAGCCAACAGGAGAAGTTTGCATGTACCGCCTCAGACTGTTGAGTCAAAATAATGGTTTTACGACAGAGGTCAAGGTGCCCTTAAAACATGGTCTGTAGAGAACAGCAAAAGGCCTGGAAACCGTGGAATAGTCTAGGTTCCGGCAATGGTCAAAGTACTCTGAATATTATGACATGGAGATGAGATAACCATGAGAAGATGGAAACAAGAGGGAGACCAAGAGACAACCTAGGGTGATCTGAAGTTTAAGGTCCAAGATGCAAAACTCAAGTGATTTTACAGCATAATGTTAGCTTAGAAATGACTTCTGAATTTTGAATTTTTCATCAATAATTGTGAACGTCTTGATCTTTTCTAGCTCTCTTGGTTCAATCATAAACTTTAGATAAAGTTAAACTATCTTTTTACAGACTTATCCCACAGCCCCAGGCTTAATCAAAATTTGGCAAAGAGAACCAGTTGTATATAGTACAGCCTCCCGTAAGTATACTGAAACGATACAATAAAAGGCAATGAAAAAAAGGATGACAAATCAATATTTCGGCTTGGAACCTTGGTTAGGCAAAAGAAAAAAGCAACAACAGCCACAAAGAACTTTTTTTTTTCCCTGACGAAGGTTTTAAACCGAAATAATTATTGATTTTGTCTTCCTTTTTTCTTTGCCTTTAAATATTATTGTATCGTTTCACTGTTATTTCTTACTGGAGGCTTTGGTATACAACTTTTTCCTTTTGCCTTGCTGCGACCCCACAGTTTTTCTGTGGTTTTTAATTTTACATTTCCCTAGGCGTAATGTGTTTTAATACTTGTAATGCAGAAAGACCCACGCCACAGCCGGCTGGTAATGCGCTGATATCACTACAGTACTATCACTCCTTTGGAGGTTTACCATTGTTCTACTTACATTGATGTCCTGTATATTATTATTAAATATGTTATTATGCTCATCTGATGGTGCTCTCTATGAAGCATATCGGCTCTATCAGTTGAACGATGTACAAAGACTAACATCCTTTCCTACAGTGGCCTTCTCACCCACTGCACGACTCCGCTCGTTCCCCCAGCCTTTCCCAGACAGAGCAATGTCTAGAGTGCATTCTCTAAATCCTGGCAAGCTTGGCCACTTATAATATTTTTCTGTTTAACTCCCACCCCTAATTTCATTTGCGTAAAAATCACCGAAATCAAAGGACAGACGACTGACCTTTTCAGCACCGCGCGCGCGTATGTGTGTGTTTGTGTTTTGGGGGGGGGGGGGGACTGCAGAGATTGAGTAGGCCTATGTATTTTGATGTACTTCAGTCTTTCTACAGTTCGGTTACCGATAAATGCATTCATCTTAAGGTTGTTCAGCAGTAACTTCAGGTACATTAGCGCAGGGGCGGCACACACAGCGGAAAGGGAAGCCGATCCTCCTGACCAGTGTCTGCACACGACGTCCCGGACAAGTGAAGTTAACCGTGCGGAACTTCATAACATGAGCCGAGCAGCAAGTGCAGTGTTCCACCAGACGGAGCTGTTCTCCTTCCCGGTTCCAGTTAGGTACTGACCGAGAGGGACAGCTGCCGTGACAACGCGTGAGTAATAGAGACTTGCGGACGCAGCCTGGTATCGCCACCAGCCGGGTCTCTATAGAATGTCGACATGTCTCCGATGATGTAACTAATAAATTGTTGTTGGAGCCAGAACTCGATGATACCGACTCTTCTGATTTTTTTACAAGCAGGTCATGGGATAACCGTCGCGTTATCTTATGGTCCGCGAAAGCCAGATTGAGTGGCTTCGATCCCTTCGCCAGCTTGCTTGATCCAGAATATTTCCCCATTTCAGAATCAGGAGGGAAGCCATGCGGGTCACTGGTTTCTCCCGGTATGAGTTCGTCCTGTTTCCGTGGATTCTCAGCACCAGTATTGTCTTGAATACCTTCCATAGCACGCAGCTGTTCCGTAACCAAGGACGCTGTGATTCCAAGATGCACCTGAACACCGTGACTGGACAGTCTACTGAAGTCACGTTGATCCTCTTCTCTAAAGGGCTTGATGATGTCATCCTTAGGGCCGCTGACGTCCGAGTTCTGATCTCTGGGAACCTGCAAAAGCACCATAAGTTTCACAAACTGCTCAGGGTGAGTCGTCCTGGTGATGTTGTTAAAGGCATCCAGAAATCCAGAGATTTTTCTCTGATCTCCGGCTTCAGCATTCTGCCCAGAGATTCTCAAACTATCTGTAAAGTTAGGATACCTTGCCTTTGACATGTCATATTTCTGATCAAAGGTGTTATCCACTTTTTCCCATGACTGCAGTAACAAACTCTGAGACGCCGGGCGAAGAGACAGTGGACATTTTTCTGTGTTTATCTGAGAAATTGACGATATCGGTGGCTTGTAAATATTTAGCGCTTGCAGGAGAGATCTTCTTACTCGGCAATGCATGAAACTCCGGTATGTTGCATTGTTTGTTTTATTCACCTTTGTGAAGATGTGAGCTAGCAAACATTTCTGTAACCTCAGGTCAGAGTCTGTACTTGATAATGTTGGACAGATACAGCAGTTTAAAGATATAAATGCCATTATTTTCTCCTCGTTTTCTGGCGACGTTTGCTGAAAACGGAAATTGGTCTGTAGCTGCAAAAGCTGCTCACATATCTGGCACGAGGACGCTGGTGCCATCTCCTCGACTTCACTGAGCAAAGAAGAAATCTCATCATTCGTTTTGAACTGCGTACCCACTTTGAGTGGACGTAGATTTTTGTATAACTGACCGAGTTCTGCTAAGATTTGCAAGAAACAGACAATTAACGTGCCTTCTTGGTGTGTTGAATTGCTCTGACACAAACGAAGCAGGTGCCAGTTTGGAAATGGACATTTCTGCCATTTAGTACCCATGACATGAGGTTTGGCCGCTCCGCTGGCCAGGGCTGTGAAATTTAGTGTCATCAATAACCCCCAAAAAATCACGATAAACATGTCTGTATTTTGTCGCCAGATACCAAATCGGAGACCTGAAAATAGAAACAAGAAGGAAATTCCATCCATTTCATGATTAATATCATAGGCGACTTTCGGTATTTATCTACTACAAACCACGACATTTCTGACAGAGGTAAGGGGTTAGCTCGTTGACCTAGGCATGTATAATCAAGCATGTTTTACATGATATCCCGTTTAGATGCGTAAAGCAAGGGTCATGCTCCTTGAGGTGCTTACGACCTGATTAAGGCTATTAAGGCTGATTAAGTACGCTTCACACTAATAAATTCGTGTATTACATCAAATCCAACTCCTGTCTATAGCTTAAATATCTACAGTCTCCTGTCTGACACTTGGAACTATAATTGAAAGGTGAAACAATGCATGTGCCGAGAATCGATCCGTAAACTCATGAGCTATCTAGAGAAACGGCCCAAATAAGATCATTACGGTTGAATATTGTAAAGCTACACTATTTGCATTTTATTTTTACGCCACTTTATGAAGATCTTAACCAGAATTATCAATTTTGAGGCCCTCTGATATCACTAAGGAAACTCAATTTTCAACCTTCAACATGGAGCTGCCAATGAACGACAGACATAATCCTTTCAGTTTCACAAAACCCACTGAAGGACGCGTTCAGTGAATTATCAACATGTTGACTTTAAGATGAGCTGCTGCTTGGCTGAGGTGGAAGAATATTAATTTAGACTTGCGGGTTTGACACGGGTTCATTCTCTACACTGCAGTGGCCGTATGCATAATCAATGCGTAAACTAAAGTAAATACGTTGACTGGTGTTAACGCAAGAAATGAATAAAATTTCTCGTGTTAACACCAGTCAACGTATTTACTTTAGTTCACGCATTGATTATGCATACGGCCACAGGAAAGAAAGATGATTGCGTAATATAACGTTTCATATATTTTTTTTTAATAGATCACGGAAACAAAGTCATTGACATTGATATCAGCAGGACTTTGAATCTTCTGTTTTTTTGGTTGTTTTTAAAAAAATTTCTTTGATATGATAGTGCAACTTGCTTGTGATATAAAGTATGTACACACATACACACTCACAAAGAAATAAACACATATAGACACCAAATTTCGAAACCACTGAACGGTAACAATAACAACAACAAAAATAAAACCAGAATCTAATCTCTGCAAAATTAATATTCACGTCTTCCTTCCAGCAATAATAAGAACAGTTTATTGACACCTAATCTCACTTAATTAACAGACTAGAAAGTGTACTTTTCGTGGTTGTTATAATGACAAGATGGAAGGAAACATGCTTGTGATGAAGGCACTAGACATGGACAGAACATGGAGTAAATACCACTTGAAACTTTCAAACTAAAATATCTTGTACAAAAAGCACAACATACTGCACACACAAAAACACGCTAGCCGAGTTATAATTCCGAAGACGAATGGCGAACAGAAACAATGGAAGATCCTAACAATAACATCAGACTCAGAGTTGGGACTTCTAACAACATGAAATGAATTATTAGAAAGTCAACAAACAGATAGACCTTGCTTCAAAATCTAATTAAACTAATTTAAGAACCTGTCGTTTCCTGGTCAGACCCAGGGCTTCGCTCGACTGATGGCGGGACTAGTGATGTGAAAAGTAAGATTGCTCACCTTTATAAGGTTGGGTGCTCGTGTCGTAGGCGACAGTGTGAGGAACTTGACAGACGCCACGCGCGTTATTATTCTTGGGGTCCACACATGTTCAGGTGGGTAGTGTCAGTGTAATCAGCACTACGCCAGAGGCCGTCCGGGAGAAGGTGTGGGTGGGCAAAAGGGAAGTGTGAGGGATGTTGCGTGCAGCAACCACGCCCTGAGAAGTAAAAAAAGCAGTGAACTGAAAGAGCACAATTTGTATGTGACTTTCCTGTGCTCTGGTCAGTACTAGATCTAGTGACCGTTCTACCTCCCTAGTGGCATGAGAAGGGACTCACATTCTGTATCAGTGTTTTGGTATATCAAACCAGCTTTTTCACCATCCCTCTCATTCCCGGCCCAGTAATGCTTTTAAATAATATTATTGTGTAATATGTGAACACTATTAAGTATTATATACCTGTATCAATGTTTGAATGATTCCAACATCTAGTCCCAAGAAAGGAGAAGTCATTATATTTTATAATTATATGACCTTGGTCTTGGTGCACATTTTACCCGACCAGTCGAAGATAAATAAATAAATAAATGATAAGTAATTAAAAAGTAAACAATGAGTAAATAAATAAATAAATAGATAAATGAAATGAAAACGGAGGGGACCTCCCAACCAGCACATGTTGGGACAACAATAATAAAGAAGATGAACAATAATTATTACATGACAAATTCATTGGGAAGTTTTCCTCCACCCCCACTCCTATTCCTTTTTTCTGTTTTCCCTGGTTAAAACAAATGTATAATCCATGGTCAATTCCTAGATAGATAAATCTACTACTGGGCGCGTAATTTGCTCTGATATGTTCACCATCCTTTCATCTTTGAAACAAAATTAAACCCGTAATCCAACCAACCAATCATCCAACCAACCAACCAATCAACCAACCGATCATCCAACCAACCAACCGATCATCCAACCAACCAACCAACCGATCATCCAACCAACCAACCAACCGATCATCCATCCAACCAACCAACCAACCAACCGATCATCCAACCAACCGATCATCCAACCAACCAACCAACCGATCATCCAACCAACCAACCAACCGATCATCCAACCAACCAACCGATCATCCAACCAACCAACCAACCGATCATCCAACCAACCAACCAACGATCATCCAACCAACCAACCAACCAACCAACCAAACAACCAAACAACCAGCACATTCTGTGTGAGCGAATAAGCCAAACACAAAAACAGTCTTTGTACCGTTTTATCCCCGCATGAAGGAGAGAGAGAAAGAAGAGGATATTACTTTCCTGCACAGTACTGTGATGGGCGGTAGTTGGCCAGTGGTCAGATGGACATTGATACGCCTACACAAGTTCTAGATAACCTTTAACCTCAGTGTTTCCCTGACTTCCTGGCTGTGCATTCCGTTCCCGCCACAGTAATCTTAACAGGATTCTCACAAAACATCACTGCTACTGGCGAGTAAATCCATCCTTTTATTCTTTCCTCTCTTTTCTCTGTCTGTCCACCTTTCTTTTCATGTTTTTCATCACTACAAAGTAAATGGTCAAAAAATAATCTCAACAGTTCGCTTCAATAATTAGGAACTGAAGTTTCGAGGAAAATTGCTGACCAATACCATTCTCTGTTGTTAACATTATTCACACACATACAGTAACATACAACAACAACAATGGCAATAACATACAGACAATCAAAGAAAAGTGAACCCCGCCCTGCTGGATGAAGGAAGAGAATGAAAATGGTCATTGTACTGACATTATATAATTAATATTAAATTTTCAATGCCCATAGTTTTGAGAAAGGAGAAAAGAATCTTTATTAATGGAAGCTGTTTATCTTTATGGTGTCAGTTATAATTATATCGTTTTTTTGTTTTTGTTTAGCTATTTGGTTACTGGAAGTACGGATTGGCGTGTTTTGAATTCTGTTATATCTGTTTTTATTTCGTTCGACCTCCAGAGGAACATGAAAGGTGAATGCAAGTTTGGCCTAAATAGTAAATCTGACTTAGGCCATTGTGTGAGTAAAGTGACCAAATATCCCTACATGTCGACTACATCACACTTTGTATGCTTTTTACTGTCTGTGACCCAACAAGATGATAACGTCCACCGAGGGTAATTTTAATTTTCAGTAATTTCTCCCATATTTTAAAAACTATTTCAAAGCTACAGCTAGATCTAGGATTAGGGATTTGTGGTACTGAACAGGTAATTGATATTTCGGTAATTTCTCTCGCCATTAACACTGCAGCCTGTTAATAGGTTAAATACTAGCCGATTTCTCCGCATCGGGCATATATTATGTTTAAAGAGCATGCCCCACCCCACACTTGAAACATTGATCCTCTTCCAGACAACTTTAAAAAAAAATAAAAAATTATCCATCCCATTGACGAAGACATCAGAATTTGTGTGGAAGACTGGAAGAGGTCAAAGTTTCTTGTGCCAGAAACTCAGTGAGTGTCAGTCAGGCATTCTTAATGTAACACGTCACGAGCTGTCTGTCCATTGTCATGGTGATTGCGAAATAAGCATGATGAATAGACGCACACGCAAGCGTTAACCTGCTCACCAGAATCCCCTGATGTGGACGCTTTGCCCAAGTCCGATCATGTCATAAATAATAATTGCTGCTACTAATTTAGAAACTGCCATTTGCAGAGACCGACAATCCATGTCATAAAATCCCCAGCTTTGTCAGAAGTTATTGTTGGCCACGTTCAATTTTTACTCAGGATTCTGTCAATCTGTGACAGGTGGAGAGACAACGTTTTTTCAATGTTATTTCTGGTCTCAGTCTCAGCATTGGCGCGCGCGCAGTGAATGGGGGAAAACCGCCCTTAAGTAAAGCGGACCAAGAGGTCAGGTAGAGTTTGATCATATATGAGTTCATAATCAAAACATAGTATTATTAGGTGATTTGAGCTAATTAGCGATTTGTGGCCCTCCAAAAAGTCTGTACATGTACCAAATGCTTCCACCCAGCTCATAATTTTGAAAATCTGACTTGCTAGCCTAGCCTAATCCTAATCCTATCATCAATACAGTTCTGAGCTAGTAAATTGGTTTGCTTCACTTGTCTTCACAGAAATTGCGCTTCTCCGAAATTTTTATTTTATTTCGTCTGAGATGGGAAGTTCCAAGGGGTCATGGGTACATATGGAATAATGAAATAAAACAGGCATTGAAATGAAAATCCTGGCTAGTTTCTGAATTCCGTTTTTCCTCCCCTCAGGGAAAATGGTTTAGATATGCTAATAAAATGCCATTCGTGAATGTGCATATTCCATGTAAAGTGTTGCATTTTATATCTTTAGATGTCTAATGCAACACTCCCATGTTTTGTTCCTCGAAGTTTCAATTTTTCATTCTGGATAAATTTAATTTTACATACAAAATTTACTGTTTTCGTGGTGTGAACGAATGAAAAATTCAGTTCCTTGCACCATTTACTATCATCTTCCCATAAACTTAAAATTGTAGTTCACACAAAAATGTGCAGGTTTTGAAATTAATCACGACATTGGTTATTTAGGGCTGTATTTTTTTTTTCTGTTAACGCCCACAAAACTTGTGTTTTACGAGAACTTTAAATTTCAATTGGCTTTGTTCGTCAAAGTTTCAACATGCTTTGAGCACTCATCATGGAATGGCTCAGAATACAAAGCACGACTTTGCAGTATCACATTTTTCGGTGATCTAAGTGAAACAAACCAACTGGAGGAGACACTCAAATGAACACTGTGCTCCATGGACGCGGCCATCTTGGTAAGCTTGCTGATAGCATACAGCTCACAAACTGATGAGGTAGTGGACTTGTAGAGGACATAACGTTTTCTGTCTATCTCCAACCTGCATGTAAGACTCTGTTCCTCTTTACTTATGTTTTATAATATAAATGAATATAAATATGTATTGGGACAGTGTAAAGTGTAATGCATAAGCTGCTGTCAGTGTAAGATTTAGATTATATAAGATCTAAAGGCGCCCGTGCAGATGCGGGGCTCTCTTGTAGAAGAGGGACAGCAGAGAATACATCTGACGTGATACTGCGTGTCGTAAGAGGCGACTAAAGGTGCAAAGGTCCTGGTCTCCCGAGAAGAGCCAGTTGGCGGTGGGCCAACTACCCACCCTGTAAAAATAAACCAGTTACAGAAACACAAGCAAATACTTCAAATCAGTCTTTTATCTTGGGAGAAGGGGGAGCATCTGCACCTGTAGATTCAATGAAGGACAATGGACAAAGCCGAAAGGACGCCACTGGCCCGACTGCTCCTTCATCAAGCAAGTCACTCCGGATTGCGTCGTGGAATGTCCGCTCCATGTATGAAGCAGGAAAGAGTGCCCAGGTTACAATGGAGATGAGGCGATACAGACTGCACATACTTGGAGTTAGCGAGACCCGCTGGATACAGTCCGGACTGAAACAACTTAATACTGGGGAAAAGATTTTGTATTCTGGAAGGGAGGACAAAAAGCATACAGAAGGAGTAGCGATCATCTTGAGCAAGCACGCCCAGAGGTCACTGAGGGGATGGGAACCCTATGGAAGGAGAATTATATTGGCATCATTTACTACTAAGAACAAGAACATCAACATGAACATTGTGCAGATATACGCCCCAACAAATGAAGCAACCGATGAGGACAAGGACGACTTCTACAACCAGCTTCAGGAAATAGTTGACACATTGCCAAGAAAAGATGTGAACATTATAATGGGAGACGCCAATGCCAAGATAGGACAGGACAATACAGGGTATGAGGACATTATGGGGTGCAATGGTTTAGGACAAATGAATGAGAATGGAGAGCGGTTTGCAAGTTTCTGCGCATTTAACAGCTATGTGATTGGAGGTTCAGTATTCCCACACAAGAGGATCCATAAGGCCACTTGGATTTCACCGGATGGAGTAACTGAAAATCAGATTGACCACTTTTGCATCACCCGACGATTCAGACGCTCACTAGAGGATGTCATAGTACAGAGAGGAGCAGATGTTGGATCTGACCATCACATGCTGCTGGCAAGACTCAAACTCCGCCTCAAGAAACAAGGTACCAGAGCAGGAACAAAGAGGAGAAAGTTTCAAGTGAGCCTTCTGGATGGAGACAAGAAGGAAGAGTTCCAGCTGGCACTGAGGAATAGATTCAAACCCCTTGTTGACCTGGAAGAGACAGTAGATTTGGAGACTCACTGGGCTAAGGTAAAAGGAGTATTTACATCGACATGTCAGGATGTTATTGGGGAAAAGAAAGTGGAACACAAGGAATGGATCAGTCAAAAATCACTGGACTTGATAAGGATAAGAAGAGACCTAAAAGAACGGGTAAATGCAAGTCGTACAAGAAGCTCAAGAGTTGGTAACCAGGAAGAGTACCGAGCATCAGCTAAAGAGGTCAAAAAATCAATTAAAAAAGACAAAGAGGAGTTCATAGGAATGTTAGCAGAGAAAGCAGAGAAGGCAGCAACAGGAGGACACATGAGGATCCTCTACCAGACTACAAAGACTCTTGCTGGAAAATATGGAAAACCTGAAGTTCCTGTCAAGGATTACAACAGGAAGGCTATTTTTGGAAAGGAAGCTCAGGCAAAAAGATGGATAGAACATTTTAACAGCCTCTTGAACAGACCTCCACCAAGCAACCCACCCGACATTCTACCCGCAAGAAATGATTTACCGATCAGTTGCGACCCTCCGACTAAAGCAGAGATTAATGATGCCATAAAGCAGTTAAATCGAGGCAAGGCAGCTGGACCAGACCAGATCCCACCAGAGGCGCTGAAGGCAGATGCTGCTGGGGCTGCAGAGGGTCTGCACTCACTATTCTCGAGGATTTGGATCGGAGGCAAGTTTCCAAAGGACTGGAAGGAAGGACACCTCGTGAAGCTCCCAAAAAAAGGGGACCTCAGCAATTGTAGTAACTACAGAGGAATCACACTTCTCTCCATCCCAGGAAAGGTTTTCAATCGGATTATTCTCAAGCGAATACAGAATGCAACAGACCAAAAACTTCGCGAGGAGCAAGCTGGTTTCAGGAGTAATCGATCAACCACCGACCAGATCGCCACGCTGAGAATCATAGTAGAGCAGTCGCTAGAGTGGAACTCCCAACTGATAGTGAACTTCCTTGACTACGAGAAGGCCTTTGATAGCATCGATAGAGAAACACTGTGGAGAATATTGAGACATTATGGAATCCCAGAGAAGATGGTGAATCTTATCAAGAGCATGTACGAGGGGACAAGTTGCAGAGTCGTACATGATGGTGAGCTTACTGACAGCTTTGATATCAAGACTGGTGTTAGGCAGGGTTGTTTGCTGTCCCCATTTCTGTTTATCCTGGTGATTGATTGGCTTATGAAAGAAACCACCAGTGGAGGAAGAAATGGCATACAATGGACCCCATGGACACAGCTGGACGATCTAGATTTTGCAGATGACTTGGCACTATTGTCGCACACACACGACCAGATGCAAGCAAAGACTACAGCTCTAAACAAAATTTCAGAATCTATTGGATTGAGGATACATCCCGCGAAGTCGAAGGTCCTAAAAATTGTTGCACCCCTAAGCGAACAAGTCACAGTAGGAGATCAACCACTGGAAGATGTAGAGTCCTTCTGCTATCTTGGTAGTATCATTGACAATAAGGGAGGAACAGAGGCAGAAGTCAAAGCACGAATTGGAAAGGCACAGGCAGCTTTCACATCCTTAAGCAAGATTTGGAGAACCAAGGATATATCTCTAAAAACAAAGCTGAGGATATTCAACTCGAACGTGAAGTCAGTCCTGTTGTATGGATGTGAGACTTGGAATGCGTCCCAGGCCTGCATAAAGAGAATCCAAGTTTTCATCAACAGATGTTTGAGGAAGCTACTTAAGATCAGATGGACAGACAAGGTCAGTAATGAAATTGTATGGAAAAGAACAAGACAGAACCCAGTCAGAGAGGAAATTGGTAGGAGGCGATGGAGATGGATCGGCCACACTCTCAGGAGGCCAGGAAACAGCATCACGAAGAAGGTATTGGACTGGAATCCCCAGGGCAAGAGATCAAGAGGAAGGCCGCGCGGAACGTGGAGAAGAGCCAGAGAAAATGATGTGCAACGAAGCGGAAAGACTTGGAATAATGTAAAGAGGCTGGCCCATGATAGAGAGGGATGGAAAGTGTTTGTTGGTGGCCTATACCCTGATCCAGGGTGAGAAAGGCAATGATGATGATGAAGATCTAAAGGCCAATACCACAGATCTGTGGCCAGTGCAGGCGAGGAGTTGATGTCTCTCACAGACTCAACAATGATATGTTGCACAAGTCATATGGGCCAAAGGAAGTACATGTATCATAGAGTGGGAGTAGAGGACGAATTTTGCGATGAAAGTCACAGGAAGAGTAGAATTAGGGCTGTTGGCCGATTTGTTTTTTCCGGTGGTGGAAAAAAAGGGGGTAAAAAAAATAATTTAAAAATACATGTATTGGATTGGAAACACTGTAAACTAAGCAGTACTTTTGAACTGATAGAAACGATCTTTGAAATTCGTGAAGTGGTAGATAAGATAAGGCGTAGATATTCCTCTCAAAAGGACACCGTCTAAGTTACATATGTTTTTGGTTTCTTTTTGTTTGTTTTTTTTACTTATTCAGAGACATGGACCACCTACTCCAAACATGAAAGATCCCTCAACTCCTTCCACCTGCGCTGCCTACGCAAAATTCTCAAGATCAAGTGGCAAGACAGGATCTCAAATATCGAAGTTCTGAGCCGAGCCAACATTCCATCAACTCAGGCTCTCCTAGGCAAAAAAAGACTGCGGTGGCTTGGACATCTCCACCGTATGGAAAATGATCGCATCCCCAGACAAATTCTCTACGGGGAACTTGCTACTGGCAACCGACCCAGAGGTAGGCCACATCTGCGATTCAAAGACACTTGCAAGGTCACGATGAAAGCATTCAACATCGACCCCAATGAATGGGAGAACCTTGCAAATGATCGAAGCAGATGGAGACAAAAATTGCGCAGTGGCACGCTCGCAATAGACTCCAAGGCAAAAGAAACATACCTGACAAAACGACAGAGGCGGAATGAAAACACTCGCCAAAGTGAACCCAAAAGACTGACCTGCAATCACTGCCATCGCACTCTCGGGTCAAACATTGGTAGAATAAGCCACGAGAGAAGCTGTCAGTCAAAGTGAAAGTGAATATTCTAGCTGCTAAGACCGTCTGTAAAGACGCTAAAGGCCATATCTATTTTATACGACAGTCAATTTGGAGTTATCAGATTGTTATCTGAATTTTTAATAAAAAATTTATCATTTTATGGCAATTCTTTCCATTCCATTGAATTCTCCACCATTGAAAACCACAGTAAGGATACCAAATTATATTTCTGAGGAATTGTGAGAGCAGGGGAGGGTAAGGGGTGAGGGGAGTTGTCAGCATACTGGATCAGAGAGAGAGAAGAAAAGAGAGATGGGGGAGGCGGGAGAGATGTTTTGGAGTTATCAGATTTGGAGTTATCAGATTGTTATCTGAAGTTTTAATAAAAAATTTATCATTTTATGGCAATTCTTTCCATTCCATTGAATTCTCCACCATTGAAAACCACAGTAAGGATACCAAAATTATATTTGTAGCTTTTTTAGATTGAAAAATACAACATGTTATGGGTTTCATTGCTTTTTGTGGCGGCCATTTTTGATTTATGCAAATTAGGGTCAAATAATGCAGCCACAACTTGTGTCCTACCCTAAAATGTTTTTGTTTGGTATAAGGTATTGCTATGCCAAGTAGTTCCTTTCTAATCAGGAGTGCAGGTTTTAGTGGGTTTTTCAGGCTAAGTCAGTCCACTAAAGAGAATGGTGTAAGGAATTACAGCAATTGATTCACTAACTCACCAAAGTCTTAATATATAATGCACACCGTCAGGCAAAGCTCCGTCGTTGCGTACAAATGATTAAAAAAAATAGGAAATGCATATTAAGTTCTGTGACCTCAAGTGAAATCAAGCCATATTGGTCAGACCTCATGGTTGTCGCAATAGATTTGTTACAGAGGTTGTGATTTCACTTTGTAGAACTGTTGGCGTTCCAGATAATGATCTGGAATATTTAGGCCCCTGTGGATCAGTGATGCACCCCCGAAAATTCGTTTCGGACGTTGAATCTAGGGTTGTGATGTTTGTGACCAATACAGAAGTTTCTAGCTGGTCACACATGTGAGCAAACTCTGATTTCTAGGAGTGCCCGACTCCTTGCGGCGGGTTCTTTCAGCAGAATGCAAAGCACGTATAGATCATCCTCATCATCATTTGAAATACAGTGGAATGGTGGAAGTTACTCATTCTAGAGATTACTGTAGAGCTTTATATTAGTAATTATAATACTAATAGCAGTGATGGTGGTTGCAATATTAGCGACTCTTAAAGAAAAGGAAGAAGTAGAAACAGTCACAACTCTATTAAAAGAACTGTTCCAAAGTAAACAAATATAAATTAGTTTAAATCTTTCCCAAGGTAAATTGACACACAACAGTAGTGTTTGTCGCGCAAAGAGACATCAGTACTGCTTCTTGGTTCTTACAGCCCAGCATAAAACAAGATCAGACACAAGACAAAATCCCCCGTTTTCACTCTGGGGTGCCGTCCAGTTAGTTCAAAATCGGGGGCGCCGCTTGACTTTAGAAGAAAATGGCTGGGATATCGAAAACAGAGCTTCAGTTTGAGTTTGAGTGAAACACGACGTGTCGGCACGATAACGGCCACTTTGCGCTTTCACGTCACGTTTTTGTTGTTTTTTTCTGTACTGCATTTATTAGGTTTACTCTTCGGAGCTTCATCAATTCAAATTTCACAAATAAAATCTACTCGTTCCGTAAAAACTTGATTACACTAGTATGCGGGGGGGGGGGGGAGGGGGGAGGAATTGTGAGAGCAGGGGAGGGTAAGGGGTGAGAGGTGAGGGGAGTTGTCAGCATACTGGATCAGAGAGAGAGAAGAAGAGACAGATGGAGAAGGAGGGATATATCGTGATTCCATAATTCAAGACAGCAGGTCAACAGGGTCTAGGAAGAATCGCCCCCCCCCATTTCTCTCCCCCTCCCCCCCAAATTGTAACGGCGGCGTCAATTCCCACTGCATTTTTCCGGTAGACGGTAGCGTCAATTACCACCGCATTTTGCGGTGGCCATTGTCGGTACGTCGATCTCCAGTAGCTACCCCAGCCCCTTTTCGCCCGATTAGTCAATCTGACTACTGCCCATTGATACAAACTGCCTACACTCTCACGCCCCCAGGTGTCCGTCTGACCATTCCAATGCACACTTGAATCCACAATGGACGCAGTATTCCGCGGTGGCAATTGACACTCCCAATAATTATAACAACAAATACGCGAGGACAGCCAAGCATGGAAGCAACAGGAACTCATGTTGTATGTAAAAGACTAGTAGAATACGGGCCAAGGACAGAAATTGGATTTCTACTCCCCCTTAGGGATGAACCAGATCAGGCCTGGTGTGGGGGTCAAACTGGTGGCTCGCCGCCACATGCATCACACTAAAAGTAAAACACCACTCACTGCCCAGGGCGGCGCTCACGCCAGCCTAGGTCTGGTTCACCCCTTAATCTCCTAATCTTGGTTTGATCTGTGTTGTTTTCTCCCTCGCCCCACCTCTCTCTTTTTCTATCTGTCCTAACACCATCTGATTAAGTTTCAAATACAGTCTCCCACGCACTGGGCTGATCGAAGGGCGAGCCAAAAGGACATAAAAATTCACTGTACACATGTATTTTACCGCCATAAAACATTTTTGAAAGATTGCTTGAAGCTTCATTGAGGACAGTTCCATACAAAAGTGATTGGGTTAGATCAGTTGACACCTACGAAAATTAATTTTACAATTTTTGAAACTGTCACTCAAATTCCAGTGTTCAGCAAAAGAACAAAAAGTGACCAAATTGCATCACAATGAAATATTCCCGCCACAATTTTTTTTTTTTTCATAATGAGATGGTATAAGAACATTCACAAAAAATTGCCAGTGAATGCTCAATAGTAACAACAAATACAACAATGCATTCGGGCTGTAAAAACGTGTTTGTTTTTAGAGGCTGGGTTTCTCTTCCTCACCCCCCACCCCAAAATATTTCCTTACCCAACCACCTATTGAGATGCTCCTAGACCTTGGGTATCCTGCGTGCGAGCAGTTGTAAATATACACGCTGGACGTGCATCCCTTGTTGAGCAGACACCAAAACAGTTCACACAAGACCGAGTGCGGAATGTACATTTGGCCTCTACCTGCCAAGACTCACCAGCGGTTTGCACATTACGCGTGCAGGTCTCCAGACTCTATCTGGGGGGCAAGGGGGTATCAGCGCATGCATGTGTGAGGCTCAAACTGACGGGTAGGTCAAGTTTTCATACTAATGTCTTTATATATCGTAGACATCAAGCACTCTAGTGAACAGGACATCGCTATATGTATGGGATCTGTTTTCTCATCTGTGAGTGTGTGTATGTGTGTTAATTACCTCATGCATTCTTTAGGCGTATCTTTTTGTATGTGTGCGAGCCCTTGTGGGCATTTGTATTTAATTTATGACTTGGCATGTCTATGTGGGAGTACTGTGTGTGTATGCACGTGAGGAGAGCGAGCATGAATATGAATGACGTCTTTCCTGGCTCTCATTTGTCCTCTTTCTCTCTCTCTCTCACGCTCGGCAACCTGTCTGTCACTGTCTTCTCAGTCTCGATGTTTCCAATGACTTAACGCAAATCCGAATATTTCCTGTGTTATTTCTGTCTGATCCGCCTCGTCTCTCTCTCTCTCTCTCTCTCTCTCTCCTCTCCTCTCTCTCTCTGGCCCCCTTCCCCACCCCCCCCCCCCCAATAATTTTTTCATTGTTCTTCTTTCACTCCCCTCCCCTACCTGCGTTGCTTTTACCATCCTTTTTAGTCACATACAATTCTCAGTATCCACAATTTAAGAACTTCGAATCAATTAAATCATTCTTCCTCTTCTCACTTAAACATCCAACTATTCACCCATCCACCCATCTCTACCAAACACGTACATGTACCAGACCTGTGTACAGGGCAGACATTTTAAGACATATGTATCATACAAATTAGAATTTGCTGGAGAATCGCATCTGACGAAGTTACGTACCAAAAAAACCCACATATGGACCAGACCAGATAAATACACTTACAAAGTGAAATGGTATTCAGATGGCTGCTTTCCTGAAACAAAATAACTGCCCCCCCCCCTCCTTTTTCGCCCCTTAAATGTCATTCAACCATATCAACATATAGCCGTTCAGCGCTGCTCTGTCCGATCTCTGAACTCTTTATCCGCATGCACGCCTGGCCTTGAAACACAGAGCATTGCGAAATTTTGTCTAGACACTAGACTAGATTAGACATGACCAGACACTGGTATGACGGTCTACCCCGGTTCCTCAACCTTTCGAACTAGAACCTATTGACAGTTATTGCCCGACATCTGCCACTTATCTCTTCCGTCCTGATTCTACCCTTGTCTATTAACTGGTCACAGTAACAGCACAGGAGATTCAGATGGCTATGATGAAGGAATAATTAACAGTTTTAATTGCCACTGTAGCATTCTACACCGTGAAGTCTTCTATAAATCGACATGCTGTCTTCTGTGAGGATTCTTCTGGAAAAAAAAAGGGGGAAGGGGGGGAGTGATACACATTCATCTTACAGACTTCATTGATGCTAACACCAGTTTGACGAGTGAGTACATCACCATACTCTATGAATAATTATGTAAACTATTTTTTGAACATAGATAAGCAGGCTCGACGGCAACGGATAAAACCAACTAATTTCTTGCCTTAAATTTTTATAAAGGTTTTTGACGTTTGTGATGAACTTATGAGTACGCGAACAACTGCTCTTTGTGTGAATAATAAGTGCATGACAGGCTGTGACATAATATTGATCACTCCCCTGTACCGATTTTTGTGATATGCGGCAATCAGCAAAATAAATGTTACTTGTAAATATAATTACAGTTTATTGAAGTAAGCAACAGATAGTCACGGTTTGAAGTTACAGCGACAATGTAAATTGAGAAGGTATTGAAGAAACCAATATTCCTGGCGCTTTTGACAACTCTTCACATAATGACATCTTTTCGTTCACGTATGGACATCACAGATGTTTAACTGCGGGGAGGCAATTTTTTTCAAAATTGTCATTATTTTTCCATTCTGCATACTGCAAGTCCAGACTGGCCTCCAGGCACCATTTCCGCAGTATAGGATAGCTTGCCCAGTTACGTCCTTCTCGAAACTCCAGAGACCACCATCAAAACTGACAAAAGATGACCGATACCGACTGTTCTATGATCGTCGGACACCGTCAGAAATGACTAAATACTTTGTTAGAGTACCGAAACGTAAGGATCTGTGGATTGTCATACTGGTACCGAAAGTCTGACATAAGAAATGGTTGTACATAGCATCCCAAGATTTCAGAACGTAACTGGCCACAACCGACAGGAGACAAGAAAAGTTTTAGTTTTCAAATCTCTACACAAATAAAGAGCGATGAATTTAGACGTGTCGAAAAGTTCAACTGTTTGTTTCTAAAAAGGCAGAGTTTATACAGGTGCAATGAACCTGACTAGTAAAGCAAAAAGGAAAGGTGCATTGAACCTAATTAGTCAAATAGATAGGAGAGGTTCATTCAACCTGAATAGTAAATTAAACAGGACAGGTGCAAAGATTTGACCTACTTTTTCATGTCAAAATAATGAAGCAAAGCAGACACCCTAGACATGCAGATCCTATTTTAAATACTATTAATTTAAATTTAGGGGCATTGAACCTAAATAGTCAAATAGATAGGAGAGGTTCATTCAACCTAACCCTAACCCGAACCTGACTAATTCATTTAAAATACATCCGCATGGTGAGGGAACAATTTGAAAGTGAAGTGACGATGACTTAGTTTAGGGCCTAGAGAGGAGCCCAAGGTTAGGCCTACCTATTGAATAATAATAACAAAAGTTAACCGATAGAAATCGACGTGCAGGCCCTTTCAGTTTCAAAAATTGAATTGGAAAAAGCTGGCGCCTGTGGTGATCACAAAATTAGCCTAAACAAAGAAGTCAAGCCTGGGAGAGGATCGAGGCCTTTGCAATCAAATCAGCCTCGCTTTTCCCGAATAACGGAAGTTGATAGCCTTGGGCTAGTTCTTCTCTCTCTACACACAAGAGTGAAAACTTTGCACCGGAATAGTCGTCTCGACTATATCCGTGCATTGAACCGGTCGAATATTCTGGCTTATTTAGCGGTGCATTGAACCTGTCTAAACACTTTCTTCTAAAAATGATGGGGTTTTTTTTTTTAGCATTTCGCGTCGAATGTAAAACATCATACGATCTGCACATCTTTCTGTGTCAGTTTCCCGGTTTCTAAAATCCAGTAATCGCCGACGTTTCTAATTCGCTTCCATTTTTTCTATCTTTTTAAGTATTTTCCTTCTTTCTTTGCTTCACCTGTTCTTTCCAGCGTGTTTCTCTTTCATCCAGTTTTTTTTTTTTCTCCGCACTCGCTGTTTCCTTGATTCATTCATCCTTTTAAGCCCTTACCACGATATTATGTAATGAGAAGATAGCTGACTGTCCATTGTGTATTTACATTCTAGCTGACCTTTATTGTTTAGCATGTCATGTCATAATGGCCGACTTTGATATTGACACGATGGCTGACCTTATGACCTAAATTACTTGATGATAAGTTGCTTTAAGAAGAACATCTTGTAAGCTTTATGGTAACTCGCTTTATGACTTACATCATTTAATGACATAATAACTGACAATAAATATGATTAACGTTAGGTTATGACCTGAAAGCTGGCAAGCATTATGACTGATATTATGAAAGAATATGATAAAAAAAAAAACTGTCTGATTAAGGGTATGTGATAATGTGTAGTGATCATTGTGGACACCCCCCTGGCGTGGTAACAGCAACCCCAACCACAGCCATGACTTTAGCCACAACGACAACAATAACGAACAAAATAAATAGGGTTTACTTCGTGTGTCCACCTGGGGTGACTTGCGTTCATAACTTGATGGCATGTGTGATGGAAGCCAAAAGATCGGTAATTCTCTACAGGGGACATAACGCCAGACTTCAGCTTTTGGCAACATCTGCCTCCACAAATCAGTAGACAAGCATAATTCTCTGTCGTCTGACCTCAGCCAAACCCAAATCCAGATCTGCCTGAGTCTATGTGAACCTGAATGAAGGGGGAGAAATTCATTCAGAATGGTCGGCAATTTCCCCAAGTACTTAGCGGATACTTAGCAGCACTATTATGAAAGCCAGTAAGACAGTGACTGTTATATTGGGGCGTAAATTGCAACGCGCATTTTTCTCCTATGGGAAAAACTGCAGCTTCAGGAACTGAGAGGCGTTCAGTCGCCTGGCTGGCGCATCGTTCAGTGCGAAGCACAGAGTAGAGATACTGCCAGAAGCGACACAAAACAGGAATACGCTATCAATTTTGACTACCTTGCGTCATTTTGGATGTGATCGATTGTTCGTATCTTAATCTAGGCACGTGCATAACGCTGTTTAATGTAGGCTGTTGTTAAAAATTACCTACGCACCCCAAGCGTTTTGAGCTCGGTGACGTGTAAGTATATGTACCTATCCCTAACCCTACCCCTTACCCTTTCAACCAAAAAAGGATGAAAACAAAAAGAAAATCTGAAAGAATAATTAATTAAGGCTGTTATTAGGAGTATTTCGGGAGGAGCTCTCTACCCCTGCAGTCACAAAAAACTTTAAAATACGTACCCTAACCCAGAAAACGTGTGGACTTTCACACTTGTAACAACATTCTTTAATGTAACATCAGAGAGTATGCATTTAGAGAGAGATACCATTTCCGCCAAATCGCGAAACTAGGTTACGGCGGTAACAAGAATTGAAAGAGACCGCCTCCACCAAAGATAGTGTGCATTTCTGTTTACTGCAGTTTGTTGATTAAAACTATTTAGGGCCATTTGTAAACTCTTAACCCCCCCCCCCCCTCCCGGAAATGTACAAACGAGTCTTGTTTACCGCCGATCAAGCGCACAGCTACACATAATTATTTTGACACAGCGCACAAATAAAATAAACCTACTGTCTCCAATCGGGCAACACCGGCGTGGTATGGGCAGTGAGTAATGTTTTAATGTGACGCATAATAATTAGATGGCGAGCCACCTATCTGGGACCAACGCCAGCCTTGGTCTGGCTTACCCTTTAGTGTATGCAGTGGTGCATTTTTGTCTTTCCATGTAGCGATACCTTTGCACTCGAAGCCAGACCACTCACATAGCAGGAGCGGCATCGGTAACACACAAAAACATGAAAGCCGTGTCGTAGATTTTGTACAAAGAGGCCGACGGTTTAAGCCAGTCTACACATTATTCTATGTTTTGCTCTTACGTGGGGAAATCTGTCGGTTTCCTTTCACAAACAATTCTTCTCAAGTATCAAACTGCCGTGCAGTTTCAGGGGCATCAAGGGTTTTTAAGCCTGTGGCGCGACAGGTGGAGGGAAATAATTTTAAAATTTAGCATCATTTCGATGAAATGCATCACGCTGGGTAATTTTTCTCAGTATTGTGCGCAAATTTCCCTTAATTTGTGGTGATGCTATTTTCTATGAGAATGCACAAATCATGCTATAAAGAGTTACGGCAATAATGGCCAAGACTAAGCTCGAAGACCTGAAATAATTTGTCAGAATGTACTCCAAGATCTGTGCCTTTCAAATATTTTTCTTCCTTCCCGAAGACTGAAGAAAATAGAACTTCCGATAAAGAAAAATTAAACTAAATTGAACAACCAAATAGCAGTCCAAGCGTTATGAATGAACAAACCGTCCAACATTAATAATCGTTTTTACCCACTCCCCGCTCCTCTATCAGTATCACCCACACACAAAATGCACGACAGTAACATTTATGTGAGAAAATCCGCTTGACCTGTCTGTGAAAGCGTTCACTGACCCCACAGATTCAGCCACCGGAAGTTCAAACCCACCGCACTGGACAGTCACTCTTTGACGCGGGCTCTTATTCATTGACCAACAACAGATGATCATTCTGATGTGGTCTAAAACCTGGGGACAATTGCGTGGGCAGTGATACAAAACCCACCTTTTAAGGCACTTCAGATGTCTGTCACGCAACCGGCCGCCAGCTGGGCTGCATTCAAATTGCAAAACGTCCCAGTGTCCTTTTAACTAATTCTGTTCTATCAATAAATCAATAAATTCTCCCTGTGGAGAATGACATAGTCATCTACATACTAAGGGTGGAGAACAGAATATTTCCCTGGGGGATTCCTCGTTCTTGTTTGAAAGGATCTGAAGAGGTGAGGTTGACCTTCATCTGGAGGGAGTGGTCACTGAGGAAGTTCTATATGGAGACTGGCAGGCTGCCCTTTATAACAAGTTCAGGAAGATCTCTTAGCCTGAATCACAGCCCTGGCTGCAACATTTTACATGCACCTGCACTTCTTGGCATGACGGGTCAATCCAAAGGCAATAAAATTTGCCCACGACAACATTTTGTCACCGGTAGGCACATCTAGATGTTTAAATTTTTCGAGTACTTTTAAGTCCCTTTTCAGCACAGTAGAACTATGAGCCTACCCCCTTCCCCGCCAGTGGGCGATAAGGGCCTTAAAAACAGCGCGAGAAAACTATCAGGCTAACTTCCCCAGGTGGATTGAATCTAATTCGAATCTGGCACCTATTGCATCCAAGTCAAGCGTTGAAGCCAATGAGGCAGTGCTTGTGTCAGCAAAATATTTGTGTAACCTCTCATCCAAACATAATTGTAAAGAAAACACATAAATTGAGTCGCAGTATTTATAGCATGGTGTGAATGGGCACATTCGAGCTTACACAAAGGCGACATTGCAGAAACTGCCTTTCCCTGAAACCAGTAACCTTTTTAACCGAAATTTCAGCGGGAAAATTTCCTTAAAAACTTATCTGACCGTCGGCTAATGTCAGTGAATCATAAGTCACGTCATCAGTAGATTCAGGAAAATGCTGGAAAACCCAGACTTATAACAGAAATTTAGAGTTAATAAAACTTGCCCACAAAAAGCGTACTCACAATTTATGCACTGATCGTGGGCGGGGCCCATGGCTCATTGCCTGAAAAGAGTATTTGGTATATGCCCCGACAGAACTGTTATAACCAAAGAAGGACAAAAGTTAATGGCCAGTTTTCCTAAAGCTATTGAAGTAATGACAAATGAAGTTATTTCAGTCAAGGCCTGGAATGGTAGCTGAAATGTGGACATAAAATCAGTATTTTCTCTCTATTGGCTTTGTAAATTTACTACACAATTGAGTATGATTTTCGCGCATCCGCCGCAGGGTGATTCTCGCAAAACGCGCGTCAGTTGTCATTCTCGTCCTTCCCCTCCCACACTTGTTATAAAAGAATTGCCTCCTGATGATGCGACAAAAGTCAAAAGAAAACCACTCACTATTAAGTTCCCTTCTCCTCCCCTTCCCCAGTCATCAAGTGGTAAACTCCTCAAGTGGCAAATTTACGCCAGCAAAAGTGTTAGCTTTTCCTGTAAGACCAGGAAGACGACATACATGGCAAGTGATGTCACTGTTTGTGCTTCCATCCCTTGGCTGTATTCCTTCCAGTAATGAAGCCGACTTTATAAGGTTCAGCTAAAACCAGTCCGCCAAACTTCCACCCATCTATTCACCCCCCCCCCTTTTTTTTCCTTCTCTCCTCCCACAAAGAGAAGACCCCCAAATTCAATGAAATCAAGATTACTTGGGTCAGTGTGGATGTACCAAGTTGATCCAGAGGCGGCAGGCACAAATTTTACAGTTACCATGGTGTTTCAATCTTCCTGTGAACTCGTGCTCACCTTTCAGTCACTTTCGTGTACGCTAAATCAAGTGTCAGACCCATTCTGTATTGTTATTTTATTATTATTATTCATTCCGCTGGCGAATCGAATCGTTGCCTTTTTTCCTTATTTTTCGTGCAAGCTAATCATTGTTGATGTGCTGGATTTCCCCATAGCATACAACCTCTTATTCTGTCAATTGCCCTTTTACTAAGGCCCTTGACAGACGAGTTGTAAAAAACGCAGCAGTAATTAATGCGCAGTAAGTGTCGCTTACTTTGTGTGCCGTCCACACGGGCGATATTTAACGCTACACAGCTCATTTCAACATGGACGATCGGAGAGTCAGGGTGGCTTTTGTTATAGTTTTGAGAAGAATCTTTAAAAAAAGAAAGGGACAAAGAAGATTTTAGGTTCATCCCATAGTTTCTCACAATCGATCACTTGCATCATTGAAATCTTGTCTGACTGCTATGCATACATCGATCCAAGCATCATTTTTTAAAATTTTATTTTTATATTCTTCACTTGTGCAGTCCCAAATGATGTTTCTTTTCTTTATTTCCAAAATCAAATTCTCTATTTCGTGATAAGCCGACATGGTCACACTGGAAATATTGTCGTGGGGAGTGAGGCCAGAGGGAAAAAACACAGTTGTTGTAGAAATGCGCCGGCAGTAAATGCAGTTCGTTTGTCCGCGTCCATTGAATGCTGTGCTTCACCAATGCCCTGATGTGTCGCGGCATCGCAGAATGTGAGCGACACACATCTGCTACGCCAGGACTGAAATTACTGCGTGTCGCTCGTGTGACCGCACACATTTGGCACAGTGTATCACAGACTAATAAATTAACCAGACTGGAAACACGAGCTTCGGGCTGTGTCGTTTTTTACGGAATTTAAAATTCCGATTGTAGTTCTATCTGCAGTAGAAATTTCTTTTTATTTGTCAAGATTGGTTGTACATGTATTAATTTCTTGGTGCGGAACCAAAATTCCGCGCTCAGTAGGCGCGTCAAAATGGTATCATTCAAAATTGTAGCTATGCTGAAGCGTCGGTCGCTACCTTAAACCTAACATGGCGGATGGTTCATGACCTTTCACTGTTTTGTGACGTCACACAATGGGATCATCCAGTCTGGGCATTTTATTAGTCTGTGCAGTGTATCTCCAGACTGCGCAGCAATTATTGCTGCGGTTTTTACAGCTCGTCTGTCAAGGGCCTAAATGTGTATGTGTGTTTATTGTTCATTCATTTCTTTTTAATCACTCACTTATTCATAGTTTTAATTAGTTGCTTATTTATTTGCTAGTTTGCTAACCTACTAATTCATTCATTAATTTCTTTAATAACACAAATATTTACATTTCAGTTTTACACAGCAGTTTTCCTGGAGTGTTTTTGTGCTGCTGTTGTGATCTGCGTCCCGTAGGGGGAGGGGGGAGCACAGTACAGCTAAAAACAAAAAACAAAATTAATGCCCCCCCCCTCCACACACACACACTTTAAACAGGCACACACTTGATATCACAAACTAAACCAAATCCAGAACAGCAATAACAACCACAGAGACAATATGAATACATTCAGAGCAAGAAACCGGGATACTTCCTCCGTAAGGAAATTAAACCCTCTTCGTATCTGAACGTAATATGCCAATTAGATGATTTACTTAGTATAAGCGACATCGGAAGAAAAAACTTAAACTTTTGCCCGAAATTACCACTTGCCGCCGCTGCATTCAATTTATTGGGCACTCGTAGCGTGATCAGGTGTCACGGCGGTGGGGGTTATCCATGAAGTACTTAGGCTATGAGTCTAGTGGGGGTTGGGGTGTGTGTGTGTGTGTGGGGGGGGGGGACTAGCGTATGAAAGGGGAATTTCTGGGGAGCGTACGCACAGTTTTCAATTACGGTAATGAATTAAAAAGTTTGGTTTAATACTCTTTTCTTTTTACGAAAAAATATGTAGGAGTAAAAATCAGATATTATGTAATGAAGCAAGTCATTTTATGGGCTATATATATATATTATGAAACAGTCATTTTATGGGCTATGTATATAATGAAACAGTCATAATTATAGACTATGCATGTAATATGAAAACCATTTCGTGGGCTATATATTATGAAACAGTCATTTTATGGGCTATATGTAATGAAACAGTGACTATGCATGTAATAAAACCGTCATTTCATGGGCTATATATACATATATATATTATGAAACAGTCATTTTATGGGTTATGTATGTAATGAAAGAGTCATTAGGCTTGATGTAATGAAACAGTCATTTTATGGGCTATGTATGTAATGAAAGAGTCATGTAGGCTATGTATGTAACAATATAGTCATATAGGCTATGTATGTAATGAAATAGTCATTTTGTAGGTTACGTAGGCAATGAAAGAGTCATGTAGGCTATAATTATATGTAATAAAACCTCCATTCTTTGGGCTATGTGTGTAATAAAAGACTCATGTAGGCTATGTATGTAATAAAACAATCATATAGGCTATGTATGCAATGAAACAGCGCAATAGTTCATGTTTAAATTTGCCACGTAAACTTTCAAAACATCAAGTTTTTTTCATGGACAAGTGGGTGGGGGGGGGGGGGTGGAACTATGTGTACGAAGAGCGTACATGGAAGAAAAACGGGGGAGGGGGTGTCTAAAATTTACGCACAATCTAAAGTAAAATGACATTCGAACGCATTAGTGTAGTGCCATAGTGTTTCACCCTCTGCACAAAAGATGAGTCACCGCTTTTAATTATCTTAATTAAGTGCGTCAAATCACATCAAACGACACCAATCATAATCGGGCGTGCGCACGACTAAAAATATTACTGCATCACTGGCAAGTGGTACAATCACAATAAATGGCGTCGGAACACAATAAACTTTATAGGAAAGTCGCTAAACATCCGTGGTCATCACTGAAAAACAACAGGCGCGGCTGAGGGTAGGTGGTGTTTTCTATACAGTATTTCGGTGAGGGGCCAACATGTCAAATGTGTGGGCGGGACTGGTATATGCTCCCAAATCTTCAGCATTTTATCTTTTTATACCAATAACATTTACGTAAGACGTAAGTTATCCTTCGTGATTTATACTTTCGCAATGTACATGACTGGGTACTCTGCCACTTTCCCTCTTCTACCCCTTCTGCTGCACGCTTTACACTAGCTAGCTATATTTTGTGTGAATGGATATCTGAATTACTCTTTAGGCGTAGAAGAAAAGTCTGCTACTGTTGAGTTGATGGGCGTCTGCCTAATGGAAACAAAGGCCAGCTATACATTGTATATGAGTAGTAATGCCTCTGGGCATGAACAGGTCACATATACAGACACATCAACAATATCAGATGCGATAGTGGAGTGGATTCAACAATAATATTAACATCACGCCCACTGAAACTAACGAAGTATTCTAAAAACCACAGAAAATCTGTGGGGTTCCAGCAAGGCTTAAAGCAAAGTCAGAATATGGCACAAAAAAGAAAAAGTTGTATATATTGCATTTTGACTAATTGAAATTACACCACCACTACCATCACCACCAACACCACCACCACCACCAACATAAACATCATCACATCATAATCACCATCTTCACACCATCATCACTATCATCATCCATAACAACAACAACATGAAAACTTTAACAACGACAAGAAGACGTGGACAATAACAATAAAACAACAATAACATCGCATAACCATCTAGAAATAAGAACAATTCAGATCAACACAACAACAACAACAACAACAATCGTATCACTATCAGTACTAATGTATCGAAAGATTCAACTGTTGTCTGGGATGGACTATACTATTGGAACAGGTAATTACTAATTTTCAAATCATGTCACTGTACACGACATCGAGCCAAAAATCCTACACTCATTAAAACCTATGTTAAGTGAATTGCTGTTTTGTATGCACATTTTTCAGTTTGTCGTGGTCTTCATGCACTGTCTAGTTTGGCCGTATCCATTCACTCCCTCAACCCTATTTTTTAACAATTAAAAGATTTTTTAAGACCTCAATTTAATTTTTGAAAGATTTATAACAAGGGTTTTATGACAGTGTCTGTGACACAGGAATGGGTTTCGAAGCTATAAAATAAAAAAAAAAAAAATCTAGAAACGATTTGAAGATGTTGAAGGGAAACATTCGAGGAGACATCCTTGATCACGACTTATGCCTATCCCATGTTCACACTTCGGAAGTTCATAGTTGTTGACATAGCTCTCTGAGTAGATTATAATGGGAGAGTGTTGGGACACTCATGTTGGGAAATCCACTATAGATGTAACAGAAAGTGAAGGTCAAGTTTCTCACGAATGCAATTGCTCACGCATGAATGAAAGGCTTGGCTTACAACAGGGGTAGAGTTGGTGGGTGAATGAGTGAGTATAAAAAGGATGTTGCCCACAATTTTTATACTTCTGTCGTTTTATGGGCGTATTGAAGAGACATCAGTGACATCAGTATTGACATATTGACACCAGTGAACAGAATTCATAAATCTGAAGGTGAGTAGATGCTATATCTATCTATCTATCTATCTATCTATCTATCTATCTATCTATCTATCTATCTATCTATCTATCTATCTATCTATCTATCTATCTATCTATCTATCTATCTATCTATCTATCTATCTATCTATCTATCTATCTATCTATCTATCTATCTATCTATCTGTCTGTCTGTCTGTCTGTCTGTCTGTCTGTCTGTCTGTCTGTCTGTCTGTCTGTCTGTCTGTCTGTCTGTCTGTCTGTCTGTCTGTCTGTCTGTCTGTCTGTCTGTCTGTCTGTCTGTCTGTCTGTCTGTCTGTCTGTCTGTCTGTCTGTCTGTCTGTCTGTCTGTCTGTCTGTCTGTCTGTCTGTCTGTCTGTCTGTCTGTCTGTCTGTCTGTCTGTCTGTCTGTCTGTCTGTCTGTCTGTCTGTCTGTCTGTCTGTCTGTCTGTCTGTCTGTCTGTCTGTCTGTCTGTCTGTCTATCTGTATGCCTGTCTGCCTGTCTGCCTGTCTGCCTGTCTGTCTGTCTGGTCTTTCCACCAGTTTATTAAAATTGTGCAGTTATTTCCGAGTGACTTTTGTCTGTCAGTCAAACTGATGGACAGATTCCATCGCTGGGATAAGCAGATATATATACGTGTAATTATGCGACAACAAAACTGTGACCTGACTAGAAAAGACACGCCTCGAGCGTACGAAACTTCTTGGGTCATCAAGACCTCGGGGTTCTGCCAATCGCAGTGCAGACCTTACCCGACAGTGTTGCTTACACACGTGTGATCTTTTTCCTACATAATCTCAACTGCTCACAACATATTTTGTCTAAACATATGGATTCACTTTTAACACTACCTACTTCGCTCTCACCCCCCTCCGCCCTAAAAAATTTGCTTGCGTAGATCAAAGACTCTTGCCTTATCTCAGATTCGTAATTTTATCTTCTCGAAGCTTCCAGACATCTGAAACTGCAGCATCTTGTCGTTATGAAATAATTTTAAGAAGTAAGATTCAGTTAAGAGAGAGAGAGAGAGAGAGAGAGAGCCCTTTGCGGTTATGTTAAAGGGGGTTGAAAGTAGCCTTGTCCTTGTCGACAGAGTTAATAACTAGAAGTCTATCATGGAAGCTCCTGTACATGGCAAGGAACAGCAATCCACAACATAAAGTGAACGCACTGTACCAGAAAAATGTGTCTATCCCGTCAGTTGCTGTCTTTCCTTGACGATACATGGACTGGATGGTAAACTATACTTCTCTGGACATGGACTGACCGCATTATGTGAACATACAGTGAAATGTTCATTATTGAACCTTGCAAGCGTATATAGTTGAACAAACAAAAAAGTCAAAAAAAAGTCTATTTGCGGAGTAGATTCCCTTGGAGATCAAATTACTATTATAAAGACAATGAAGAGCTTGCAATGAACACGACGAATTAACGATACATTTTTCAGTTTGTCATGGTCTTCATGCACTGTCTAGTTTGGCCGTATCCATTCACTCCCTCAACCCTATTTTACACTCGGGATCTGACAGGCCCCAGACACTCACTTTTTTCACCAAAAAACCCGCCCAAATAGTCCTACTTTCTCAAAACTTCATGAATGCCACAAGAACATTATTCCCCACCACTGCGTGAAATTTCCATGACTTATTTGGTTTATATGTACTCACACATGCACGTGTATTTTGAACATCCAACTTGAACTACGTGTAAAGAGAGCAAATACGTCATAGTCCTATTTTACACTCGGGGGGGGGGGGGGCTGACAGACCCCATAAATAAAAAAACAAAAACATGACAACCCCCTATTTTATTCGGGTTTGAGTTTGACATTGAGTGTGAGTTTGAGTTTAATGGCGTGTCGGCACGATAACGGTCACTATGCACCTTTTTTCCCGTTATTTGGCTTCGCTTTTCACGGGGGTTCGGCGGTTTCATTTAAGGAAAAGGCCTGGGTCCATGTGAAATGTTGTTGTAGTGCAAAATTGGACAGTCACTTTTTTTTTTTGTAGGGAGATTTTGAAACCGTTTGCATTTGCTTACCTTTGGATGGCGTTTAGCTGCAGCTGCAGTTCCTTTCGATTCCATCTATTCTGGGGCCCCTGTGGAGAATGACATAGTCATCTACATACTAAGGGTGGAGAACAGAATATTTCCCTGGGGGACTCCTCGTTCTTGTTTGAAAGGATCTGAAGAGGTGAGGTTGACCTTCATCTGGAGGGAGTGGTCACTGAGGAAGTTCTATATGGAGACTGGCAGGCTGCCCTTTATAACAAGTTCAGGAAGATCTCTCAATATACCGCGCCTCTAGGTAGTGTCGAAGAATTTTTCTAGGTCAAAGAAAACTGCAACTGCATGTTGTTTAAAGACGACAGCTTTCGGATGAAGATCTCAGGACGGACTTAATGGTAATATGTCGTAGAGCGCTCCGCATGAAAATCACATTGAAATGAAGAAATGGTCTGGTTGGTTTGTAATACCCAGTTTTTACCATTCGTTCCATCAGCTTGCACAGGCAGTTTGAGAGAACCATGGGACGATAATTTTTGGTCCTGGTCTCAGCGACTTTCAGGAGAAGCTCATGGAATTGCTCGATTGTATCCACAGAGGTAGGAGTTCGGTCAAACTCTGTCCCATTAGCCCGGGGCAAGGTTCCACCTGGCAGGGTGGATTGCTGATTGTGGGAGGTTAAGGGTGAGGCAGAATGGACAGTGGTCTGATCCATAAAAATGGTTCAGGACGGACCAGTAGTAATGTAAAGAGAGTGTCGGACGGACTAGTGTGAGGTTTATATTAGTAATGTGCCCGTACGTAGACTGATGTAGATAGGTTGGAAATTTTGTCTTTGAGAAGGAAAACGTCTGTCCCCGAAAGGTGCTTCTCCAGGCGACAGATACTCGTGGAGATGCTCAGATGGGACTGTGTTGTTGAAGACATGGGAAGGGAAGTTGGTCGATGAGACCTGTAAGTCCAAGGGGTGAAAGGCATATACAGCAGAAAGTGAGAGGTTTACCAGCTGTGAGCCTTACAGCTACAGCTTGAAGGTAGGTAGTTAACTGGATAGGTCTGTGGAGGATTCTCCGATTCATGACGATGGCGGTTCCAACGCTTAGCCTTGAGCGGGATGTTTGGTGGTAATTTGATTCTGGGAGGCAGACTGCGGCAGGGTGAAAGATGGCCATCAGCTGCTGCAGTTCTGATAGGTTGCCCGCAGGCCTTTGCAGTTGCACTAACTTAGTGTATTTGAAATTGTCATGTTATTTTTCTGGGATTTTGATGGGTGTCGCCCCGGCATTTAGACTGTTGTATTTTGCTTTCCGGGGGGGGGGGGGGCGGCTTTGTTGTTTTTCCTTTTTTTTGGGATGGGGGGGGGACATTTGGGTGCACCCTTGTCTTTTTCTTATGCGCTTCAGTATGGCGTACCACAAGGCTCAGTGCTTGGTCCTATTTTGTTTACTATCTATACTATTCCACTTGTACATGAAATAAAGAAATTTAATTTACAATATCATTTCTATGCTGATGATACCCAGCTCTACAGTTCTGCCTTGCCATGCGATGTTGACAGCCTTCTGCAGCAGGCTGGAAACTGTATAACAGAAATTAAAAGCTGGATGAACCAAAACAAACTGGCACTAAATGAGGATAAAACTGAGGTTATTTTATTAGGCCGTGAGCGGGTTCTGCAAGAAGTGGACAGAACTGAGATGATAATTGGCACTAATTCAATAGAAATTTCAAAAAAAGTAAAAAACCTAGGGGTTTACATTGATTCAAATCTTTCTATGTCATCTCAGGTTAGTCAACTCATTCGTATTCTATACCTGGAAATCTGGAAAATTGGTAAAATCAGACATCTTATTTCAACTGAAACTGCGGCTGTTTTAGTAAATTCTTTTGTACTTTCAAAGCTTGACTATTGCAACTCCCTTTTGGCTGGAATTTCACAAAAAAATATTAGAAAACTCCAAATTGCTCAAAACAATGCAGCGAGACTTATTTTGAAGAAAAAGAAAAGAGATTCAGCACTGCCACTTCTGCAGAGTTTGCACTGGCTGCCAGTCGAGAAAAGAATAATGTACAAATTGTCATCCATTTGTCACAAATGTGTCAATAATACTGCTCCATCGTACCTAGTTGATTTAACTGATTACTATGTTCCATCTCGTCAACTAAGATCATCATCTGACACTACAAAATTGAAAGTACCTAAAATGAATCTGTCCACTGTAGGAGAAAAGTCCTTTTCATTTCTTGGCCCTACCATCTGGAACACTCTTCCAAAGACAACCAGGGAAATTAATGCCATTGGTTCTTTCAAACGCCATCTGAAGACCCATTTCTTTCAGACAAACTAGGCTAGGTGTTTTTCGGCAGCAACAATAGTAAATATTTTTGAATTTCTTTTGTGTATGCGTGTGTGTGTGTGTGTGTAAGAGTTTGTTAAAGCGCCCAGAGCTTGTCATCGACGGGGTTGGGCGCTATATAAATGCAATATATTATTATTATTATTATTGTCTTCTAGGTCTGCCAGGAGTGCCAACTTATTTGAGGTTCCTACTGCTGCCTCACTTTCTCCACCTAATTCACGGATGGAAATTACGCTTCGTGAACTGTTCAGTGTTCTGCGGGGCCGAACAGTGACTGGCATGACGCTGAACAACGTTTGTCTCAGCAGATTCAGTGAGTGATGTTGTTTCTCGTCCCACTCCACTAGCAGTTCAATAGTTTCCATTCGGTTAACCGATTTCGCATCTCCAGCGATGGTTTTTAGCATTTTGTAGAGATGACTAATACGTTGAACTTAGCTAGTTTTATCTCAGGATCTTGGCTGCTGATCACCAAAAAAGGTGACCAGGCCTGCCCTATGTCAACAAGGTTCAGATTCAGCAATGCAACGGGTCTTTTCCGAAGGCTGGAGGGTCCACCCAGTTCCTTCTGTGTCTGTCTATTCTTCGAGTCAGAAATTGGGCAAGGGTCAAGGGTTATGTTTGTTTCCGTATGTCACTGGGATATTTCTTCATCTCTGGGACTCCCCAGCCACCACGGATTTCAACGAGGGGACACACTATGCTCGGATAGCCAGAGCTCCTGTGCCAGGGCTACGTCAGAGACATGCTCCTCACAGGTGTTAATTCTGCCAGGATTGACCCGGCTCTCAAATCGCAGAGAATTCGGAGCCCAACCGATTGGGTGGCTTGGGTCTTACCACCCGCGGCCCAGTCTTAGGGGAAGGCCCGGTGGAAGTGGCGTGTTGATGGAGGGGCAGTCCGCAGATTGGGTCACCGAACCACCAGAATTCCATTCCCCCCCATTACAGGTCGCACCTCATGGTCATTAAGGTGTCCACCTTTTTTGGGTTTGCTGAGATGGTCCTGTCGCTGCTGGTGCTAGGCCGGGAACCACTCGGTGTTAAATGGAAGGACGAAGGAGCAGTGGGATAGAAAACAAAGGCAAGGAAAGACAACGGGTGTCACCTGGGTGCTCTTGAGAATTGGCAGTCCCTGAGCGACAGCCCACCTTTCTTTATTGTGCCGTCTTTCTATCGTTGAGTATTGTGGATGACCCTACGCTTCTCGGCATTTGTGATAACCTATCTGTTTGTCCCGATTTCTGTCGGTCTGAAGTCGTGGTTTTTTTTTTTTTTTCCATTGGAAGAATTGGGCAGTTACTAGTGATTATAATGGCTGAACAGGGAAATATTTGGCCTGTCAAATTTTCTGCAGATCGTACACCAGTCATAATTTCTTTGCCAAGATGGCAGTCGCACTGACACCGCGCTGTGTATTTCCAATAATTGTCCCTATTGTTAGGTTTTAGGTAATACAGTACTGGAAAGTTCCTGTTGATTGATTTCAATAAAAAGCAAGCTGCCAGTTTCTGATTCGTTGCCTGGCCGGATAAATGTCTGGATTAGAAGGGCCGCACGGCCAGAATAATCACATTCTATAATTCCTCCTGCTTAGGTTGTATGCCCGAGAACAGATCACACACTTCCACGGACAGTCTCTGGAAGTCAATCTCTGGATTTTCATCAAGAAGAAAATGCTTTGGAGAGGAAATTTTAGGAGCAGGCAAAAACATGTCATGGTGAATAGTTCATTTCAGAATTGTAAACATGAAAACTTAACTTCAGTGTGAAGAATGAACTGCATCATTAAACACAACTAAGCTGAAAGTACAGAATAAATCCAGCGGTTCAACAGCCTAATTCGAATTTGTTATCATGTTAAATAGATGCAAAAATTCGGCAGCTTGATACCAATATTTTTATTAGGCTGATACAAAACATCGTATGTCTTTTATAATTGTATTAAATTGTGGCAAAACGATATCACTTCATTACTCATATATTATTATTCTAGATGCAACATTTCTGCAAATGCCCTATGTAGACTATTATAAGGAATGAATTATGTGTCTCACTTAATCTCGAGTTTCCACTGTGATTTAACAGAACGTTTTCATCATGAATTGAAAACTGTATGGCCGGCATAGTGCTGGGATAATTATTTCTGACAATACAACAATGTGTCTGAGTTAGTTACATGCATTTTATTCACTGTAAATTCTGCACTTTTAATTTGGTCGAATTGGTTCTGGAAAATTCTTAAAGTCCCACTGAGTTTACACTGTTGCTTAAACTGCAGTCTGATCTAAGTTACTGGGAACAACGGTCTGCGACGTGGGACCGAGATACATTGTGTATCATATCAGTCCTGCACACTGACTTGTTCCTGCTATTTTGTCTGAGTTTTGACTGGGGAAGGGGGAGAAGGGATCTGTCGTTTGAGTGACCCCGGTAGGCCGTGTGAGGAGAAGAGGAAACCAGAGGGACACAGAACATGTGAATGAACTAGAATTAATGAGTTCCGATCAACAACTGTTTCTGCTTTTGGGCAATGAAACAATAAAGCCTGGGCGGGGTTTATGATGATATTGGGCATGCGCAGAAATAGGGTTTAGAAGGGAGATCATTTGACTGTGCTGTTGATTATAAAACCTGAGTGGCTTCCCTTCTTTGCTTATCACTGCAGTGTTTCCTCTCTGTAAACTTCCTTAGAATGTTCAAGAAAGAAAAACTTCAGTATACTTTAACTTTATTTAACGAGCAAATCTGTTTATACAGTTGCAATTTTGTTTCCTTTCTTCCTGGGAAGATTATTATTATTATTATTATTATTATTATTATTTTATATAGCGCATATCCATTTTTAAAATGCTCTATGCGCTTTACAGACGAAACCTGTCAACCACAGAGCAGAATGGAGTGCCGGCGAAGCGCTCAACACACTACACTGCTTCTTTCTCTCTCCCTGTCTCGCTCACTCTCTCTCTCTATCTCAGAGCAAATTGTGACGCAGCCTGTTAGGCGCAGTACACAACTCACAACAGTTCACAACTCACAATACAGATAATATTTGAATATTTATTAATAATAACATATATTTAATAATGAATAATAAATTTTGTTGTTGCTGGTGAGGAGATCATATGGATAAATTTTAATCTATTAATTTCAATTTTTGCCCGGGCAGCGGCCTGTTCGGACTGCTCTTTATGATTTCCAACTGCCAAGGTGTCTTTAACGTGCACACGGGCTCTCCGAATTTTTTCGTCCTTATCCGAGAAGACTAGGTACTCGATACTACCCCCCAATAGGATCAGGGACTTGAAAATATGAGAAAAATCCCAATTTCCAACACGCCTGCACTGCCCTGGTTTAGAACCCGGGACCCTTGGCATGAGAGGCGAGCACCTTGCCTCTAGACCACCTTGTCACCCAACAACATCTACATTATCTTTTATCAGGTCTTATTCTTGAGTCTGTTCATACTTTTTCACAGCAACAAATCTTTGATGCTGAATAAATGCATCCTTGAAACAAACCTAAAATATAACATTTTCAAAAATTTTCTGTATTCTTTATGGTATCTCTGAAAGACATGATCATTGATCAAGGATAAGTTTTCATCAAAACAAATTATGTCTAATCATGGGTGAAGGTAAAATGAAATTAGTTTTTCTGAAAACAGTTGTCTGTGGAATCAAAAATCTCGCTAACACTACATGCAACATAAACATATTCTTCTGTTACAGTGTTAGGTAATGGCACAATTTACTTCAGGAGCATGATGACAACAGTTAAGTTTACTATCCAGCCATGCCAGATTTTTCTGTCCAACTTTCACCTGTGATTCTAATTCCTAGTGCCCCCAAATTCTTAAAAAACTGGACGAGGAATGATAAATCTTGCTAAAATAAATGATGTCAGTTGTAGGTAACACTAACACTTAACAGCAAACATATTCAGCTTCTATGGATCAACATGTATGAGGTATGAAATGTTCCTCTCAGCTCTACATACTCTCATAGACATGTACAGATTGAAGATGCAAACAAACTGATTCAATGTTCAATTCAGGCTTTCACTTCCACTAGTTTGTATCCCGCACAATCGACAGAAACCAATCCCCTCCAGCCCACTCATGACAGCAACACTTTCACTTTTTCACATTGCATCGCTGATGTGTTTCACCTTCCCTTCAAATGCTCTTACTGCACAGTACATTAGCAGGCCCTACATGTAAATGTAATTATTCCCTGAAGATGCATAATTTTGGGACAAGTTTGAAAATCCACAAAAAGGTAAGAAATACTAAGGTGTAGGTTATTAAGGGTAGAAAGAAGAAGGAAATACACTGTATATGTTTTGTTCATAAACATACATTGTACAGTGTGCAATACAAAACTTCAATCAGGCTTTGAGCGAGCAGTGTCCAAGATTGGGCAAAGAGTCACTAAACTGTTGCATGTAGCATTCTGATTGGTTGTATAAAATGGGCCACTCATTCATGGCACGAGGTGATGGGAAAAGGTTAGGCCTTCAGAACTGTCACCCAAAACATTAAATAACAAAACAGCTGGTGGAGGCACTCCATAACTCTTTCGTAAAAAAGTCTAAATGAGTAATGCTAAAGCCAAATACATATTATACACGTCTATAAGCAGTTCCCATGGCAAGGGTAAAAATTCTGGAGTGTAAACATTTTCAAGCTTTATAACCAATCCAAAACATTCTTCTAAGCAAAGTCACTCAACAAGTGCTTTGGCTGCAAAAATATTCAGCTCTATGTTTCTATCCATTTCTAGGATAGGGAAAGACCTGTCAAATCAAAAAGCAACAGTCATAAAAAACAAAAACAGAAGAATAAAATTTGATAAGACAGAAACAGTAACTTCAAATTCCAATCAACAGTATCAAGATAACAGTGCCTGCAAAGGTATTTTTTTCTTCATTTTTCTTTTTTCTCCCTCATGGCCTATGTTATTCACTGACTTTCCTCTTGGAAAAAGTTTTGAAAGTCTGCACATTTGTGACATGGACGAGATTTACGGAGGGTAATATTTGGCAAAGTGATTCTTGGAGGCTGCAAAAACTTGAGTGGGGATCATTACAAACACTGCTGCCAACAAGGTAGGCCGAGCTGCCTTTAAAATAAAACCAATTTCAACTGCTTCACCCAGAATGAATTTTCGATTCCTTCTTATTCTTCTGAGCACGGGTCACATTCAGAGCTCTCTTTCTCCTTGTTGCTTCTCTTACAGGGAAAATTCTTCTTGACATGAGCCAGTTTGGGAGATCTGGGAGGTTTGGTTTTGCACAGAACAGATTTTATTGGAGCTTTTTGATCACAGCAAGTGTCTCTCTTGGGCCCATCACCGCAGCTCCCGTCAGACTCCTCGGATCCACCACTACCTGAAGCCAAAAACCTTTCAAGGAAACTTCCCCCCACTGCTTTCCTTGATAGTGGTATGCCACCTGGAGTATCCTTGAACTCATAGTTGCAGTCAGAAATGCCCATTCCTGTGCCAATGCCACCGCCCAGTATGACTGGCCATGGCTTTCTCTTGAAGAGAAGTGCCGAAAACACAATACCCACACCAATGCCACTCACGAATTTAATGAGGGAATTGTACAGACAGCGGTCAATTTTTTCTCCATAAACGTCCTCCGACCTGCGCGTACCTGCCATGTTGGATTGGTGCTAGCAATCCACGGAAAAACTTCAAGTTTTGTTTGACCAATCTAAAATTGCGCAACTTGGGTGTTTCTAGGTTTTTATTTCATAGATTTATCAACAATGTGCCATGGGTGTAATCTGCCTAACCCAGAGTCCACGCGAGCCAGGTTTTAGCCTTATAAATGTTGAGCTTAGAGAGATAAATGTGGAATTCCCAGCCCAACGATATATAAACTACATTTGTGAGCTAAACACTGACAGGTACAATCTTGCTGCTCATAGCATTGAAGTTTGTTTTCCTGGGAGGCAAATGGGAAAAGATAGGCAGAATACATGTGGTTTAAAACATCGCTCTTTTATTTCTCTAACTTTTCTTGGATGGATTGGGCTGTTGAAAAGGATGAGAGGGGTGGGCTGAGACTGAGAGAAAGAACTGAGCTTGGATTTCGGTTATACAAATCAGCACAACATAATACTAAACAAATATGGCTCTCGTGGGCCCAGCAAAGTTTACAGACTACGGAGCTTAATTGATAAGGAAATTAAAGTAATTTTTGTGATTAAATGAGGATAGCTCGTTTAACGCCCTAACGCACGTTATTGATTGGCCTGTCAAATTTTCTGCAGTGTTAGCAAAATTAATACCATGCTGTTGTGGTTTTTTTTTAACATCATTCAAAACTGATCTTGAGATAATTTCGTGATAGCCTGTATTGATTTGAAATCATAAATCTGTTCAATATTTATTTTGTTCAGTAGCTCAGTGGCTGGGGCGCATGAGTTGGGTGCGAAAGGTCTCGAATGTCCCTCGATGTAGGGTCAACCTAATTAGACGAGGGCCCTTGCTTACCTAACTTGATTGACTGTACAGAAAATCTAAGCCACACTAATCAAACCAATTTTGTAGCTATCCCATGTCTACGTATGTTTGTGTTCTGCACACCTCACAAGGCCTGGGCAAATCTGGACCTGGAAATTAGAGTGGTAAATGGATGCAGTGCCGGATTTACCATTAGGCCAAATGGCCTGAAGCCTGGAGCCTCAAAATCTTCGGGGGCCTGGCCACTTCATGCCAGTCTGCATGATATTTTGTGACACGCTTTGCCTTTTCTTACTTATGATGTTACTAGATGACCTACCGGGCACTGCCCAGAATAAACAATCATGTGATTCCCCCCCCCCCCTCTCTCTCTCGTATAATGAAAGTAATAAACTACAGACTTGCTTCAGAACTCATGCGCACCAAAACACTACGCACCAAAACTGAACGCTTGATACGGTTACTTTTTATGACATGCACGGTACTATATATTACGAAACAAACATGCAAAAATACAAATGTTACATAGCAATAAACATTGTCATTTTAAAAAAAATACATGCTTGAAGTAAACGAATTTTAATTATAGCCATCATCTTCCTTATCTCACTTGCCACCTTCCTGCCAAATTTGAGGCCTGAAGAGTGTATAGTTTGGTCAGTTAGTCATGCCAAAGGTTGCAAGTTACTGAAATATATAATAGATAATGTTTCGTAATTTTCCTAGCTTATGTCCTCTCGAGAAGGAATTGCGAAGTGCGGAATTTTAAACACCTATCATCATCATTGGCGTTACTCAAATTGTTTAAAACACATTTCCTTCTTCCCCTAGGCGTGAAAGTGGGGGATTGGGAGGGGCCTCACAGGTAGAATAGCCTAGGACATTTCTTCATCTAAATCCGGCCCTGAGTGGATGGAAATGAAGGAAATGCGAAGGAGAGAGGGATAAGAAGGCTGAGAAGGAAGAGAAACAAAAAGATGGAAGACCAGGGTGGGTCAGTCCTGTTGGGCCCGGTACCCATATGGAAACTCTCGTAAACTCTTGTAAAGTAATGCTTATGTCCCCTTTGACCCCCCCCCCCCTCGATAATTGTCCCAAGACATTCGAGAATGTGACAATGTCAAGGGAAAAAAAAAAGGAATGGAATAAAAAGGGTCTCGAGAAATCGTGGGAACTCGATCAGTGTCAATGTCGCTACCATATGCGTAACATAAGGCTACAAATTTCCCTTCTTTGACGTCAGTGAGAATGGTGACATATTGTGGCGTCTGTGTTAACCAGCATGCACCTTCTTTACCATCTGGCCAGTGAAAATTCAGAACGATCGAGAGTAACCTTGACTTTCTCTTTTCTTCAGACGTGCATTTCATCTGTACACGCTTCCCACGTGAACTCCCCCTCTCCCCCCCCCCCCCCGCCTTTTTCAACATCCTTTCAGGTTCGATGTATTTGCATACTTATTTTTTCTTTGTCGTCAGTCAGCCTTTCTTCCTGTTGCTCTCATTGGCTCCCCACATTAAATCTTTCTAGACTGTGTAAGAAAAGTTTAGACCACACAAAAGCAAAGCCCTGTACAAAAACAAAACATTACACAAATTCTTTCTGGATAAGCACGAGGTGAATTACAATCAAACTACGTGAGTCTATAAATGATTATTTTCAGTCAGTATTCGTCTAAAAACATATGAAAAATTGAATTGGAAAAGTTGGTGTTCACTTAGACATGTAATCTTGGTCATTCCATTGTGGTATAGTCCCTGTCGTGCTGATTTTGATCTTTTGCTATTAGTATTATACCGTACATTTTGGGGCGGTCAGATATTTTATTTCCTACACGTCCTACTGCAGCGTGGAGCAAAAAGACACCGAACAGCGTCGGATACCCCTTCCTTGCCACATTTTTTTTTTTTTACATTTTTACATTTTCAAATTTTATACACAGAAAAATGAGGGGTGGGGAGGAGGATGATTAAGTTGACAACATTATAAGCATTAATGGCTCTTGGCAGGAATGAAATATGACCAGCGTTTATAATTCTGGAATCTGTTTATACATGGACTAGATTTCTTGTCGTGCACTTTAAATGACGTAAAAAACAAATTCCAAGATAAAGCAAAATATCGACAATTACAAAATTTGAACTTTGTCCAACAATCTACAACAACAGGAACATGTTTAGCTTGAAACTGTTCTGCTCCCTCTGCATGTGAAATCTGACGAATGCCGATTTTCAATTATACCAACGGAGAAAACAATATGTCCAGCATATAAAGTGTGCCCGATTTATGTCTCGCTGTTCTGTTATCTATCTTATTGATCTACCTAACCGTTTGTCGACAAGCCTGCAAGACAAACCGCTGACCCTTCCGTCAGTAAAATGTTTCATGATACGTTGTAGTGAATCACGGTAACTGAAACATGCAGTGAGGATGAAATATAAGGCTTGTTGAATACTGGAAAATGTATGCCATCCAGCCATTTCCGTTACCAATGAGCCTGTGAGGCCACCACTTTCTGCTGGTGGACTCCTTTCCCCGGGCATGTCGAGGCTGATTTGTAGTTCAATAACATGAACATTTCGAGAACATGAGTGGATTTGAGGACACCGTTGTCACGACAAATACAGTAAGACTTAGTTAAGAAAATTGTAAACAGAGGAGATCAATTCCTTGGCGTTTTGAAAAATGTCGTCGATGGAGTATTGTTTAAGCATTCTCGCCTGTCATGCCGGGGAGAGGGGTTCGATTTCTCGCTGGGGAGGGTGCTCAGTGAATCAGACCGTGTAATTTTGGAGTTGTGCAAAATTGATATTGTGGGAAAGTGATGATTGTTCATGTGCTCCAACAAACCTACCACACGGGATTTTTGATTGCACAGGAAGTTGATTATTTCACCAAAGCATACGAAATTGTCAGCTCACAGATGCGTTTGGCTGGCATTAAAACAATTTTCTATTGAACTGTTAGAAGGTGTTGATAAATTGTGTTGAACAGGTGCTGTGAAACACATGAGCCAGATCACGTTACCTGAGACGTTCCTCACCTGAGGAAAGACAGATGGCAAACGAGCACAGAATCATCTGTGGAAAAGACTGTACATAATTTCCGCTCTATGTTTAGTTTATTTTGTCCGGTGAAATTCCTTGCAATAGGAATGGAAGTATGAATTCACAGCTTTCGTTTTCAAGAAGGGAAAAGTGTACATTGGCAGAGGTAAAGTGTCATTACTGGCAGAAGTAGAGGTCTTTACGGCTAAATAAGGGGCCACAAATGGAGACAGTAACAGTATGTTGTAACAATATCAGAGCCAAGAATAAACAGCTGTTCATTTACGCAGCTTTCACATCCTTAAGCAAGATTTGGAGAACCAAGGATATATCTCTAAAAACAAAGCTGAGGATATTCAACTCGAACGTGAAGTCAGTCCTGTTGTATGGATGTGAGACTTGGAATGCGTCCCAGGCCTGCATAAAGAGAATCCAAGTTTTCATCAACAGATGTTTGAGGAAGCTACTTAAGATCAGATGGACAGACAAGGTCAGCAATGAAATTGTTTGGAAAAGAACAAGACAGAGCCCAGTCAGAGAGGAAATTGGTAGGAGGCGATGGAGATGGATCGGCCACACTCTCAGGAGGCCAGGAAACAGCATCGCGAAGAAGGTATTGGATTGGAATCCCCAGGGCAAGAGATCAAGAGGAAGGCCGCGCGGAACGTGGAGAAGAGCCAGAGAAAATGATGTGCAACGAAGCGGAAAGACTTGGAATAATGTAAAGAGACTGGCCCATGATAGAGAGGGATGGAAAGTGTTTGTTGGTGGCCTATACCCTGATCCAGGGTGAGAAAGGCAATGATGATGATGATGATTTACCACTGATTGGCATTTGACATAAGAACACTCACAATCAGTTAACATCATTAAATAAATGTCTTTAAGCTTTTCTAAAACGGATAATCAATATCGAATGGAGTGAGATGAATTTACTTTCGAGACCATGTCTGCAGAGTCTATTAATCCAAAAAGGGGGTGAGGTTAAAATTAATGTTTTTAGCCTCAGTGTGTCTTAGAGAATCAGAACGGCTTGTTTTCCTCATTTCCTTAAATCTTAAACACTGTTAATAATTAGATATCTAGATCGTGGGCTTGCCGTACACCTGTTTCCAGCTCAGTATACTGTCACCACGTTCACTCCCTCCACAACAATAGGACACTGGTATTATCCTTATTTATCATCCGTCATCACTGGTTTCGTTTTTCTGTTTTCCTCTTTTCATTACCATCATTATGAAAGCTAAGACAGCAACAATAAAAACAATGAATGAACGGCATGCGCAGTTATAATTTCGTTGTAATTCTGCCCTCCCCCCTCCCGGTCGTGTATCCGTATGTCTCCATGTTTGTTTAGAGAAGGGGGGGGGGGGATATCGCTAGATTTCTCAAATTATTCTCTTGTCCATATCAGACGTGTCTGTTAACTTGTGTTCTGTCAAACTCATGCAACGTATCGCAAAGGTCAGCTCGTCTCTTCCCGACATCCTAGTAGTTTATTACACTGTACTGGATCACGCCATACTGTTTATCTGATTGTGTCACTGCGACTCTTTCCCCATTCGCTGAAACTTTTTTTTTTTTGCCAGAGGAGTGTTGATGAACAGACCCTCTTTTTGCTGCAACGATTCTAAAAAAAAGTTTGTGCGAAGAGCTAGAAGAAATATGAGCAATCGATCATTCTGACAGTTTGGCTTTGAACTAGACCTCAAAACTTAGCCTAAACTCTAAAATAAATTTCAAGAGAAAAACGAAGACCAGTGTGCCAGTGGGGAGAAAATATTTTCCAGCTTTTAAGTCCTAAGCAGATGCCACAGAAGTCACACAGTAGAAGACTGAGGGTTATAAAAGCCGGATGGAAATAGATAGGAGTTTCAGTGTATGTTAGATGTCTGGTTTCATCTGTAGGTCTGAAGTTGATGTCATTGTAAATGCCCACTCGTTCTGACCTACACAGATAACCTCCAACACACAACCATCAACACAGAATGTAATTGCTTACTGTTGGCAAATATTTACCGGGGCAGTGCCATCTGATGGCCCACAGCACTTAGCCTACCAAATAGCCTACCGTTTTCCTTCCTTTTTATCGTGAGCTTTATCTGTCTTAGATCTCTAGAGATTTCAGTTTGTCAGACATTTTAACATTTAAGTAAAACTCCAGAATGCAGGGCATAAATTGTGTTTATGTAGCGGTAACGATAGTGACCGACTTGTGTGGGGCGCGCGTTCTAACTCATTACTTACCCAGTAAACCCAGTGGGCTACAGTTCACAATCCATCAGTTTTCAATATAATATTTAAAATGTGACGCTCTCCTGTGTTAATCTGGGTGATTAACTGATGTGCGCCATAGCACATAAAACTACACACACGTGTACACACTAAGAGGGGAAAAGGGAGAGTCATGTGAGTGAAAGAGAAAGTAAGAGAGGGAGAGAGAGAGAGAGAGAGCGAGAGAGCGAGAGAGAAGGGAAGGGTGAAGATAGGAAGTAATCCAATGAAAATAAAAGAAGAGATTCACTCCTATAGACCGAAGCCGGTGACCGCTGATTAAAAATGAAGTCATTACTTTACCCACCCCACGAGTAATACACATGTAAATGTAGATAACAAAATCTCTCTCCGTGTTCTTCAAGTAAGTAAAACAAAATAAATAGCAACTGATAAATGAACGGATGCAAATCAGCAACCAAAATCCAAGTAAATGAAGCGACTCCTTGTTAGCATGACTGGGCTCTATTTATATCTATCTATCTGTATGTTTGTCCAACACACTGCACACCTCCCTACCTACCTCTCTACCTACTTACTTACCATACTCCCTCTATCTGTTGGCTACCTGTCTGCCTGTCTTGTCTTTCAGCTTCAAAATCTGTAACCATAATTATTCAAAGTCGCAAAATGAAAATCACGCATTTCTTCCGCCCTTACCTCATTTTTTCCCACCGCCAACCTCCCCAACTTTGTCTGTCTGTCTGTTTCTTTGCTTATTTAACTCATCTCCCAATATTCACTACTTACTTCAAACAACAACAAAAATTAAAAAATTGAATGCTTATACAGGGTCCAAAGGCTGGGACCAGCAAATGTGTCCACAAAAATTTGGTGTATAGAAGAGAAATTCTTTGAACTTGATTAGTTCACAAATTTGTTTCCCCAAAAAGGACAAGGCACGCAGCCAGCCGACAGGAGAGGTGCTGAAAATAAATAATGTTATATTGTTTCAAAATCTGGAGGAAGTACGAAAAGGGAACAGGAAACAGCGAAAAAAGAACAAAGTTTAGAGCAACTGCTCGAGCGATTCTCAAATTTATTCTCTTCCAACACCCGTCAAGAATTAGAACGCGCCAAGTTCAAAGACAATGGAAACTGGGGTCGTGTTTTTAATACGGGTCATAAAGAGCAAACCAAATTTCTATTATTTCAAGTTTCTTTAATTTCCATGCCGATGCTGATGCGACATTTTTTCACTTTCCCAACAGTCTGAGAAATGTCTTGAATGGTTGAAAACTTCTGGCCTGGGGTGTATACGGAGCACGCTGACATTTCTACTCACATTAGGTTAGGATGTTCCAGTGTGATGCATATTATTGCAGTCATATACACTTCCAACGGGACTGGCTACGAGGTTATGTGTGTGTGTGGGGGGGGGGGGGAGGGGAGGAATGGGGTATTTCTCCCCCCCTCCCCCTATAACAACCTTATCATACGTCATAATATTTATTCTCCTGCGTTTTACTTTTCTGTCTTTCTTCCGTACCTGTCTCTCATGACAATAAATGTTCTTTCCAATCGTCTTTTCATTTCAGACTCTCTTTGTCACTTTTATCCCTTACTCTGTCTTTCTTTTAATTCAATTCATTCCTTTCTCTCTTTTTTTAGTTATTTTCTCAATTTTTGAATAAAAAATATTTCGTTCAGTTTTTCTCTCATTCCGACCCTTTCTTTCTTTCTTCCTTCTTTTCTCCCAGTTCCTTTCTCCATTCCTACTGCATTTCAGTTTTGTTCTCATTTCATTTCATTTTCTTTCTCTCTCACTGGCTCTCTATCTCCCTCTCACTTTTCGTTTGTCACTGTTTGCGCTTGACCTCTTTCTAAGTCAATTCATATGTATCTAGCTTTCTACTAATAGCTTTTCATTTTGTCTTCCCTCTCCCCTCCTTTTCTTCTTTTTATCTATCATTGCCTATGCAACTCAGTCTTTTCTTTCTTCCCATCCTTCACTTGTTCATCCCCGCCCCCTGTACTGATAGGCCTCCACGGAGATATTGCCATGACTGTAACCCCAGAACAACACCCGTGTATGCGACAAACCCCCGGAGAGAAAACACATAACATTACACATATGCCTTACATTGACATATTCAGGCAGTAGAATGCTGTTGCTAGAAATCTGAATGGACGCGACCTTTTCGTGTTTATAAGAACCTGTTCCCTCCTTATTATCTACGAGGATATAAAACTCTTAACTGCCGATTTCTGCTGTCTGGGTTGCATCATTGGCCGCTCCTTGGTCTATCAGACACCTCATACAACCCTTTCTCACGCGCACTTCAATAGTTTCACGTGCAGACATCATGCCAGGAGTTGGTGGTAGAGCGGGAAAGAAAAAGTCAAAGATAAATCATGCTATCTGGAGAGAAATACTTGTAAGCAATAAGACATTCACAGCAGTTGCTGTGGATTTTCGCTTGCCGAGTCAGGTGGCAGGCAGGTAGAAACCGAAGACACAGAATACTGAAATGAACCATTCTTTCTTCCATTTTTTACAGGAAGCGCATATGGACATGTAGTACGGATATGGACAGTGCATATCCATACAACGCACACAATTCGATGACGTAGAACACACCGGAATACTATATTACTGACCTTGTTAATTTGCATAGTTTTTAAAAATATGAATCGGCTTAGTAGCAAAACAATCCGACTTCTGCTCGGAGATTGCGTGATCTGCGCTAATAATATACTTGAGTGTACGTCGATCACCAATGGCTACCCTAATCCCTTTTCGCCTGATTAGTCAATCTGACTACCGCTCATTGATACAAGTTTCAAGTTTCAAGTTTAGTTTATTATAGGCCTGGCGGCCAATTCAAAAACACACAAGAATCATGTGAACAATCTTAGAAAACATTAAACAAACAAACAAACAGACAAAATGCATGGTCGTTCACTCTCTCCGCTCCCTGCAGCATTTATACACTTAGTCATTACAGTATACAATCAAATACAGCTTGTAATTGCCAGCAACAGTCATCATACAAACTGACTAGATCTAGACCCTCACGCCCCCAGGTCCATATGACTATTCCATGTGTTGTCACTTTAAATCCGTGAACACCATACCGAGTTTTGTTTCAAAAAAACCTTCACCAGTTGCGCTTTTTGGTAAACATGTTGTACGGATATGCACTGTCCATATCCATAAAACAAGTTGTACGGATATACACTTCCTTTCTTATATCCACAAATTGAGCGCGTATAAATCAGGTGAGTACTCGTCTTTTTCGTTCAATTATGAAGGGGTGTGATGGGCGTTGTTGTATTGTTGACACTGATTATACGAGCGCAAATTGACGGACGGAAGTTGGTGAGTTGATTCGTCTCCGTATTCTGCGCCTCGGCAGAAATGGTTGTCATGTCTTATGTGAAGAGTTGTCAAAAACGCCGGAGACATTGGTTTCTTCAACAGTTTCACGTGACCACCGGGAGAATCCCAGCATCGCTCACTAATTTCGTGCATTTAAAGGGCTACTGTTTTATTCCACTAAAGAAAGGACTGGTGTCTGGCATCAGACTATCAGTAAAGGGCGCTTATTCACCTTAGCGGAAAAACTCTTAATATTATATTTCCCACTTCCTGTCTTATTCTGCCTATTCAAGCGTCCCCACAGTCTCACATTGACGTTGATGGGCAAAGGTTTCTATGAAGCTTCTGTGTATATACTGGTAACTTCAGTAAGATATGAATTTAAGAACAACAACCATGAAATGCAAATCAGTCAGTTAATTTTTCAACTTTTAGCCGCTGTAACCTTAACGTTGTTGAATTTGGAGATCTCTACCATCTCAACGGACTGTAATCTTAAAAGATTTAATTTTGTAAAACTTCTCTTTTATCAAAACGTCATTTTTCGTCTTGGAGCGCAACTGGCGTTATTACTGGAAGTGTAAGAGGTCTGAAATATATAACTACTGGTAGGTGAGAATCAGACTAGTAAAAACAGGGAGAGGAGGCAGAACGATAAAGATGAAGAAGTGGTAATACACTGGCAATGGTAGTAGTAGTAGTAGTAGAAGTAGTAGTAGTAGTAGTAGCTATGATGGGGTTGCAGTAGGGCTTGGTACAAAATTAAAATGTAGAAAAAGAGGTCGTATTAAGGTGGTCCTTTACGGAGTACTAAAGAGTGGTAGTAAGTTAATAGTGTAAGTGGTCGTTGTAGAAGTGGAATCAGTCGTAGGAGCACAGCTGCAGCTATCGCTACAGTAATACGACTGTTAACATTGCTCAAATTTATGCTTATAATATAGTGGATACGGAAGTGGTAATCACAGTAGTTGTGACAGAAGTGGAGAATAAGAGGGAGAGAGAGAGAGAGAGAGAGAGAGAGAGAGAGAGAGCTCAGGAAGGAATCACAAAGTCGTCCCAGTGTAAATAATTCACTATAGAATTATCCCTCAGCCAGTCGTCATATAAAGAACATTATTTCACAAGTCAAGACTGGAGGCGCCAAGTTTGTATAACATCGTCTACCTCTAGGCCTACATAGGCCTATAAGCACAGAAGTAGCGGGCATCCCCAATAAACATCTTTTTGTGCGTGGTTATTCACTTACCTTAGTTTCTCTGTGTCGGAAGTACTTTGGATTTATTATTGGTGATTCATGGGAAGATATTTTGTATTCTTATGTGAGCAAATCTCTGAAGCTGAGAAATTGACAGACGCCAAAATCTCTAATAATCGTTCTTTCAAACGATTCTCATAAAAAGGAAGGCATTCATAGGCATGAGTGGGATTTGTCTGAGAGAGAGAGAGAGAGAGAGAGAGAGAGAGAGAGAGAGAGAGAGAGAGAGAGAGAGAGAGAGAGAGAGAGAGAGAGCGAGAGAGAGAGAGAAAGACAGAGAAAGAGCGAGAGAGCGAGAGAGAGAGAGTGTGTGTGTATGTGTGTTAGTGAGAGAGTTGATGTATGTATGTATGTGAGACAGAGAAAGAGAGAGAGAGAGAATGAATAATAATAATAATAAGAAAACATCAATACTAAATCAAATACAGATGTGGTGATCATACCGACGTGTCTGTCTGCGCGCCAGGTAAGTACTATTCTGCAAACTGATCATTTAAGAATCCCCACAACACTTGCTCAGCGAGTAATTATGTCCTATAGTATAATGCCTGTGTGTGACACTGTGTGTTTGTATGCCTCCTCCCGTGCTATTCCCATTATTGGGATGTGATGTTGAATTCTGGCGGTTGAGGACTGAGGGTCGGGGTTGGGTGAGGGTGGGGGAGGGGAGAACTGAACTGGTATCGAGAGGCAGATGTCGATGATGTACTTATTGAAAATGACATTGATACTTTATCTCGACATTCATAATCTTATCCTATTCCTGTGCTCTCAGTATGTCAAATGTATGTGCTCTTGTGTGTCTGCGTGTGCGTGTGTTTATCCATAATGTGTATGTGGCTGTGGAAATGTATAAATGGCATTTTTGATTTAGCTAGAGGCAACTTCTCTGCATGGTCTACAGTGTTCTCTTATATAATCTAAAATGCACCTGCATTACATCTGGGCATCATATCAGCAAAACTCAGACACAGAGGTCAACATACTCAGCGTAAATTTTCACAAACTAAAACCAAGCCAAGTCACATAAGCACACAAACACATCCAATACATTCACAAATTCGTTTTTGCTCAAAGATTTTCCTCCGTGGACGTTGTTTAGTGTTTGAGATGGTCAAGGGAGTTGGACAGTCTTCAAATAATAATGCTGATGATGGTGATGTTCACCGTCGTCAACAACAACAACTAGAGTAGCAAGAAGGGCAGATGTAGCAGCCACCATTACAGTAATAACAACAACTGGATCAACCACTAAGGTGGAAGTAGAAGGAGGTTAGAATGTACCTCCAAATATCATATTTCTGTAGAGGTTAGAGCGAGGGCGGTAGTGATTAGCGGCTACATAATGGCAACATCAGCCTGCACGTACATGCAGCTCTATTTGCTGATTCTTCACTGATCGCCATTTTGTACACATACAGTGAGGTATTGGGATACGATGTAAAATTTTAATGTGTTCCGTATTTCTAACAAAGCTGGCATTTTCTTAAATAAACGCTTTCAGTAATCGCTTTCTGCTTCCGGGATCCCCGATTCTCACACAACACGGGCTAACGTTTATTAGTTCTCTCCGCTAGACAACGCACGGGCTGTATTCCCTAGAACTGGGCCACCTTTCGTTTTATCATATTAGATTATCATCTTCTTGATCTGGAAGTCTGGGAGAAAAACGGCGTACGAAGTTGTTATTTTTGTATAGCGCGAGCAGATATTTGGAATTCTTGTGTATACTACTTTCTTTTTTTTCCTTCCGTTGTCACGCTGTTCCATGCATTTTGCATTCAACACGGCAGCTTCTTTTTCGTGGATTTCTTTTTTTGAAACATAAAAATGCAATTCTGAGTAGGCAATGTATTACTTTCACGTGTGAGATACGGGATGTCTTGAAATGAGATTATTAGGTTCTCATTTTCCTCAGGAATGATTGTCGCTCCTCTCTATCCACCACAGATCTGCTTTCAAAGAGAAACTTATCTGTGCAGTTACATATGGAACGCTGTTTTTATAGGAAATATCGTGGAAATGTGGAATCATTTATGGCATTTTTTAAAACACATTTCTTCTCCGACCATCTGAGACGACATGGTAGAGTTCAGTATGATAAATGTCTGAACAAGAACTTGAAACCATCTTCAGTTTGTCAGCGAGTGTTATAAAATTCTCCGATTTTGAGAAGGCGAACGATCAAATTGCAGACTTCCCGTTTGGGTGCCGCCATCACAATGACATCGCCTCGACAAAAACTTCTCTGACCGGTGGAAAATCCCGCGTAAAAATTAGTGCCTTTACACCAATACTTCTTGCGAAAACAATTTCAATTATACATTTGGGCGTTTGTTTGTCCTCGATTGAAGGAACGATGTGCCGATACTCTAGTCATTGCCCCTCCATCTACAGAGGGCGTAAATCTGTGAGAGCTTTCAACCGTCCACAGAACTGACAGTTACAACACGCAGCATTATCTGGTTATTCCCTCAGCGTCTGTGAAACCATGATTGTGTTACAAAGGCCTGTCACTCAGTTAGATTGTCTTTGATTAGATCGGTTTGGGATTGTTGGCGGACACAGCATGTCGTAATCCAAAATCTTTAGTTTTTGACTTAGTTCTTGCTAAAGTTAGGAGGTTTGTTGCGTAATTTCATCGTAATGAATATAGATAAACTTGACACGTTTGACACTGTTCGGGGCATGGCCTGTAATAGCCTTGGCATTAGGTTTGACATATCTTACATTTTATCGTCAGTATTTATGTTTCTTGTTCCTTTTTTACTTAAGTGCCACACATTTCTTTCTGCTTCCAGAAGTTATACATTATTTTTAATGATCTTAATTGAAGATGATAGCGGGGAGCTGAATGTGAAAATAGGATGAAATGAAATGGGACTGTCGTTATGAGCTAGGAGTCACGTACGCATGCATGAGTAAAGCAATCTCGGGCCCGGCCAAAGCTGGTCATGGGTTAACTAGGACACGGGATGAAAAATAATTTGCCATGAAGTGTCAATTCACCTTTGCCATATGCCCTTCCCCACAGTGGCATGAAGTGAATGTGAACACAGATGGGTTTTGTGCGATCATATTAAATATAGAGCGTTGGCATTTTGAAATACCAAACCCCTTGCAAAGGTTCTGTCCTGTTCCACTTAATGGTCTGTCTTATTGCTGCGAGCTCTCAGCTTTCACCACATTTGTTCATTCAGTGTATTTCAATGTTCACTAAGGTATCATTCTATTGTAGTCGATTAAAACTGTAATAAGCGGTGCCTTTGGGATAATATTTCTGATTGTATTGACTTACACATGTCCTGCGCATTTCGCTAGGGTAAATCCCAACTTTCTAAAAATAACAGGCTTTATGTGTAGTCCTGGGTGTGGATGTCAGGTCTGGTCAGACCCGTGCGATTCCTCTTTTGTATGCAAACATCTGAATCAATAAAATGATTTTCAATCCTAAAAACTCAAGGAATGTACAATATAAAAGTAATCTGTTCAACGTGATAGAATGGTAATTTTTTCTATCTCTTGGCAAGAGAACAACGCATTAATCTCCTTTGGACACAAACACCAAACTCTTACTACCGTGAACGGAATGGCGTCATATCTCTCCCACTACCACAACCCTCTTCGACCATATTATCATCATCATCATCATCATCATTGCCATTATCATTATCACAAATGCCTTTTACACCGGTATTGCTATAATCGACATCTTCAGTATTATCATTAGCATCATCACCATCGCTGTCATCATTTTCATGACCTTTACCACTTTCCCGACCACAGACATCACCACCAACACCGTCATCCTTACCGTCATCACCACAGTAATTCTGAGAATGTACGTCCGTGAAGCCTACCAGTGGAGTTTTGCGTGTTTATGTGTCTAATCATGGCGGAGTATACTTTTCTGTAGGATGGGCTAAGGACAAATGAACTGGTTACAGGCCAAGCCATGAATTCATGCTGTCCACTCCTCTAGTTGACGTCATTGATACATTTATACAGATAATGAGCGAGTTAATCCTTACATGCAATAATTTTTAATCCCATGTAGGCCTACGTAAGACAGTCTTTCAGGCTGGGAGAATTTTAATGGAAATATTTACACAGTATGCATGCTGATACAAACAACAACAACAACAACTATATTTTTTTTATTATTATCATTTTTCAAATGATTATATTCATAGCCATTATAATTACAAGTAAAATTAGGTCTGGCCTAATAGATGAGTTGTTTATTGGGCACAGAACGCAATAATGATTCCTTATAAAACATTTAATTTTCCTATCGTCACACAAAGCGGGCCTTTGATGTTTTTCACAATCATTAAGGATCTGTATCGGTGCCATTTTGAATTTTAAAAACCCGAGCAATGCACAATAATTATAAAATTAATCTGCTCAACGTGATAGAGCGGTAATTTTCTCTTCACAATGTATCATATTTAATCTCAATCCTATTTATCCAGAATCACAAGGGATTCAAAATGCCACTATTTTGATCATGAACAGAAGTGAGAGAAGGTTACGGAACGTGCTCCCACAACGCCAAAGCATTAAATTATTTTGTTTTCATTCGGCCTTTTAAGATATAGTGTAAACCATATTTTCTTATCGCCGCCAGAATTTGACTTTGGCTACCGTGATCAGGATATCCTAGCCAGAAAAAAAAAAGGAGCCAAACAAGAATGGCGTGGACCACAATTATGCGCTTCACAATGAATCAAGCCATAGCATCGAAAGAATTTATTTTGATATTGACTCTTCGGCATGCAGTGATGGCGTGTTATGTACTACTTTATATGAGTAACTTTTTTTTTTTTTTTTTACAACCTCCACTAGAACCCGTTTCCTCCTATCTTCCCCTCCGTCTATCTCACAAGCGCACGCACGTTCATACATTCAAGTACCCCCACTGCCCGAACCATGGACTTCACAACTTTTGATTGTCACTCACCCTCAAACCAACTGTTCATTGTTTCCCTACCATCCTTAACTTGATTTATGAACTCTGAAGTCTGGGCTTTCCACTACCCACCTTTCTCTCTCTCTCTCTCTCCGGTGTGAACCTTTTTGAACCAACAAAATCTGCCAAGCAAGTTCAAGAAGAATTCGCTTCAAGGAAAGTCTAGGTTAAAGTGTCACGGTGTAGCGTTTCCAGACAGTGCACAAACCTTTTTTTTTTTCCCTTAACTTTCTGTAGTTGCAACAATCCTGGTGGGTCGGTATAGCTATTCACAGATAAAGCACACGTGATGAAGAGAATATGGCCATTATTATCATCTCCCCCGCCCCACCCCATCTCTCTCCCTCAACCTCCTTCGCCTTCCCATCCCGTATTTTCTACCCCTCCACACGCCTAACGACACCCTTGCAGATAAAACCTTTTTGCTGAATGATGCCTGGGAAGATAATGCATTTATACACTGACAGTTCTCTCCTGCACCCCTCCCATTTCCAGGTCAAACGCTCTAATTCTTTCCGACTTGAACCATGTACATAAATTTATTTATTTAATGGCCAAAGTGATACTCCTCCCCATCGCCTGGTTTTTTCCCCCCACTTTTTCTCTATTTTTCCTACACATATTTAGTTCTTCAAATTTTCACCTTGATTTGTCTTTCTCACAGCTCCTAATATTTTATTAATTTCAATACTTGATTACTGGTACTCACCGTTCTCTGGGTGTAATCTCAGCGACTCCCCATTCTATCAAAATTAAGAATCCAACTGCCATACTTTCAAGCAAGAAAAACTCAGGTTAAAATTGCTCTTCTGTCTATCCTTTCTCTCACTCCCCAGCAAATATCTATCTATATAGATCTATATTATATTACGTTTTTATATTTGTATAAATGAAACTCTTGGGAAAGCCAGATTGTGGGAGATGCTCGGAGATGTACGGTAGTCAAACAATTCTAAAGGCAAACACATTTTCTGACCGAATGGAATTTTCATACCATGGCAAGTTGACTTGATTTCTTTTGTATTAACGTCTTATCCCTGTCTGTCTGTTTGTCATCTGATTGAAACCATTTGGAGAAGTCTGCATGGGCTACTTCACAGCCAATCCGCGTTTTGTTTTCCTGCCCAGCATAGGTTTCGCTCGTTCCCACTGCCCCCTTCTCTCCTTCTCTGCTCTGGAGCTCCAGCAATACATGTTTTTTCATCACCGATAATTATCTCAACAACTGTGGAAGAGAAAAACGAGACCTCGACAGACAGGGGGGAGAGAGAGAGAGAGAGAGAGAGAGAGAGAGAGAGAGAGAGAGAGAGAGAGAGAGAGAGAGAGAGAGAGAGGTAAATGTAGGCAGTCCTTGTCTGTTCTAACATTGGCCTGCGTTTGCCATCAAGAATCTGCTCACTCTGATTGTTTTCTACCACTTTCGGCCCTGCACCATCTTGTGTCTACGCATAGTTAGCAGGCGTGTGTGCCAGGTAGAGTGTGAAGGCAAAGGTTCTCAGACTGTGTAAGTGATGGCTTTTCTTTTCCCCATTTCGTCACCACCTGCGTTTGCAACGTATCGACTCAGACATCTACTACCCACTGCCTACCCATCCACATTTCCAGTTATCTCCATGTACTTAGCTCGTCTTCCCCCCCCCCCCGCCCTCCAGCTAACAATGTGGCTATCCATTTAATTTATTCATCTTCCTACGTCCTTGTACATCTATCTATCTATCTATCTATCTATCTATCTATCTATCTATCTATCTATCTATCTATCTATCTATCTATCTATCTATCTATCTATCTATCTATCTATCTATCTATCTATCTGTCTGTAGATGTCTGAAGGCCCACCTGTCTGCATGGGCACCACCTTCCCTCCCTCCCTACCTGTCTACTTACCTACCTACCTCCCTCCTTACCTACCTACCTACCTATCTACCTACCTACCTATCTACCCACCTACCTACCTACCTACCTATCTACTTACATACCAACTTATCTACCTACCTACCTATCTACCTACCGACCTGCTTATCTCCCTACCTACCTACCTATCTACCTACCTACCTATCTACCTACCTACCTTACTTATCTACCCACCTATCTACCTACCTACCTATCTACCTACCTACCTTACTTACCTACCTACCTACATACCTACTTGCCTACCTACCTACCTACCTACCTGCCTACCTACCTACCTACCTACCTACCTATCTACCTACCTACCTTACTTATCTACCTACCTACCTACCTGCCTACCTACCTACCTGCCTACCTACCTACCTACCTACCTACCTACCTACCTACCTACCTGCCTGCCTGCCTGCCTACCTACCTACCTGCCTGCCTGCCTGCCTGCCTACCTGCCTACCTACCTACCTACCTACCTACCTACCTACCTACCTACCTACCTATCTACCTACCTACCTACCTACCTACCTACCTACCTACCTACCTACCTACCTACCTATCTACCTACCTACCTACCTACCTATCTACCTACCTACCTACCTCATGAAATATCATAAAAACCACAGAAAAACTGTGGGGTCGCAGCAGGGCTATATGCAAAGTCAAAATTGGACAAAAAGAAAAGTTTGCTTTGTATTGTTTGGGTTTTATTTCTCACGCGGGGCTTTGCAACATACAACCTTTTCTTTTTGCCCAATTATGACTACCTACCTACCCACCTATCAACCTACCTATTTACCAACTCATCTACCTATCTACCAACCTCCCTACCAATCTAACTACCTACCTATCTATCTATCTACCTACCTACCTATCTACCTACCTCCATACCTACCTACCTACTTACCTACCACCAGCACGACGAACAACGTTACAGCAACATTCAATTTAAAGAAATCACGGCTAGTAGTGTTAGATAAACAAATTTTGTGCAAGACCAAAGATAAAGCAAACAATTTCTGGGAATAAAATAATATAGTTGAGCTTTTCATAAATTTACAACACAAATTGCATTTGTAGAAAATCAAACAAACTGATAATCGCCCATGTTAATCTTCAGACAGAAAGTGAATTGATTGGATAGATCCGTCTGTCAGCTGCACCTGGACAAAACACAAAAAACAAACACTTAATAGTTCAATATTTTATACCAGGGTTGGAAATCTTCACTGTAGGTGTTGAAAGTTATAGGACAAAAGAAATAAGCCATTTCTGTACATTGACAACAGCGCGTTTATGAAATCATTTTGATATTTAAAACAGCAACAACAACCTTTTGAGTCTGTGTATTTATTTTAAGTGATGCAGGTGGATCCGAAGAAGTCGTGATTTTACCACGAACAAAGCAACAGCTACAAATGAAATAAAACAAAATAGAGTAAAATAAAGTTGTCTGTGATTTCATAGCTAAAAATCAAATTCCATGCCATTAAATGATGCAAAGTTTTCAGAGTTTTAAATATATTGTGGTCTGTGTGTAGTGTCTGTTTATAGCGATTATACCTCTTGGGCAGCATGTGTGTGCTGATTATGGGGTGTGTTTAATTATTCTGTGTGGGTGTGTGTGGGTGTGTAGGTTGGTTTTACTGTACAGAAGGAAGAGTCCGTGTTTATTGTGTATGTGTGTATTTTTATTATAATATCGATGTAGATTTATTACACGCCCGTTGCTTGTTTATCGCACACGTGCATGTAATATCTGAACAGATAGTTGCTGCTGGTGTTTGCCAAGTTAAGACTAGCCCGACCTATCTTTCTCCGCAAGAGGAGAAATGATGGATCATATTGTGGAATGATGCATACAATTTCTCCATCTGCTTTTCTTAAAATAATTATTTAGTCATAAGGAAATTTTATCCCAAGAATATTACAAAAATAATTATAGAGTATAATATGAAGACTGAAAGAAACTGACAGTGAAAATAACCAATATTAAAGTTAATATCATCCTGAAGAATCTGCTGACTACACTAAATAATAAATTCATTCCAGGTGCAATAATTGTTGGGCCAGTAGAAAACAAAACTGTATATTATGACGGTATTATTTCTATTACATGCCAACACCAACAAGGCTTCATTGAGACCAATAATTGGTTATACCGTTATGCAGGTTAATATACCTCGTTTTATCGCCATTTACCTTCACTGTTACTATTACAACATTGCTATTATCATTCTCTCTTTAAATACGATTATTGTTGGCTGAGGTTTTTACACACACACACACACACACACGCACACACACACACACACACACACACACACACACACACACACACACACACACACAAAAGTTTGCAGTCAAAGCGCATTCATGAACTTACAATGCGAGCGTGTGTAATCATTTGATAGTATTTAAATCTCCAACAAAATCCTAAAGTTTTTCTGTCAGTCATCTGGTTATACAAGTAACTCATTTTGAAACAATTCATAGTTAAGTCTGTCACAAATCCCAGACTGGGAGATGTAATAATTACGACAGGACAACAATCACGAACGAACAAGTATAACACTTAACAGAACAACCAAACAGACTCACACATTTATTATATATAAAGATAAGATATCTGTGCAATTACATACATTACATTACTCAATTCAAATACCATTCAATGGTCAGTATTCCCAACATTCATTCTTCTCCGGGTCCACAACCCGGTAGTTACTTCCTAACTATGCTCTGGCCTCAGCCTCACATCCATATATATACTACTTGCTGGCCTCTCTTATTGGCTCCTGCTCAACCTAATCTCCGTATCTCACTCTCCCCTCGAGGTCTTAATAGCACATTAATATTTCAATAGCACATTAATATTTCAATAGCTCATTAGTATCTCAATAGCACAGTAACATCTTAATAGCACATTAACATTTCAATAACAACGTCCCTGTCTGTGGCCAGACTGCCACGACTCATGTGCTCCCGCTGTCCTGCGCGACAGCTTCACTCAGGCAGGCCTGTGGGTAGCCTTCTGCCCAACCCAAGCAATTCCTTATGCTGGCCTTGTGCTAGTCTCTTCACTACGGGTAGCCTCACGGCCCGATCCCGGCACAAGTCCGCTCACCGCGGGTGGCTTCTCTGCCCGACCCCGGCACCTATAGAAATAACATTACATCTGTATAACACCATACAATTACTATCCACTTCACCACTCATTACGAACCATCAAGCGTACACACAATAGTCCACATTTCACTCATCACACATCTGCACTTCTTTACGGTAACACACTTCCACCGTATTACACAGTACTCAGACTCGCTACGAATCCATGATCCTAACTTACATCTATCGCTCATTGCGCACATCTCTATACACAGTAATCAATGACTTTCACATTCCTCACATATAACTTATTTACATCATGGTCATAGGAGAACATAGTATATCAATCACCATAATTATCAATCATAGTTCATAGTCATCACTGGAAAACACACAATCTCCCGACTGCTTTCTCACGTCTGTCTCCTTGGACTTCTTAACTTGCAGTGATCTGACTATTCAGATTTTGCCTCTACTACGCCTCAACTTCACTCACAACATGCACGCTTCAAGTCCCTTCCCCGCACTTATCGACCCTCGCTCACTCGCTCGTGACAAAGTCGGACATGACAAGACTGCAAAGTCGCTCTTTCCTACAGTTTGTACATGAGCAATGGCGCTGTCACCCATGACAGAGATCGCTCATTGTGCATATAGACTCAGCTCATCAGATTCACAGCCTTGTAAATCTTGCCGCTGGATTTGAAAAGTGTGATGTCTATTTTCTGAAGTCTATTTCTAGATAATTGCTATATATTAAACCACGTGATTCAGTTAAGAAAGGCTACGATATTATAGCAAGAACAACGAAAGCACTTTTGTTATTATTTTTTTTCTTGTATTTTGTATGCTTCTTTGACCCAATTTAGGAGTTTGCCTTGGTGTTATTACAGCCCAGTTACAACTGGAACAGACACATCGTCGATATAGTGCAGCGCCGGTAGGCAGGGTTTTTTTTTTTTCGGGAGGAGGGGGGAGGGGAGGGATTAGTTTTTCTTTAATTTTGCCCGGGCAACTGCCTTGGTAGGCCTGCTCTTCTTGACTTCCGACTACCAAGGTATCTTTAACGTGCACACGTGCCATCTGAGTTTTTCGTCCTTATCCGAGAAGACTGGGTGCTCGATTCTACCAAAGGATCACGGACAGGAATATATGAAAAAAAATCCCCAAATTCCAGCATGCCTGCACCGAACGGGAATCGAACCCAATACCTTCGGCATGAGAGGCGAACACCTTGCCTCTAGACCAATGTTTCCCCTATCGTCACCGTTACTACCATCACCACCAACCACCATCACTACCACCACTCAACAATAACAGTGGTTACCATCTCATCACAGCATAGAACATCATTAGAAAGTATCTTAACTTTCATGATTTCTATTTCCCGTTACAGACGTCTAAACAGATTGCGCGACACCTTGTACATATAACTTGGGAACTACTGACAGGCTACCAAAAGAGGTGTAGGTGCGCCACGTCCCGCGTGAGTGAGTGGAGTGGTTTCCCCTAGGAGCAGAAACTGAACTCGGTTATCTGAGCACCCTTCCCCCCTTTGTCCCATCTATACGGCCGGGGGAGTCTCTGTGTTACGTATACCAACCCTCACAAAACAGGGATAAGCACTTACCTCGTGTCAACGGGACCGGTCGCCAGGTAAGCATTAGAATTGTTCTCCGCTAGTAATTACCTCTCTAGTGGGCAACTGTTGCAGATGTTTGTTTACTTACTATTGGCGTTCATATTTTAAATTATTCTTCATTGTTTCCGTGGCCGATGTTGTCATGCATATTTCATTGTAGCTGATGCTATCGCTACTACTACTATTACTAAAGAACTACGACAACATTACTACTACTACTACTACTACTACTATTGCTAAAGAACTACTACTACTACTACTACAACTACTACTACTACACTACTGCTACTACTACCACTACTACTGCTACTACTATGAACTTTAAAATTATTATACTATTATCAGCTTTATAATTTTTCTTTCTAATTCATTTGTGGCTTGTGGAAATGTTTTGTGTATTGTTTCTGATGCAGGGCTGTGCAACACACAACTGTTTTGCCATGTTGTATCTTTGCTCCAACGCTGCTGTGACCCCGCAGATTTTCGCTCTCTCTTTCTTAAAAAAAAAAAAACATACTACCGAAATAATACACGACCGCCATCACCACCACCTCTATCATCACTGCTACGCTACAGGTACTTCAACTATGATCACCACTGTTACCATCATAACTACTCCCAATATTGCATTTTTTATCACCGCTCTTGTATAATACTATAAGAAATACCAGTGCCATAAAAAAAAAATAATTAAAATACCGATATTTTCTGCTGCGTGACCGTTGGTATTCCCATTGCTACACCAACCACAGCTACCACCGTCATCACAATTATCTGTTTCTATACTTTTATCTCAATTACTATCACAGCTTTTTGTTTATTATTTATTACCTCTGAGTTTACAGCTTATGTTACTACTGCCACTTCTACCACTACAACTGCGTCAATTACTGATATTCCTTCTACTACCAACTTCGCTAATGTTACTACTACTGCACGCCTGTTTCTCTGCAACTGCTTCTGCAACTACTACTACTACTTCCTCTACAATTAATTAATTACCATGTGTTCTGGTCATACTACCACGATTACAGCTACCACGATCACTGCCACCATTACATCTATTAAGTCAATTGTCATTTCTACTACTACTACTATTGCTCCCTGCTATGAGTATTACCATTACATCATTAAGCAGTCACTAACCCTGCAACCACCACTGTTGCTAAACCTACCGCTCTCAAGAGGTCACGCTAACATTTTCAATAAAACTCCTGACAGTACGTCAGCGATTTCTGAAAAAGATCACACTTACTGCTCATCACTTCCTTATCCTACCTGTTGTTACACTAGGCATGCGTATGTGTGTGTGTGTGCATGTATGCATGTTGTGTATGTGTCTTGTGTGTGTGTATACATGTAAAAAGTTTAGCCAGTAACTCAATCTTATAATAATAACAACATGCAGTTTCTGAGCCGCCAGAAAAATGACAACGCCCGAAAGATTGGTGCGTGAAAAAATGGCAGAAAAGGAGGTTTTTCTATTTTATTTGTGCAAGTCGACAGGTCAAGATAACCTTGGCTTTTTACCGGAAACAGGTTAGTGTAAATTTATCAGCAAACATCCTTTTCCCTAGGCAGGCAAATAACCCTATCACTCAACTTGAATTCGTGTAAGCTTGAAGAACAGTCTGACAGGTTCCTAATGAAACTCGTCAAGCGTCAGATTACTGAAGATTTTAGGGTGATAACTTTTCTGATGAACTCGAGCGCACTCGGTCCGCTGTGTACGGCGAGACCTCCTTGTCTGTTTTGCATGGTCAGCGTGATTTTTGGATTATATTTCTTTCTTTCTGTCCGTCTTGGACATTCCTTCCTTCCTCCCACCTCCTCTTCTATTCTTTCACTCTCCATTCTTTTTTTTTTCTTCCTGTCTTTTCACCCATTAATTCTCTTGCGGGCGTCATACATACTTGGCACTCTTTACTGATATGTAAAGACATATTATAAGTTCGTTCCAAAATTCATGACCATGGCAATTGTCTTATATCTTTTAAACTGTCTGTTTGACTAAAGTAAAAATTTGTATGCAGGTTTAGGATATCCATGACGTTAAACAATATTTTTTGCACCCCTAAAAGACCAGCAGTTTTAAAATTTGTCTCTTAACGCTATATAAAATACTACAGCAACACACTGAGTAGAATATTAGATAGTTTACACTACTAAATTTTCTCAATTTGTGCTGACTCACTCCAAATGAACGGAAATCATGAATGTCGGGAACCAAAACACTTGTAATTACAATGAAATCCCCTACGTTCAGAATGTGTGCACCAAGAAAAACGTGCCTTCCGTTCAATAACTTATGAGGTCACGCTGACGCACCATTGATATACAACAGTTGAATCTTTCAGTGGCGTTTTTCTTCAATCCGTTGAAACTCGTATTTTTCATTATCAATCGCACTATAATATATTTCACTATTATGACGTTGAAGTACAAATTTACTACAGTTAGAAGTATTGCTTTGAAATTGTTCCGATATTTCACACGAGAAACAAGACGTGGCTGTCTTTATGTTGACATCAATGACCTATTTAAAGGACTCGACATGCTTTGGGAATTGGTCTAAAGTCTCTCAAAAGATGGTTGCAGGAATCAGACATTGCGTCCACCCCGTCGAAAAGAGGAAGAAAGGAGAAGATAGATGATTTTGATAAGGACGTGATAAAGCGAGAAATTGAAAGCATGTTTCAGAGGAAAGAATTTGTCACTTTGAGAAAGCTTAGATCTCATCTTCAGAAAAAAAATGGATTTCAAATTTCAAAAACACATTTGTGGAGGATTGTTAGAAGCATGGGCTTTGCATTCAAGAAATCTTCATCCGGCAGAAACTTACTTTGTGAAAGAGCGCACCTAGTGGAAACGAGGAGTAAGTACCTGCGTCAAATAAAGGAAAAGCGCACGCATGGCTTTGATATTGTCTACCTGGACGAAACATGGGTCAATGCTCACCATACATATGACAAGGAATGGCAATCCAAAGACGGAAAGCACAGGAGAAATATTCCTACCAGTAAAGGTGATAGAATTATAATAGCGCATGCTGGAAGCAGAAATCAGGGGCTCATCCAAAACTCAGAGCTCGTTTATAATTCAATTTCAACGGATAATCGAGACTATCATGCAGAAATGAATGGAACAATTTTTAAAAACTGGTTGGAACATTCTCTTCTTCCTTCACTGGACGGACCTTCATGTTTGGTTTTGGACAATGCATCATACTACAACATCAAGTCAGACGATGATAAAACTCCAACATCCAGTAGCAAGAAAGACGATGTCAAGGCATGGCTGATGAAGGAAAATATTCCTTTCAGCTCAACTCATCTTAAACCAGAGTTGCTTTCTCTTGTGCGAAAAAATAAGAAGCCCATAATATTCGAGGTCGACAAGATTATCCATCAATTTGGACACACAAGCCTGCGATTGCCTCCTTACCATTCACATCTCAACCCCATTGAACTCGTGTGGGCTAAAGTCAAAGGGAAGGTCGCTATGGAAAATACAACGTTCAAGATGTCAGACGTAAAAAAAATTGCCTGCGCAGCTATTAAAGAAATTGACAGAGAATTTTTCACCAAATGCGAAGACCATACAATACGTTTGGAAGAAGAATATTGGCAAAACGACGGACTTAATTTCATCCAACCAAATATTATTATCAGCCCTCTGGAAGCGTCGGGTTCAGAGCTAGACAATTAATCAAACATACTATCTAAACATACGGCACAACTTTATATTGACATGCCAAATCAACCTCGCTCCACCTGTTGAATCAATCCCATAAACAGTTGTATTACTATTAGGCTATGACCCTAGGCGGCTCATGGCCCCCCTGTTACACCTGTTTGCTACGCCACTGACAAACCAGCGCGATAATGCCGTCAAAATGTCATTACAGTAAATATTCTTCAATCTGCTGTTATCTGAAAGAAAAAAAGCCGAAACGATCAAAGGAATTCACGCTTTGAGAAAACTATAAAAGCTGCAAATTTCATTTTTCGGATTCATAACGTCATTGAAATTCTAACACTGCATGCAAAATCTCAAATTTGAATGTAAAGTCATTTTTGAGAAAATAAAGTTTTTCTGTCGACATGAATTTTGGAACGAACTACTGTCTTCTGCCCTCATCTGTTTGTTGCCCGTCCGCCAGTCTGGCTGTTTCTATACTGCTAATACTACTACTACTATTACTACTACTACTACTACTACTACTACTACTACTACTACATTGTACTACTATTACCATATAACACATTAGCGGCATCACCACCATCTCCATCATCACTGCTATTATTGTTACAAGCACTTCAACTTTTACCACCACAGCTACTTCGAGTATTGCATTTCCTAGTCTCTGCTTTATTTAGAATGATTTCCCTTGCAGTTTAAATTTGACAGATTTTCATTGCACTCTGTGAACTTCTCTCTGAAAGTCCTAATTTTAATATTCTCAATATATAATTCTTGACTTTTCTATGTCTTATAGTTCGTAGTGTCTCTCCTGAACTTTCTCCTTCTCCGTATAATTATCTTACAGCACCCCCACTCCTTTAAACAAAACAAAACAACAACAACAACAACGATAGCAAAATTGTTCATCGTTTACATTTTTCTTTTAATTCCTTTGATGACGTTACCCCTGGATATATATTGCCGAGCGCTCACCTTAGTTTCGCCCTGAGTAGCTCGAGTTCATCATTGGTCAGATCATCTTGGCTCAGCATCATAGAATCGCTAGGAATCGACAGCCTCACCGTTAGACAGCGATGTGTATAAAGCGTTTTGAGACGAATTGGCGAAGTCGTTAATTACCGGAAGAACACTGGAGAAATCGGCAAATTTTGCCATTAACCGTGTGCACGTGTTTCCTGACCACTCTTCTCCCACCCGAGGCAATGGTGGCGACAATAGTATTGCGGATGTGCCAGATTGGCTAATAAATTGTGACATGATCTGCAGCTTTGACCACCCAGGCAGGGTAGCCAAAACAAAACAAAAAATGTTCCTCTTCTCACGAACTCCTGCTATTCATTACATTTTTCGTTCAATCATTGTGCCGTTTTTTAAAAATGCGTTTCCTCTGTAAGATTCCATTTAACTCCCTTTCTTTCGTCATTATATTTTTTCTTCTATTATTATCACAAAATTTAATGCGCCGACGTATGCCAAATATACTACACCATACTGCTATCAGAGGCACAGAAAATCCGACCTGCTGCTACACATGTGATACATGTAAATTCATTTCCCTGCAGCAGAATTCTTGCACACAGAGATCTTGTTACAAACAAAATAACAAAAGCTTACATCACAAAGATGAAAGCCAAATGAAACAATACATTTTTTACATCGAAGACAACAGCATGCACTCACAACATAAAACAGTCTAAAGACATGAATTTATCTGCAGAATTTTCTGTGACTATCTCCTGAAGATAACTCTTACACATTGCACGGCAAATTGTAGTTAACTTCATACAGAAACCTATATTACAGATCTTATTTTGTTGGTTACAACAAATTGGTGGCGATTTGACAGGTAAGATTCGACCCATTTAAGGGCGACCCCTCTGATTCCAAACGATGTTTCTAGCCCTCTGAGCGGGTTCTGCAAGAAGTGGACAGAACTGAGATGATAATTGGCACTAATTCAATAGAAATTTCAAAAAAAGTAAAAAACCTAGGGGTTTACATTGATTCAAATCTTTCTATGTCATCTCAGGTTAGTCACCTCATTCGTATTCTATACATGGAAATCTGGAAAATTGGTAAAATCAGACATCTTATTTCAACTGAAACTGCGGCTGTTTTAGTAAATTCTTTTGTACTTTCAAAGCTTGACTATTGCAACTCCCTTTTGGCTGGAATTTCACAAAAAAATATTAGAAAACTCCAAATTGCTCAAAACAATGCAGCGAGACTTGTTTTGAAGAAAAAGAAAAGAGATTCAGCACTGCCACTTCTGCAGAGTTTGCACTGGCTGCCAGTCGAGAAAAGAATAATGTACAAATTGTCATCCATTTGTCACAAATGTGTCAATAATACTGCTCCATCGTACCTAGTTGATTTAACTGATTACTATGTTCCATCTAGTCAACTAAGATCATCATCTGACACTACAAAATTGAAAGTACCTAAAATGAATCTGTCCACTGTAGGAGAAAAGTCCTTTTCATTTCTTGGCCCTACCATCTGGAACACTCTTCCAAAGACAACCAAGGAAATTAATGCCATTGGTTCTTTCAAACGCCATCTGAAGACCCATTTCTTTCAGACAAACTAGGCTAGGTGTTTTTCGGCAGCAACAATAGTAAATATTTTTGAATTTCTTTTGTGTATGCGTGTGTGTGTGTGTGTGTAAGAGTTTGTTAAAGCGCCCAGAGCTTGTCATCGACGGGGTTGGGTGCTATATAGATGCAATATATTATTATTATTATTATTATTAGACAACTTCGGCGAATTCAGATAAATCAGCACTATATCAAACGAAATATTATCAGGTTTGTCGCTCCTATATATGCAAATGTTGGTACATCAGATGTACTTTTACAGTAATTATTGCCAGTTTAGACAAAATATTGTTATATCACACACAATACCATGCCTTATCAAACACTCTTTAATTACAATTATTAGTTGTTGGGACCAGTTTGCATGTCTGTCTTATGTATTTGTTGTCTGTCTGTCTGTTTGAATTCCATAAATGCAAAACCGACGATCTGAGGCCGGGGGATGAAAATTGTCCGACAGGAGTAGTTTGATATGAGGAGTGTTAAAACTTTCGGGTGTTAATCATGGTTTTGTTGTGGCACGTCTTCAGCATGCCACCGGCTGAGATTGACACTAGTGGTTCTGACCACTCAAAAGTTGCGATTTTAACCGCGCCGCGCGTATTTCTTCATCTTATGCCAGAATCTCTATGTGGTTCCCAGACTGTATTTTTTTTTTTTATGCACAAATTTATGGACAGATTTAATTAAGCAAAAGCCAAATAAAAAAAAAAAGAGCATAGGACATCACAGTTCCTAAAGATTTCTGCCCAGGTGTCAGATTTTCATTTAATTTGTTTCAGTGCTAGAATTCCAGTAAGTCCAGTATTTAAACTATTCTGATCTTGTGTCGTCACTTACCCACCGCTTGTCATATAGCTGGTTTCTGTCTGTGATCATTGTCTTTGCAACTTACATGTTATGAAGATCACGCCCACATAATTGACATTGTGTTAATTAGTAATATATATATGTATATATATAACTAATTAACACGATTTTATAGTGTCTGTGCAAGGAGCGCCCTGTTGGCCTACCAGGCATGGGTTTGTTGGCGACAACCTTGCCAAGTGTGGTTATTACACTCGCCCATCTTATTAATTTGTTAGCGCTTCCTATACCTATAAGCATCATTATGTCCAACCTGGTCTTACAGGGAGCCGCTAACAATGCAAGAAGAATGAACACTTGGCTCATAATTGCTGTATAAAATACTCATTTCTTTGTGGAGACATTTCTAACAAGCTACGAGTGTTGCTTTAACTAGACGAATATATGCCCTTGATTATCCTCGTCCAAGGAATTCCCGAGAATGTGTGTCTGATTCGCTGAGACAGAAAGACTACACTGGTTATTTGTGCATTTAGCACGTATTAGCGCTTCTGAACATTCATCTTTTCAGCACTGAATGTATCATGAGTGCTCACGCCAGGAGAAGATTGTTATAGCTTTTGCTGTGTGCATGCCTACGCCATGGGGAGTGGGGTGCTTTTGTTTGTGTGCCTGTAAACAAATCCGAGCTCGTGTGTGTATGTGTGTGTATGTGCATGTGTGTGTTTGTCATCGCGGACGAGAAAGAGAGAGAAGTGGTCTGTCTTGTTTTGAGGTGAGAATGAAGAGAAGTTATTTCTCTGATTTATGGGATGAGTGTAACTTAGAGCTCATTACAAGAATATGGCATACTTCTGCCTGTAAATGTAATAAACCCGTGTATTCCTTGTGAAAAATCACTGTCATCAACAATGACTAAGTTAAAAGAAAAAAAAAATCATTTTATGCTGTTTTCATCTTTATCATTCGTTTTGAACCATCTTCCTGCATTTCGACGTTTCCGTCGTGATCAAAATCATCATTGCTGCCACTGTGATCAGCTCCATCATTGTTGTAGTGTCAGTTATCAGGGTGAAAACGTTCAGTACCAAAATCCAAGTGTCAGTCACTAGAGAAAAAGAAACAACATCCAGAGATTTTGGTCGGAACATGCAGTTGCGTCATCTTCCTGCTCACCGTTGGGTCCGTTACTGATACTCCACCTGTAGTCAAAAATAGTAACAGTATTTTAACAACAAAAACTATCGGTGTTAAAGTCAGAGGCGGGAGGCGCCAAGGATCACGTGAACTAATCTTCCGGCGGAAACCGAATCTGATGATTTGATAGCGAAGATAAGTGGAGGAAGGAGTGCTGGGCACCAAGTCAGGACAATGATGTCGTTGTGACAAGATAAGAAAGACGGCCTCAGAAGGCCAAATTTGCTTACTGTAACTATTAATAGAAACCGAATTAGAAAACACAAAACCTTAACTTGAAAGAGTTACTTTTCTCGGAAGTCAGATTCGTTTTCCCTGTTTTCAATAAATTGCAGTTCTTCAGTTTTGATCTTAACTTGAATTGTCTTACATTGTTTCAAACTGTTAATTCCAGTTTCAAAAAATCTCACAACTCCTTATTGTAACAGCTAAGATGTTGAGTGAATGTGGTCACAATATTAGATGGTAGAGGCTTGTATTGTGAGCTATTAGAGCTTCAAGTTTAGTCAGACTGAACACTCTTTGTTTACGAAAGAACTTAAAGGCCACTGTTCGTTCGTCTGAGCTCAGTCACTGGTTTCATTCATATTCGGCCACTCTGTTCATTGTCTGTCCTCACCCTAATTACTCTATCTCATCATATCAAAATTAATGGCGGGAATAATACATTGTGGTGCAATTTTGCTCAAGGCTACAGCCTTAGTGACAGTCTAAAAAATTATAACATTAATTTTCTCAAGTATCAACTAATCTAACCTAATCGCTTTTGTACCGGCTTATTGTGTTTATTAAAGTTTCAGGCAATTGTTTAAAAAATTGTCAAAACGTAAAATACAATAATGTCTTTTAGTGCTCCCTTTGACAAGCTCACCGCACGGGGAGAGAGTTTAACAGACAGTTCAGTTTGCGTGTTGTACCTTGCCGCGCATGAGTTCTAAAGTACCGGTAAGACGATGGAATATTATGGAAATTGTCCAGATCAGAGAGAGGGAGAGAGAAAGGTGGGAACACCTGTTTGTCCCGGGTAATGCCGGATACCTCATCTAGTGTCCTTAAAAAAAACAACAGTGACACTCCGCCTTGCTTTGTTTGTGTCGTCGAGACAGCTGACTCTCATTTATTAAGTGACTCTTTCTTCAGCTGCTCTACAGTTTTGCCGTTCTAAATGGCATATTTGAAAAATGTAGCGAGTGCTGAGAACAAATTCTCGCGATGGATATTCGTTGGTTTATATCTTTACTCACAGATTACTCTCCAAATTTTGTGCGACACTAACTTGTAAAAGTGCAAAACTATGTTAATTATAACTTTATGTTTATTACAGGAGAAATGGAGCATGTCTAATGTTTGTTCTCCAGATTTTTCACGGGATCTCTGAATATTCAATGAAACATTCATATCGTGTCGATGGGACTGTTTGGCATTGACTCCCTCAGCCCGCACGTCACCATGCCAGACCGTTAACAGATCATGCACAAAGATGGTATCACTTGCAACATTTACTTTGTCAGCCTAGGGCCAACGCAAAAAGCTCGGCAGACGATCTTTTACGCATACAAGTCTTGCATCTACGCCAACCGCAAGTAGCAGAAAAATACATTTCTCCATTGAAATAATAACATTACTTTTGAAACCCCATTAATGCTGTTTACCAAACCATTTTTCAGCATACTAAATTCGAAGTAAGGAAGGAGAAAAATAAGTCTACCTTCCAAATTTCACTTCGAGATACTCTGACTTACTTTGCTGCTTAGTCGCGCGAAACATTTATTTATATTTCATTGTCTAATTGATGTATTAATTTTGCTGTTCAGGGGCGATTGGCTGTGGAGCATATTCCGCTCTTTGCTTTATGAGCGGCCGATTAAATCTTTCAGTTTTCAAATGTAAACACGTTAACACAAGAGCTTATTTATACAAGGACAAGGGCGCCACAGAAGGCAGTAGGCTGAAAATGGATAATTTTGCTGAAATTTTGGCGTGTGTGAAACTTTACGGTGTTTCCAATGTAAGGGAATTTGAAACCGGCACACAGCGAGTAATGATGAGATGAGAAAAAATATTTTGCTGCAACTCGCAAAAAGTCAGTTCTTCCGGGCGACATTTCTCATTCAAAAGATGTGTTATTAAATATATAAACAACACGTGGTCTCCAGCGTAGAACTCTGGAAGAAAGGCCTTGTCCACTGACGACACGGCGCCTTTACAGTTAAACCATGCGACTGTCTCACCACGAAATAATAACGCCAATAAATCATCGTACAATAATTTTCACTTTCTGCCTTTTTCTTTCTCCCTTTTGTTATCAATTTTCAGATCACAAAAATCTTGATTTCACGACACACATTTTCTCACCTCTGTTCAATTTTGCCCAAATTCACTGACATATTTTTCATAGACTCGCACTGCACCTGTCCCGGTAACTGGGAAATTTCTGTAGCTCTCGGTGACCCTGTGTAGTTACTAATGGCCTTTCTTAACACTCACCCCGGCACCCACGCTACGCTCACTATACGGCGTTCAAATCCAAATTTGAACCAAAGAATGAATAGGAAAAAAACATCCTCTGTTGTTAGATCCTGTAGTGAAAGACATCTTTGCAGAGAAACAGCAAAATCATCTCAATAAATGTCCATTGTCTGTTCTTTGCAGGTGAAATCAGGAAACGTTGATGTCAGAAAGAGACCACAAATCATGGCGTCTAGTCCTCTCATTTTGTTGATAAGCTTGGCAGCTGGCTTTGCGTCATCCACGGCTTGTCCTAAATCTTGTTTCTGTCTGGATGCCTTCGTCACGTGTTCCAACTTCCAGTTCCTGGATTTGACCCTTCTACCGCCTGGTATAGACACTTTGGTGTTGTCTAATGGAGAGGTGGAAGAAATACCCCCGGGATTTTTGGCCATGGCGCCTGATCTGACGATTCTAGAAATCATGTCCATTCATGTGCGTGTGGTGAGAGGCAGCGCTTTCAGGGGTGAGTCATTTTATGCCTGACTTGAAAGTACAATAACACTTTCCTCCCTGTTGATATTCATAATTACCATTGATCGTCTTGTATTTTTCTTACTGGAGTATTGTTAATGTCACGACAGGAATTATTTTTTGCCAGGCTGTCACTGGTACCATGCATCATTCACTGGAAACTTAAATAGCTAATTTCAGTGCCCTTAGGCCGATGCTAATTCCTCTACTGAGTTAATAACAAGTAAAACAATTTATCGGCATAAAACATTGATTCCTGAACAATACTACTGATTGGCACTGATGGAAGGACAAAGTCTTGAACGACGTTCTTGTCCCTCTCTCTCTTTCTTTCTCCTCTCTGTCCGTCTGTCTGTTTGTCTGTCTGTTTGTCTGTCCCTCCCTCTCTCTCTCTCTCTCACTAGCTCGCACATTTTCCCCCACTACGTTCGTCAATCCACCCATCCAACCAGCGGTATTACTCTATTCTCAGGTCTAAGCGGACTTGACGTGTTCTCCATCACCAATTCGACCTTTGACATTGTGGAACCGGACGGTTTCAGTGGCATGACAGCGATCCGAAACATCGACATTTCACACTGTCGGTTTGGGAGAGTAGGGAGACACGCCTTCGGAAACGTCAGTGAGGTGGTGCAGTTCCACCTCTGGAGCAACACCTTCAACACCATCGCGGACGAAGCTTTCAGCAGAATGAGAGAAGTACTCTTTTTCCAACTCTACCTCAACAATATCACATATATAGGCGTGGACGCGTTTGTTGGAGCTACAGGTATCGATGACGTCAATATCTATCGGAATCGGATCCAGACAGTGTCTGAGGGAAGCTTCGAGAGCCTGGCACGAGCATCCAGCAGGACAGTTATATTTGCTAATATATTTCAATGTTCTTGTGATATCTCGTGGTTTCTGCGGAGTGATACAATGGCAGAGTACCTGGCATCAAACAAATGTCAGTTTCCGGGTCACTCGCTGCCATCAGACGGGATCTTCAACATGGAGGATTTGACACATGACGTTCTGTGCACGACCACACCGCCGCTAGAGACCACTGCAGCTGATACCACAGGCCCTACGATTAGCTCAGGTAATGTCACGAATGAAGAACCAAATGTTACCGTGACCTCAGAACTAGGGAGCTCTACAACATCTGGCCAAGACAGCAGTGGAACCAAATCGTCTACTTCTGAGCAAGGACGATCCTCTACAGACTCCTCCACTCTGCCATCTTTGTCATCGTCAACCTCATCGACGGCTTCTTCGTCATCCCAAAGATATTCAACTTCGACTCCGTCGTCATCATCGTCAAATTCAACCGTGTTGCCGGTGATAACTACTCTGTCTAGTGAGAATCCCCCAATCTCTTCATCAACACAAGACACTTTGCCGACTAAATCCGGCATCACTAAAACCGAGATCACGTCCAAGGAGGGAGTGACCTCTCCTAACACTGAGACAACACCTGAGGAGGATAAAGTGCACGTGCATCCTGATACTCCTTCCGCTGTAGGCATGACAACGCAACATCCGGACAGCGCATCCTTAGTTACTGTAGGAAGTGTAATCAACATTGCATTGGTCACTGTCTTAGGTTACCTGGTCAGCCATTCTGTGTGTGTATGAGCTGGACAAGAAGGGTGCTATAGAAAATTGTGGTGGGCGGGTTGGGGGGGGCGGGGGGGAGAAATGTGATCTGTTTATAGTATCTGATGTAAGCAGGGGTTCGGACGTGGGTGATCTCCTGTTGGACAGGTTGGACATTGATTGAAACAGATTGTCTGACTAAGTGACTTACTGACTGAAAGAATGCATAAATGAATGAATGACTGATTGCCTGGGTGAATGAATGAATGAACGAATGAATGAATGAAAGATTGAATGAATGAAAGAATGAATATATGAATGAATGAATGAATGAATGAATGAGATAACCCAAAGCAAATCGAATGATTTTAGCAAGCAAACGGAAAATAAATGAATCGATAAATAATGACAGAATGAGTGAGTGAGCGATACTGCTTTGTCTAAGGAATGCTGTACAATTTCTTGTACATTACTAACATAACTTTTCCGATATGATAATTTTGTTATTTATTAAATTTGCCATTCTGTTTTTGTGATTTCCTTGTTTATGGTGTGAACAAAAATCACCAAGTTTGTTTTCTATGAATATATCATGCACATTTTAACGGACACTTTATAGCCTTACTTCATTAGGTGTGGCACGATTGCATTCTTTCTGTTTTGTTGATTGGTGCACTGTTGGTTTTCAATGCACCAAAATAACGTCACGTGAGCAGCTAAGTCATCTGCATTGTTCAAGAACATTTCTAGCCGATTCTGAATTGGTTGCCGCCCTTCATTTTCCCATCATCAAGATGAAGATATTTTGGCAACGATGGTGTTAAAATACCTGGCAAAGTGATTAACCTCTCCTTGCAAGTTGCCTCCCGTTGCTAGGGAGAAACTTCGGGTATTTTGTCGCTGGAGGAAACGTGGGAATATAATTAAAACAATTTGGAGTGACGCCATTCCTGTTTAGGACTTTGTTTATGTATTTTAATCTCCTGTGTATGTGTGTATGTTTGTGTGTAGTTATAAGTGTGTATATGTCAGTATGCCCGAAAATGGAACAATTACACGTATGGAAACCTACAGGGCAGACACAAACATAGTCAACAGATTGATTTAAGTAACAATTGTTTTTTACCTTTGGACCAGTTCAAACAATACCTGCCTTTGATGGATCATAGCTCAGATTTGTATTTCTCAAAGTGTGGGTCATTGATCCATTGGCGGGTCGCATAGCCTACCTGTGGGCAGCTGATCATAATATTTCGTCACCGTTCACCGACTGCAGCAACTCGATCATCGAAAGGTCAATTTTCATAATGTATTCAAATACATTGAAAACCACATCGAATGATCTAGGTAATAAAACTCCTAAGCCGAAAAGAGAGTGAAAAATAAGCTTTCAAAAACTCATCATAACTAGACCAGTTGTGCTAAAATAAAATCTGTGCTTTTCTTCTGAAAAGTAGCCAAAACCGATTATTACAGTCTTATGGAACTGTGACGATTTCCAGTTCTAAAATGTGTTTATTTTTATTTGTTGATTCAAAAAAAAAAAAAGAAAATTTATTAGAGCCCTAAATTTTTTGCCCCTAATAATGCATAATTTAGTCATAAATACTCATAACAACAACGCTATTATGCGGACGGGCGGGGTGAGTCGTGCCTGATAACAGCTACCTGTGATAAGTGGTCTTGTCCACAGCATCACCCCGTACAACTATTTCACGGAAAAAGACGTATGAAAAAGTGAAACACTCTTTGCCTCTGTATACCACAGCATCCATTCCGCTCCGCTCCTCACTGCTATAAAGGCAAAAAGTGTTTTACTTTTTCATACGTCATTTTCCGTAAAGTAGCTGACCGGAGCGGATACTGTGGTCACTCAGATGGGACGTGGGAAAAAAAAAAAGTAAGTGTGGGAAAAGCTGGCGTAAATGATAATAACCATACACCTGACTTATCAGCAGTTCATTCACAACTGCTGCATTTCATGACTATATACCGATACTGCTGTCTTAGAGACTCTGCGATTGATCTCACAGCATAAATAAATACGACGCCTTTCCTGTTATTCATTTCCATGATACATGTTCGTGTCAGATGACACCAAAGAACCCCCACCCCCTCCCCGCCCCCTCCTCCTGGCAGTTTTCTCAGTGCCCTGTTGGACATGTGGGTTAACACCATGGCGAACTTTTTAAGAAAATATATATAATTATATATATTGTTTTTGAGGTTGAAGGCGATAAAGAATAAGATTGATGAAAGAACCGCCCAGAAAATGACGAATAACGTGATGAAATTACGATACAATATAAACAGAAACACTCCCATCTAGCCCAACTTCAATGAAAATGTTATAATAAAAAAAGATTGAGAGCGCAAGGAATTTGTAAACAAGATTATGAGAAAGTAAACAAGTTCCAGAGATAATCCGCCATAAATGCCCGTCGACACTAACTCCTCCTGGACTCCTCACACAAAGAAGACAATATCGTACTGAGTAAAATTACACAGGCACATGTTATGCTCTGGCAACAATTGGCACAAAATTGTCTCACACTGAAAATGTAATGGCTATGTCACAAACATTGTTTGGGCCAAATTTCGTGAATTGGGGGATGAATAGTTAATCTAGACCAAAAAAACAAAACTTGTTCAGCCAGGTTATTTAAAGTACATAACATATAATTATTATGTTTACACAGTGATCAAAACAATATTTTATGGCATCTGAGAGCATTTGACTACAATAACCGACAAGCAAAACAGCGGCCATTCGCGATACGGCAGTCTTGGACTCAACTGCCAGAATGTGACTTGTAACACGCAGGCGCGCTCATACACACACAAACGTTTTCAATTCTTTTATCTCATTTTTGTTTCATATGTCTGCAGTGATAATTTCCCGACGGCTGTTGCATGCTCAAGACAGCTTTATCCCAATGGATTCCCAAATTATGCGTGAGCTCAGTACAAAAAAGATACGGACTCTCCATAACTATAATATTTAATTTAGCTAGAGCACATAATTATATAATATGAGAAAAAGGACTTTAATTGACACATTAACAATTGTTTCAACTAGAGACGAACGAACACATGGAAACAATTTCACCCGAGGACACAGAAAATAATTATTGTCTGGAAACTTCAAAATAACAAAAAGGAATGATTGCAAGGATAAAGAGAAAATATCTTAGACCGGTGCCGTACTCCACTTGTAGTCCGCATGTTGCCTTTCACCTGCAGTGCAAGGTCGTGTTGTTGTAAACAAATCAGATGTCAGATGAACTGAAATTTTTATTTGACATCATTTTCGTTCTTTTATAAAGAATGGATTAAAATTTGTACTTACTTGGAATTCATATTGAAACAAGTCCTACCTTGCCAGTTTGCACGAAAATCTCATGAGAGACCCCAAATATAACACTTGTAACGCCGTTTACAGATGTATAAACATTGAAGAATTGTATACCCAGAAATATTTTCCAACCTTTCTTATCGCCATTACCCGGACGTCAGTGGTAGAAATCGAGAAGACAAGAAATAATAAAAAAAATTAATCGGGAGACAGAGAAAAAAAGTGTGACTTTCACTGAAACTCTAAGACAGGTCGAAGTTGGAAACGGGGAAAAAAAAAGAATGTCTGGCGCAACACACACAAACTATCAGTGTTTAAAAGTTGTTTTTTTTATATTGGGGTTTGGAAATAAAAAGTGGTTTTTCGCGGGGGGGGGGGGGGTGTACAGTTGTCGGGTTAAAATGTCAATAAATATTTTAAACTAGAATGCAGATGATGATGCATGTTTGATCGTCATGAAACTTACGTGGTTACGATTGCTCCGCCTTTATTAAAACCGAATTTGCAAAGCGTTCAAATGATAGTCTTTGCCGTGGCTTGCACGCCACGCCCGTGCATCGAAAACAACCATGACAAAATTAGCCTTTCTTGTTGAAGAAAATTGGCCTGGCCATCTGCCAACATCTCCAAAAATTTCCAAACTTCTCTTGCTCTTACTGAATGCACAGAATCTCTTTAAAAAAACAAAAGTTGGAACATTCACAGGAAAGGTACCAGCAGGTGGCTAGATCTGGTGGAAAGATCTGGGACTGGTACCAAAATAGAATGACAATGCCATAGTTATGAACAAGAAGAAGAAAATAAGGCTTTAAGTTCAAAGTATTGAGTAAGCTCCAGATTTCCAAGTTCTTCAAGGAGGTTCAAGTAAAAGTAATGCTTCGAGTGCACAAACTTCCATTATGTCAGGATTATAAGGCAATTAATTTCCCCGTCCCCATCATTCATGGCCGTTATGGGGCAAAGGTGATGATGACCTGAGAACCAAAGGGAGAAATAAAATTAATGCCAAGGAGAGAAATGACACAACTTCTCAGCGAACCTAATCGTAGACACCCCACCCCCTCCCCCCAAACCGGAGAACGGACTATCAAAGTGAGCCAGTAGCTAAAACAGTTGATCTCATCTCAACCCAGACGATCTCAAACCATTCTTCCTGCCGGTTCCGTGATTACAGTTGCTGAATGCTATTTTGTTCGGCCAAACGAGGCCTTGTCTGTGAGTGAAACTTCGGAGAGTGTGAGAGATTTGGTAAATACTGCTATCAAGGGATTTACTACATACAACTCATGCTGACCATTCAGTGGTAAAACTTCATTCAAATGCCTAAATCCACGGTAGAAACTCATGAACACGTTTCGTCTTCACTTTCATGCACTCCGTCTCACCTCTTCAGCGAAGACATCAAACACACTGATGGTTTTTGTCTCGCGGGCAAAGAGGCAAAACGGGAATGTTGTGGCTGAAATTTCAGTGGGACATGAACAGCTCAATATCCGTCTAGCGAGAAGGAACACCTGTCACTGTGCCAAAGTCGTCTCGTACTGCAAACATCAGCAAACATGTGCTAGGAATCATTTTGGGTGGTGGTGGTGGGGGGGGGGGGTGCACTGTTAGAGGGGCGTAGGTTGGGCAAATGGAAGAGGGCAAGTTTTTAGACCATTCTAACATTAAGGAACTGAAGGGACAGACAGGAGTTGAGGAAGTGCTTGTTTGGGTGGAATAGGGGTGGGTGGGGGGTGGGAGGTATCTGTTAAAACAAATACACACAACTTGTAACTGGCATTTCAAATATTTCACCTTGAGCTTTATTTACAAACTAACTGAGTCCGCATCTCTGCTTTGTTCTTTATCTCTGTTTTCTTCTTCTTTTGGGCGTAGAGCTTTTCTCTCGTGGTTTCCCGTTCTTTTTATAATTATTGTTTGTGTGTTTTCTGCTGTCGTTCACTCCATATTTCTGAAGGTAACTGTCTCAGTTTTACTCTTCATTTTCTCTTTTATTATGTTTCTCTCTGTAGCCTACGTGCCTACTTCTTTGCCGAGAAAACATCATAAATTGCCACCCTCCAGAAACCAGAAGGAAAGCTATTTGTTGCGTACTTTTTTCTTGCTGTTTCCAGTTTTGTCTCCATTCAGATTACTCACCGAGATGGCAAAAGAAGCTCTTTTTTTACCCAGTTTCCAGTTTTCCCACAGCAGCAGATTTCAACTGCTGTTTCTTAAAACCAGATTGCGCAATCGTTATAGCATGCGTTTTTTTTAAAAACCTTTTCTTGAAAAAAAAGGGGAGGGGGAAACTACCGTTTCATCCAACGTTAACGCCATTCTACCAATGCGGACGAAAAGCAGATTCAGGAGGAAAATATGGGGAAAAGGGGCTGGGATGAGATGGAACGTTGAAGATAGGCAGGACAAGACGAGTAGCCTGAACAGTCAAAAACATCATGTTTTCGGTGGACCAGCGGTCGGGGTTCTTTTCTGATTATCTGGCAAAGGATTCACGTTGTTGTTGTTGTTTTTTTTATCCGTTTATCTGCGACTTCATTGGACGATATCGAGTACTGCCTTAACAGAAATTGTGAGAAACGATTCGAAGTATGATCTTACTCACCAATGATGGTTTCTGGTAGAATATTTCTTGCAATTCCAAGAATTCAGGAGCTCATCTTGAATATGCGTTTATTAGCTCTACATCAATTCTGGTAAAACTTTGGCTATGTCAGTGATGATTCCTGACACAATTTTTGAAGAAAACGTCATCATGAAGTTTTTGACTGTTTGGTCCAGGAGGCTGGGAGAAGCTATTTGCCCTACTTATGACCTCTTCGACGTTCCACTCCGTCCTCTTGGTCAGGTATAAATAAAAGAGATGCAGGGTTTGCCAGATTTGTAGCGAGATTTACAGCGGACCATTCAAATTGCCGAATCCTGATTTTTGCTGGAAAAAAAACAACCTAGGAAACTTCCAGCCGATCTCAATGTCAGATTAAGTTCTGTGAGGTGACTGATTTGCGTTTACATGAGACACTTATATTGAGAGAATTCATATCTGAGAAATTCTAACATCTTTTCCTATTCATTGCATGAATGTATTAATTTTTCCCTGCGATGACCAGAAATAATATCGATATTACCATCCCTGGGCTCGCGCGGGAAACTCATGATACAGGTGGATCTGGACACAGCAATGCCAACAGCAATTTCTTATCTTCGACAGGAGCTCAGTTCGGGTGAGATGGGGTGAAGGCTGATTTATAGTTGGACTCAAGTAACCACTGTGTATGTTTCGCCCCCATCACCTCTCCTCCCCTCCCCTGTGTACCCTTTGACACCAGGTGATCCCTTGCCACCCCCACGAAGCGGTAGCAATGAGATATTTGATGGGGGTAGTATCTTTCCCGTACTGATATACCGGTATTTCATTGTTATATAGATTTGAGGCGCTCGAACAGGTCATTAAGCCTGATAGGTTGTCTTGACTGTAGAATGATGGTAAAGAGATAGAATAAACGAGGAATGTACCAGAAAGCCCGGAACCGATCATTAAGCGAAGTACGCATGTGCTTAGAACACTGGGAAGAAGGGTGGGGCGACATAATTTTTCTCCTGGTTATCACACGTTTGAACTCTTTCATTAATATTTAGTAGATATTATGGTAGATATAGTTAAAACAAAAAGAAAAAAAAAGACTGTATTCAATACGACTGTGTGGAAATGGCTCGAAGTAAGCTGAAGAAAAGATTTTCGAACTAATTTCACCTTCAACACCTATTGAGTTTTAATATCCTAAGCATTGGGGGGCATTGCGGGAAGAGGAGATAGCGCCACACTCCGATGTCCCGGTCTTTTGTATCTTCATAGTTTCTCCCACACTCCACGCTCCTGGTCTTTTGTATCTTCATAGCCCCCCCACACTCCACGCTCCTGGTCTTTTGTATCTTCATACTCACACAGCACGTTCCTGGTCTTTTCTATCTTCATAGCCTCTCCCACTCCACACTTCTGATCTTTTGTATCTCCATGCTTCTCCCCACACTCCGCATTCCTAATCTATTACCTCTTCATAGTCCATACCCCCCCCCCCCCGCCGCTGTACCCTCACATTCTCTTCCCCCACCCCCAACCCTCCCGATTCGTTGCCTACTCACAACCCTTCATCCGTTCTCCATATTACGGATCCCCACAGACACCAAACACATAGGCACACCAAAAAGACGTATAAGCACCGCCTGCACTTGCCAGCCACAACACAAAACCATCAGAATTTGTATTGTTTTTAATCAAAAAACAAATCATTGTCAAAAAAAAAATTTAATCAAAAATCATCTTGTTCTCCTCACACATTCCCAGTCTCAGATACATTAAATGTTAACTCATGAACAGAGACAAATCATAATTAAATGTGTATTTACAAGTTCGTTGTGGAAGACAGGAACTTAAGTAGGGTCGGGTAGAAGCAACGCATTCGGTAATCATTCGCTTGTCAACCTGCTTGTTTATTTATCTCTATATCTATTTATCCATCGACTTATTATTGTTTTTGTTTTAAAAGTTAATCCCGAAAATGAATATTCGCACATGATAATACACCGTAGCCTATATCATCAATAAAGTATTCAGCCAGTCTGTCAATTAGTCAGTCTACATATCTGTCCGTCTAAGACAATATCTCATCAGTCTCCCAGTGTACAGTGAGGGCTGCATAAAAAGACGGCAAAATTTCTTGATGCTCATTCGATGATCAATATAAAAAAAAATGGATATACATGTATGAGATAAATATACATAATCATCAAATTACTTTTTGTGATATCCATCTATTAACTATCTTTTCCCCTGTGTCTCTTTCTTACTATTTTTCTCCTTCATTTCACCTACCAGTATGTAATCATTTGCACACATCTCAAGTCTCACACGCACTCATTCTTTCCTGGATGAGACTCCTGAATTGTGCCTCAAGGAGGAGCTTGCAGGGTTTGTGCACGTTTCACATTAGGAAACTTTCCAGCATTTCATTCAGAGCATAGTTTTGCCAAGAAAATGGTTATTTACATTCGATTCCACTGTCACCCCAAGAAAGATGAGAAGCAGTCTTCAATCAGAGTAATAAATGAACATAAATATCGCAGGGGGAGATTCAAAAGCAGATTAATTAATAGTACAGCAGGAGTTAAGGGACATTACTTAATTTACATTACTTTATGGCAAGGTTTTCACGATCCTCTTCCTTGATTCGCCCACCTTTTTCATTTTCCACACCTTTATCTCTTCAGGACGCTGTTAAATGTTATGATGAACAGTAACACAAATTGGTAAGATATTGCCATTTTTTCCGCATTAGAACCTCTGACACACTTAAAGTGTTTGAGTTTTTGACTTCTTCAGTAATGTACAGTAATTATCTCCCGGCTGACAAGGACATCATCATTCACCTCTCTATAACAACTGATTTGTAGTTGAGAGGGTCCATGAAGCTTTACTTACAGTATAAGCTGCACTCTGGTGGGCTGATGACCTTTTGCTATCCAACACTATTGACTACCTGTCTTTGCATGAAGGTTAAATTCCTCTGCTTTTCCATATAGACAACTATCTTCCTCTTGTTTCCAGACAAACGTGGGACAAATTTTGATTTTACCCACACTGCTTTTGTCTTCTAGTAATGACAAACTTTCTTGAAACTCCCATCATTTCTCCTTGCCTTGCCCTTCTCCACTTTAAAGAAATTTATGGGTCATATATATCTTGCATCGCACCAAACCATGTGGAAAATACACATCATTTCTTGACCATCAAATCTGAAAATCTTTGCCTTGCCTTTGTTGTCTTAAGCATGTTCTGCAAGGCTATTTATCACTTTTCACAAGTCTTGAAGCTGTACATGGTCATGTTTGTATACTAGCACATTTTACAAAGCTGTTAAATGATACAGAAAAAAACAACTTTGTACTTGACAATAAGGGAAACTTTTTTGCTAAATCTAGAAAACCTGAAGAAATCCAATACATGTATAATGGGCTAATGTATACACCTGGCAAATACGAAGCGAATTACTGTACTGCAGTACGATGGAATGGTTTTAATAAATAATTATGCCTTCCTGGTCACTTCACAGACAAACAATCAGACTGCAAATGAAGTGTTTTTTTGTTTTTTTTGCTACAAAATGGAGCAAATAAACCATTAAAAAAATTTATAATGCATGGAAGAAAAATGAAGCACGCAATGACTCCAAAGCCATGCGGCTCAGATATATATAAGGACTGATAGATAATTAATGTCAATGGAAAAGATGCACATATTAAAATCACATACAAGAATGACTTACAGAAATGGTCATCATAAAAACAAAAGCATTAGGCACTTGAACATAGATAAATATATACAGATCATTGTTAATTAAAATATGTCCCATCCATAGTTCAGTAGCATATGACATTTGTTGGCATCAGATGCAAAGATCTAGAACAGCCAGAATTTGATAATAACTTATTTAATTTTTGAAATGTCACTGGAATTTGGTTAGAAAACAAACTTCTCATTTGGAGTATAATTTTCAAACTTATTTATTTTTAAAATGAAAAGTCATTATTTTTTTTGACAAAATGGAAAAAGCCATATTTTTTTACAGCTAAATTATGACATCACAATATTGTTTGCATGTAGTGGAAACGATGATCTTCTGGGTCATATCTTTCAGAACCGCAGTCATGGTAATAAATCTGCAAAGTTATAACTCTTATTTTAGCTGCCATCATTCAGACACCAGTTCTTTGAAAATTATTATTTAAAATGTACTCCAAAGTCTGACTAAATAATAAATGAATACGCTCATAATGAATCTGTTACAATTTGTATTTCTAATATCAAACAAAATTCAGTTTGTATGATTTCAAGCCTTTTAGTTTTAGATAGACTTCATTTTATGATGTACAGACTAAATGGTCTACGTGCTACTGCTATTTGAATAAACCATCCCTGATCATACTGGCATGCAAAGTGTTTACAATGGCACCAGATTATCTGGCATTTTCAAGGCTATGAAACCTGCACAGTGTTTAAAGGCAGTTTAGAGGGCAAAGTCTCTTTCATAACAAGTGGCAGTTCCAACACAGTTTGCTGCAGTTTTAAATTTGCCAGACACAATGTTATCATTCTCAGTATCAGAACTAGAACAGTGTAATTTTTGTTCTACTTTTGATAGAGAGATCCAACTTGAAATGACGACATGTTGAGGAGAAATTTTTGATAAGATATTGTAACGAGAAAGAGGAAGAGAGAGAGAGAGATAGAGAGAGAGATAGAGGGAGAGAGAGAGACATAGATAGATAGAGAGAAACAGAGAGAGAGTGTGTGTGTGTGTGTGGAGGGGAAGGGTAAAACCATTATCATTATAAAATGATGAAAAACATTATTATATAAAGGACATCATATGCAGCTGTCTCATGGAGAAGCTGCAATGGTCAATTTTGTTAATAAAAAATCCTGTCTGTGACTAGCCTGACTCTCCCCTATACCATATCATAAAGCCATTTTCCATCCTGCCATCCATTATCATTTTACTTTTTTTCACCCATTCATTCATACGCTCTTTACATTTCTTTTTGATCATCATCCAAGTTTTGACATGCATGCAAGCATATTTTTAACCAAGTTAATGGTACCAATCACAATTCATATCACAAGAAAACGATACATATTTTTAAGAGATCTTGTCAGTAGAGTTATGCAGAAAAATTAATGTGATTTCAGGTGGGATAAAAAGTCATCACCCATCATCAACTTTTCTTTTGTGCACAATAAAATTATTCACTGTAAAAAAAAAAAACATGTTGGGCGAGAACAAAGTGAGAAACAAATTTGGAGAATTCTTGGAAATTCTCAGAATTGAAAGCAATGCAGCATATTTTAGTTATTTGGCTAATCAAAATTTGTAAATAGGAAATGGGAAACCAGTCATTCAGCACTTTTGAAAATTTGGTCACAAATTCAAGAGATAAAGCTCCTTAGTCAGATCACTTTTGAAGTATCTCTAATGCATTTCCTCTTTTTTTTTTTTTTTTGTGTACGACTTAAAGATCCCACCTAGGGTAGGAACTTTGTTGAAATGGGCTTATCCATAACATCTTAAAAAAATAAATAAATAAAAATAGCAATAATTCCACATATTTCCATATGTAAGCCCCACAATGGTGAACAAAATACAAGAAAATAATACATATGTGAACAATATAGCAGTTTATGCCGTGAGGAAAAGCCACTACTCTTTTTCTTCATATTAATATTTTTAATTTGTGAGTGAGAAAATACTGAAACAAGACATAGATGAGGGCGAATCACAGCCAATTGATGAATAATGTTTTGGAAAACTCACATCCATCTATCACTGTCAATACTGAAAGACCAGATTTGCTGCAGGTAGGCTTGAGTGACAAGTGGTCAAGAAGAGCTAAGCTCTGTGTATATGGTGAAGTCGCTGAGTTCTCAAGTGTGTACTGTGTTCTTATTAGTGAAAATGCAAATTACATTGTAATGTCTCTAATATTAAGCTACATTGGTAGATAGATGTATAAATCACTATCTCGAAGTAGGTTATGTTGTTAGAAAATTTGTGGCCATTATACAGAAAAGCAAATTAATGATCTTGCTAAAATGCTATCAAAACTGGAACCTAAGAAGTCCTAAGATAATTCTGACTATCCAAGAACTTATAAAAGTGGTGTATTCACCAAGAGCTGTCTGGGGTTTACAGAACTTCCACTCAGCTGTAGGTAACTTAAAATTACAGATAAAAGTGTGAATATCTTGCAATGTCTTGGTCCTGGAGGCCTGTTTCTCTCATCTAATGCAGGTCATCAAATTTTTTTCCATATTTATGCTTCTCAGTAGATATATGCTATTGTAGGCATCTAATATGAAATAAATAAAAAGAAAAGTGAAATCTGTCAGCTGGATGTCAGAATGTAGAAGCAGAATCGTGTGAGGTCTGAAGTCAGTGTCCCTGTGTTTGGAAGATCACCACACCTCACACTTGGTGCGAGGATTCATTGGACTGTCCAAAGGACACTGGAAGGCCCAGCTAAATGTCTGGCTATTAGACAGAGCTCCATTAACTCTGGGGAAACAGGAAAACAAAATAAAAGCAATTATTTATCATTTCACCACAATGTTTGCATGACAACAAAAATGTACATTCCACTGACAGATAGATATAGAGATAGTCATCTTGGAATAATACAGTTGCAAAGGGGAGTCATGTTCTAAGGTCTGGCTTTTCCAATATATACTCAGTTCGAACTGCAGAAAAGAAATTGTGTCACACAGAAGTTGGTGAATTGGTGATTGATGTTGATAAACTAGAGGGAATGAAAGCAAACCAGACAAGTGAACATCAGGTAGCACACTGTTTAACACTTTGGAGACAGGGGTATTTTGGATGTTACCCATCTAGAAAGACAGGAGTTCACAGGACAAAAAAAGATAATGTGTTTCCAACAGCAGGAAGGCCCCCCCCCCCCCCCGACATCAGTGATATCATATGTACAGATCCATAGATTTTATGAAACAAGCATTCTGATTGGCTACAAGACCATGACACGACTAATCAAGCTGCTATCGACGTGTTTTTTTTTCATTATAATACAGTTGGGCTGCTGATCGGCCTCATCGTCTTTTTTCGTTTAAAATGACAGGGACAATTATCGGCCTATTGTGTTCTAAGGGTTAAAAGAAGGAATCCATACACAGTTTCAGAATTCTATTTTATATACAACAAAATCTAGCTTTATGAATCACAAAGGTGGACATAACTTTCTAAGAATCATAAATGGTATATGAAATGTAACATATATCAACAATAATGACTCTACCTGGCGGATCCAGGGCTGTGTGGGTCAGTCAGAAGATGGTAAAACAAGCCAGCATCTGTCCATTTGCTGCAGTACATCTGTGGATGATAACAGTCACAATGGTGATGATAAATGAGATTTTGTCTCAGGGAATAAACTTGTGTAAAATCCATAGAAGCTGGGAGTGAGATGATAATACAGTGATAATTTTAAAGACATTTCAACAAAGAAAATGTACACATTTTACACTGGCCAAATTTCTGTACCGCGTATCTTAGATTAAAAACAGTGACAGAACAGACACATTTGCTAATCCTGAAACACAACTGATCCAGTGACTGATATCAGCCACTAGACTTTTAGTTTCCATTTAATATGCCTCTAAGGAATGCAAGGATTTTTAAAAAGCCTTAATTCTTATATAATACAAAATGGTCATCCAGATAGTGACGTTTAGATAAAAGCAGTTGTTTTTAAGTACTTTAGGCTTGTTAAACATACACCGGCAGACTTTTTTACTGCTGTAAATTTGGTTCAGACATATTCATTATGTTTGTTACTTGTGCAAAACTTGTGTAGAAGATCTGGTACATTGACATGTTCAAACCAGGTAATTGAAGTTCTTCACCAAACTCTTCCACCCACATTTGGTAAGCCTGAAACAAATTCATATACCATAAAAGACAGGTTCACATTTTTGACAAGGAAAATAAACAATGCATGTGAAGTCACAATTTACTGTAGCGCAATCTTGCAGGTTGCATCTGTTTTGCAGTAAGTTAATGCATCAGCAAATGAATTTGCAAAGATCAGCTGCAAGATGCTCAAATTAAATACAGTCCAAGACATCCTACACCATCCTCAGGAAAAGTGAATAATTTTCTGCATTGTGTCAAGACTCAAAATCACACTGTCTAACTTTGGTCTGTTCAGTACAATAAATACGGTAACTAAACTGCAACAAGATTCTTGTAAACACTCACATAAACAGCAGCTCGTAAACCACTGTTGTCTGCAATGTTCTCATCCAGTGTAAAATCCCCATCAATCTGTGCGGGAAATGACATTAGGCAATTAAATAAAGAAATAATCCTAGATTAATTCTCAAACTCCATGTGATGAAAGACTCTATTAAAGATTCCATCAATGAAATATTAGAAACTATTGGGCTAACAGCCCTACGCTGACTCCCAACATTAAAAGATTTAAACATTCCGCGTGTCAACACACCTTTACACAAGATATCCTAAACATGCAGTTCCATTCTTTATCTCACACACTCTCTCTCTCTTTCTCTCTCACTCACATACTCTATGGACATAACAAACATGCATATGCACCCACAGAGAGACAAAACAACAAGCACTGCCATTTTTTTCTGTCCCTATCACTGACATGGCAGTTTTTCGCAAATAGGATATCATGTAGTTATGAGTACATTACTTCTATTGTAGTCAAGTCAAAATTGGGCAAAAAGAAAAGGTTGTATGTTGCGAAACCCCCATGGGAAATAAAACCCAAACAATACACAGCAAACTAAAGTGAAGACAGAAAATACACAAACTTTTCGGCCTTCGCCTTTTTCAAGTGAAAAAAAATCGAACACGCAGCTAAGTAAACTGTTTCGCGTGGTTCCTGTTGAAGTCTTTTATTGTTCGATTCTTTTTCTAAACAAATTTTGACAGTCACATCATCTGAAATAGCCACAACCAGCGGGATCAGATCAGAAAACCATACATATACACCATATATTCTCAGAAATGTCTTGAATCCAGGCCATAGTCAAAAATGAAATGCATAGAAATATGTCTGGTAGAAACATTTTCTACAACTTAACTGTGCTCTCCACCTCTCCAGCACGATCTATCATTTTCTTCCAATGTGATTTTTTTCTCTCCTTCCTTCCCTTACACAATCTTCTTTATTCCCCCCCCCCCCCTCAATCCCCTTTTAATGGGACCTGGCTGACAATCAGTTATCAATCTCTTGTCTTTCAATATAGCTAATTACCGGATATCCTACTGGAACATACATTTCTCTATGTGACATACACCCTTGTTCTGATTTAAAGTTATGTAGTTATGTTGCTAAGGTTTCAGGTAGTAATTTCTTTAGAAATTCGTCTTTCATACACTGGTCTGACTGCCCCTTTGCACACTTTCAGTAATCAATGCTTTACCAATTTGCTTTTCTTGTACACACAACTGTTCTATCGTTAACATTCTAACATGAGAATGCCAAGAAACTTAATCCTAATTACCTCAGGCTACACATGTGGCAATCTTAGAAGAAAGCTTTTCCAGGTAATAATATCAAGCCAACAAGGGTTATGATTGCCATGTGTGCACTCTTAACTTCAGGCTATAACATTTTAGCTTTGTAATGAAGATCATCATGACCCAACTTCTCACCTTAACTCCCCTGACCTTCATTCTGCTATACTGATTTTTCATACAGGGTGTGGTCAACATAAAATTCTGAGCTGTCTGTTCGTCCCACCAATCAGTCAATTTGCCCTGACCATCATACTGACGACCTGAAAGTGACAGCAGAAAACACAATGACTCAGTAACATGAAAATTACTTGACTGGACAATGCCAATGCCACTTAAAGCTTGCTTACTGTATATAATATGTGATTTGCCCATTTCTTTCTTTTCACATTTGTGACAACAAGAAAATGTCATTAATTACTTCCCTTAAGGCAGTGGTTTTCATCTCTCTCAGGCAATCATCCCCTTTTCCCCCCAAAATCTTATTTCATTGTCCCTGCCTCCCACCTCCCCCAACTTTCAGATCCCTACTCCACCCTTTTTCTTGGCTATACTTCAAATTGACAGCAAGTGAGCAAGTAACAATAATTATGGAAACTATCGCCTGCGGGAGATCACTGGAATCACAAACAATAAAAAAGCCATACACTTATAGCCAGTGGACATGACTGAGCACAATCATGATCATGCAAAATGGTGTAATTTAGCCTATTTACACAGACCATCTACAAATTTAGTAATAGGGGAGGGGGAGGGGAATGCGGCAGGCTGATTGTCTATTAGTAATACTGAACGGAAGAATAATTTCAATGTCATGGTCTTGATAGAATTTTTTTTTCCCATAGTGATAGACATGATAATAATATGGATTTAAAAATAAAAAGAATAGACTGTTTTGTCAAGACACGACTGGTTTTACAACATTAATATAATAATGGTAATAATAATAAATAAATAAATTCAGATCCAAGAATCTTTCATATTTATTATGTTGTGTATATAAGCCTATAATATTCTTATGTGTGTGTCTTATGTTCCAGGTGGATGCCATCATTGACTAAATCAGCTATCTAGAAAAATGTCAGAAAAATATTTTGCGGCCAAATCACCTCCTTGCACATTTTCCCCCTTTTATTCAACCACCCCCTTCTGTTGTTTTCTCTCCCCTGTCGCCATTTTCTTCATTTTGCCCCCCCCCCCCCTCCCCGTCCAAAATCTCCTCCTGGGGGGGGGGGGGGGGGCATTGTTCGCCTTGAGAATCATTGTCTTAATTACGGGACGACAAAATGGTAAGGGAAACAGTTGTGAAAATTATCCCCGGGACAGTAAAAGTGTACCTGCCACAAAATGCGTAAATTCTTATTGGTATATAATATAAATATCTCCGTAAGCCTATACAAGTTATGACAACTTTACTGTGGGCAAACAACATCACAGATTAAGTATGACCTCCATCGGCACCTATCAGCACCATCGCAGAACACACTTGAAATTTGTAAAACTAAAATGACTATTATGAGCCGTTCTCAAAAGGTGGGCCTAGGCGTAGTGCTTCTTTTTGTTCAACTCTGACAAATAGCAAAAACTAGGAAATCGTATGAAACCAAGTTTGTTAGACTGAGAAATGACCAAACAGATAGTGTGAGATAGGAAAACGACCAAACTCCACAACAATTATTAACAGAGATAAAGATGGTTGACTAAAGCTTTGCCTTGTTTATTGTCCTTATTTTTTGTTGCATCGTGATGTGACTATTTTTAAACCTATTTTTATGCTTTTATAAATAAAAGCAGCTTCAAAAATGCACTCTTGTTTGTAATAGTGTGGGTCACAACGCTACTATTTTAGTTGGTGTGTAAACCAGCTCAGCTGGCCAGAATGAGTATCAAAAGGCATACAGTCTTTGATTGTAGCAGTTCTGCGCATGTATATCATGATTAAGGAGGCTTTCTAGGGCTGCAGTGTTGTGCAAACGACTAGATTACGGCACTCGGGTGTGCGTGGGTCATTGCGCTACATACAAGTCTTTCCCTCTGCAGCCTTGCAAAATTCATTTCACATGTTCGCGTACACGGTCAACAGAACTAAGCCAGGCGTATTAACCATTGTATGGAAAACAAATATAACATTATCAAACATGAGCAAGGATTCCCAAAGCAAAAGTGTGTGTAAGCGGGAAATGTTACATACCAGATCACATGGGCAGCTTGGCCGGCAAAATATTGATTTTTTTCTTGGCTGGCAGTTTCTCCTGTCAACTTTTGTGACAAAACGTCAAAGACAGTCCTATAAACAAGCCTCGATCGATTTACAGTAGGAATATCTCGCTGGAAATGACTAGATCTAAGTCTAACCCACGAACTGTGGGTCATTAATTACATGCAAGTGCGCAAGCTGTGTGTCACTTGTCCAAATGTTACATGCAAATCAGTGCACGGCGCAGAATGTGCTGACAACGAACTTAGTTATCTAAGTAAGTGGCTTGTGGCAATATTTAGGAGTGTAACCATTGCCTTTAAAGATAGAAATCATGCTAGATAATGTAAACAATGCCGCGGGAATGTAGTAACTTAGATCTAGAAGGTCATAGTTACATGCACGCCTTCTTTTTCATGTTCAGAAGAATTAGAAAGACACAGCACTGAAGAATTAAGTAAACTGTGCTTCTCTACAATGAACTGAAACAAATCCCACTGCAACATTGTCAAAAAATGCCTGCCTAATTTGCCAAGGAAAATGAAAGACTGCTGTTCACCTCGCATGTAACAGTGACACACACAAGTATATGAAACAGTGGATAATTTGTTAAAATTCAACATTTTCGTTTTATCTCATTTTAATAACCATTAAACAGCCTTGTAGAGACAATTAAATCAGCACCACTCTCATCATTCTTCACAATTGGTAAAGTGCGTGTGTCATTAGTTACATACAGACAAAAGAGACCACATCCACTTTATTCCATAAACACCATGCTTAACTATCTTCTTAAATTAAAAAAAACAAACAGTAGACAACTCATCAGAGGCTGCATATAATTAAAAAAAACTTAAACATTCCTCATTCTGAAAGCTGACTACATTGCATAATTTTTCTGAGAATGGCTCACATACCAATGAAAGTAACCATCAGGATCTGTCATTACAGTTAACAGATTTTGACCATGTTGATGTTTCTAAAAACAGCTCTTTCGAAAACAGGGAGGTCTGATTCACTTGCAAAGCCAAGATTACAAAATGAACTTAGTGAATCACATTACATATATTATCACAATTTATGTAATTGTGTCCCTTCCTGAATTTAAGTGCAGAGCTGGAAAAGACTCAGTCAAAAAACAATAAATTTGATTCTCACATAAAAGGCCATAATAATTTTTTGATGCTAAATGAGATGTTTGCATCAGAAAACTTCATAAGTGTTGAGTACATACTGGACATCTATAGCAAAAGCTTCCATGCTCACCTTGGAAATCAAAGGCGTGAGTAATTTCATGTCCAATGATGGAGCCCATGGCACCAAAATTGACGGCACTTCGAGAAAAAAGAAAAATAATTCATATATTACAAACAACTCCCTACAAAAGGTTTTCTCTTATTTCCTTTAGCTATTTTTTTTACTGTATCGAAGTTGTATACTTGCTTCCTAGACATGAACTGGTATAACTTTATCTCTATTCAGTTATATTCTCAAGCCTGTCACTGAAATAAGAGACAATTACACATCAGTAAAAAGCATCCTTTCAAACCATTACCTTATCAGAGAGTTTTGTCGGAATCAGGGATAAACAATGAAAACTGTCAGAAACTGAAATAATTAAGAATCTGCAGGAAATGCAAGTCCAAAAAAATTACTCCAACTGGTTTTGTTTTAGGCTGTCTCAGAAAGAAATGAATACAGTCGCTTCAGATTTTCCTGAATTTGAGCTACAGCATGTTAGACAAAAGAGATTCAGATTTACCTGGGACCATCTGGAATGTAGAATGGCAAATGGAACATGGCAATGGGGAAGATGACATCATTTCTAGTGGGGGAATAGTAGGCGTTGACGGTCACCGGAGGTTTCATCCAGCTGGAGGAAAGAGAAAGAGTGGTGGTTGGAGCTTCATAAAACAAGTTTAGTGAAAACAAAAGCTTAGCCCTAAAACAATTATGAAGCATGAATAAATTCTCTGGCCTGAGGTTACAAATCATGGATTTAGTCAAGTGAAATGGATAATATTTCACAGTTATTTCCCATACAACTTCAAACCAGAACTAATGATTTCAGTATGAGGAGGTTTCATACTGTAGTTAAGTCTTCCTCATTTGTTAAATACTGATCTTTGCCTAGGTACATCTACATGGAGAAAATCAGAGTATGTTGTGAAAAATACTCCTACTCTATGTTCGATATGAATTTAATTTTATTACTGTGGGGCAATTAACAGTCACGTGACCATCTCCCTGACTGCTCACCTGGACTTCCTGTCTGGCACAGCCTGGAGGTCAAAGTTCATGTTGGCCAGGAGAAACCTTCGCCATGACAACAAGTTGTAAAGCCAGTCATTTGGAATGACGTTGAACTGGAAAGCGGTGATAATGAAACAGTAAAGCAAACTATAGAGATGTCTATAATTTTCATTGGTCCATCAATGTGCAATCAACCCAGATAGCCGATACTGGTTATTCGTTTCATTCTTCTTACCCATTCTTGCATATACATATATGTGAAGAACGATTAAAGAAGACAAACAGAGAAAAAAAACAACTGTCCATCATCCATTCTTCCTTCCAGCCACATTTCCCTCCTTCCCTCCATCCATCCATCTACATCTGCCCATCCAACCACCCATCTGCCCATCCAACCACCCATCTACATCTGCCCATCCATCCACCCATCTACATCTGCCCATCCATTCACCAACCCACCATTGCCTAACATAGATCTCAATTTAAGTCTTCTTGAATTTTTCCCTCATCTTGAAGTTTCTTAATCTTGTTAAGTTTTAAATTATAAAGCTGGCATGTTGATCATGAGCTTGCCATTCTCTCTCTTTGCCTGTCTGTTTGTGTCTATTTCAATCTGTATATTTGCCTGTTTTTCTGCATGTTTTTCTGGATGTGTTAGCCCCTGTACCTCTCTTTTTGTGTGTCTATTCTAGCCCTCTGTACTTCCTTCATAACCTATCCCAACATACAGTGTCACAAGACCTACATTCTTGTAGTATTCATCCAGGAAGGAATCATTGAGGATATAGGATGGATAGCTGATCTTGTCAATGATGGCATCCACCTGGAACATAAGGCACACACATATATATCATGTATATTATTATCATTATTTATCTTTTTTTACATAATGTTGATAATAGAATGAAATTATTACTACAGAACCATATGCTAACTGAATAAAAAAAAACAACAATTAAAGACACATCGATAGAGAGGAGAACCTCCAGAGAATATACATATCAATAAGAAGCAAATTCGCCACTGGCTAAGGTTTCCAGTGAAAAGAAAATAATTATAATAAAAAAAAATAATGGAATATTTCATCTTTGCAATGAAAGAAAATTTGGGCAGACAGAAAACATTTGCCCAGGGCTACTATCTGTGCTTGGAGACACAAATTCAGAGCGGTATATATTTCACAAGTGACAAAAATGTATCCAGCGAACATTTGAAACACACCATTTGGTGCATGGAATGTTTATGGGACATATTACGTCTTATTCTGAGGGCTTGAACACGATGAAGAACGAAAAGTGGGAGGAAGAGAGAATGAGTATCTTAAGCCCACTGGGAGAACAGGCAATAATTATAATAAAATATTTAAACCCTGTCAGATTGTTTTTGGATCCACCTTCCTGATCTTCCACAACATTGACTTACACCAAACTGCACCTTCCACTTATCTGTGACGGGCGAACCTAAATGTCTAAACAAACTTGAACATGATCACCACTCCAATCTCCCCCTTCCCCTCCTCACAGAAAAGCTTCCTCCAAAGATCTGACCAGTGTCAATCTCCAGGCTGGTCACAAAGACACATATAATTATCAAAGAAATAACATGGATATTTTGAATGCTATCTAATCCCATGTCGTAGTTTTGAACTGCTATCAAACCACCTGTAAAGTTCTGCTGTTATTAAGCAATAAGTGAATATTGCTTCTTAGATTCACACAAGTATGACAGTTCAAATGTTTGCAATCAACAAATATTTAAGTAAACTGGATCACATGAAAATAAAATGGTCACGACCATATAAAATCTATGAAATTGCTTGCTGTAAGGTTTATGGGTTTTTTGGGGGTGGGTGGATGAGTGGAAAAGAATAGGGAGAGTGGCAAATGAGTAAAGGCATGTGACACCCGAGTTCACACTCAAACAACTAATCAAATTCTTACCTTTTCCTCTGCTTTTTTCATTGTTTTCTTGTCCATCCAGTATTTATTGAGAAGATAATCTTTGAAGGCATTTTTCACATAAATAATCAGCTTCTCCATCTGAAATGAAACATAATCTATTGTCACAATGCACAATGCATTTGGTCACGTTAAATTGGGATTGTTTGTTTGTTTGTTAATTTGGACCATTTATTTGCCTTTTTTTTTTTGTTGTTATTCAGTTATTGTTTAGTTGATAGACAAACGGAAGAGAATTTATCTGGGACGACCTGGGTGAAGATGTAGAATAAAATAAAATAATGATAAGGCTGCTTGTTGAATGGTTGGTTGGTTGGTTGGTAAATTGGCTAACCTTGGCTACAGTGATTGTAACATCGACTACACCATAATATGAATGATATGTCAGTTGAAAGGTGGCCAGCTCTATGGAAGTGTGTCATTAGTTACATATAAGTTAAGAGACCACTCATTGTAATCCACTTTATTCCAGGATGTCTTCAAAAAAAGCTCTCCCCAACAACCAATGGTGGCGATGACAACCATCAAATGAAAATAATGAGGAAAGGTACAAAAAATGTTACCATCAAATATCACAACAATGAAAACAACAATACCACCAATCAAAAATTGCAACATCAATAGCAAATATTCCAAAATTGCTCATAGAACTGCAGGCTTACCTTCTCTACGCTGCCCTCCGAGTCCGTCCCTTTAACATACAAGGCACCCGTAGCAAAACCCAGGGCTCGGTTTGTGTAGAAGGTACATCGTTTCCAGGCTTCCTCCATCTCATCTTCCTCTGGCCAAAGCAAACAGACAGACGAATAAGAAACAAGTCAACAAAATCATAATCTGTCATTACATTTGATTGACCGTCCTTTAGTTAACACGAAGCTCTGAATGTCAGATTCTCCTTACTTTACTAAAGAATCCCTACTCTACCCTGGTGCCATAAGATGGAAACGATAGACCTCAAATCGGCGTCAAGCAGATACCATCTAGGCCTATTTCATCACAAGAATGGTGACTCATATCGTACTGTGTTTACATTCAAAATTCCACCTGCCTCCAGCCTTAGATGTGAGAACCAAGTGTCTCCCGTCTGGGCACCACTGCTCTAGCAATTATGTTGACACCGTTTAACCGAAAGTTGTTTCATCTACTGAAAACAAGCAGCCAACAGTTCGTACTTTTTTAAAATCATTTTTTACTTCATGATACTTCTCATGAGTCATGGCCTTCAATTCTTTACCTGGATGAACCAAAATTTGCTTCCGTACCCTGAATTGTGACTCCCCCAAATCTAAAAGAGCACTTGCTGAAAAAAAAAAAAATTATCTGCATCCCACACCTCTCTTGAGCAGTCAATTCGGAACTCCCATCCATACCTCAGAAGCAATGAACAAAAACAAAAAAAAAAGTGAGGGGCGGGGAGGAGAGAGAAAGGGAAAACTTTGGCGTGCCATTTTTATGCCATAAACGGAATCAAATATCGATTTTCTTGGAAAGTGTCTTTCAAATTTGGTTGAAATTTTGCATAAGCTCATATTTCACGTTCAACCTTATTATGGAACTGATTTTATATTGTTAGACTGTAGCCTGATCTGAGTTTGCTCTTTAGGGCTTTGTAAAATACAATAATCTATTTACATAAACAAACAAACAAAAATACGCCGATTTTTCCGACCCTGCACAGCCATCGTTGCATCTATATTAAGTAAACTCTTCGTGCAGGTTCCTTTCAGTCTGAAGTGGTGCCTTTTGAATAATTGTTTCATGGATGTATTAGGTGGGAGAGTAGCTTTTTAAAACTTTTTTTGATTCACAATTTTCAAGAGAGAGGCGTTCACTCTGGCTTCCTTTTTGGCCTTTATCTGTACTAAACCATAAATTAATGCCTTAAAGGCTCGAACGATAATTAATACAGGTCGGTCGTTATATTCCATACTGTAATTATTGACCATTTTCAGTGGAAAGCAAAATGCGACTGTCTTTCATTCTTTCTTTCTATCTATTTCTCTTTCGCCCCTCGTCTTTGAAGTTCACTGATCTAATCCTGAATGATATTGGTAAAAAAAAAAAAAACAAACAATTTGGACAATCCCAAGTGGATTGAATGAGCTCTGTGTGTACTGCGTGCTATGTTAATTATTTTTCATCCGCAACCCACAGGCGCCTCCTCTCTCCTTTGACCGCCGGATTGCTCCACTATCTTGTTGGCAGAATAGAGATAGTGGTTATGGATGATATGGAATAAGGTTGGGAGGCAGGCAAATTAGTTGATTCAGAAACAGCAGGTGCTGGCTCCCCGATCGGATTATAAGTATTAATTTTCCCTTAGTCAAGAATTCATTTTTCATTCCCCATTTCAATAAAGCAAAACTGGCGCAGACAAAGGGCAGCTACACAGAAGTTTTGCCTCGGCGATGTCAAGATGTATATATACGACCCTTTTCGTCTTTGCAGACGGTCTTTGCAGCATTTTCTGACTTCAAGACAGATGCCGAGAGCAGCTCCTCTCATGACTAATCCGTCCGATATTCGATTTACATCTTCGGTCACAGAGTGAGCACATATACTCGCCTTCGTTTGTGACTTCATTTGTCTTTTCCTTCCTTTTCTGTCTTTTTTCTTCCCTAATTTCTCTTTGATTTTTTTCAAATTTGGCAGCACCTTTCCTGACGGCTCCCTTCCAGGTCGTTCGATCTTCTGCCACATTTTCCCATGATTTTTCATCGATCCCAAAATCTTTCAGTGTGGTCCTGCAGATATCTTTGAAACGTAGTTTTGGTCTACCTCTTTGACGTTTTCCCTCTTTTAGCCCACCATACAGTATCTGCTTTGGGATTCTACTATCATCCATTCTTTTGACATGTCCTATCCACCTGAGTCGTCTTGTTCTCAGTGTTGGTTGAATTGAGGTGAGCTTTGCTCGTTTGAGAACTTCGCTGTTGGTGATTTTGTCCTGCCATCTGATGTCCATGATTTTCCGCAGGCAGCGAAGATGGAAGCTGTTTAATCTTTTTTCATGTCTTGTATAGGTGGTCCACGTTTCGCAGCTATACAACAAGGTACTGATGACACAAGCTTGATAAATAAGAATTTTGGTCTTGAGTGTCAGCTTTTTGTTGTTCCAAGCTCTCTGAGATAACCTGCCAAAAGTTGTAGCTGCTTTCCCAATTCTGGCTTTAAGTTCTTCATCCAGGGATAGTGATGCTGTTACTGTGGAGCCAAGATAGGTAAACTTTTCAACTGAGTTGATCTTGTTGCCCTTCAATGAAATGTCGGGAGGAGATAGTGTACCTTGTCCGATTACCTCTGTCTTTTTAACACTAATTGTCAAGGAAAAGAGGTCGCATGCATTTGACAATAAGTCCATCATATTTTGCAGTTGTTCGTTGTTTTGGGCTACTACTGCAGCATCGTCTGCAAAGAGGAGTTCACGCAGCATGATTTCTCGAGTCTTTGTTTTTGCTTTTAACCTGGCCAAGTTGAACAGAGACCCATCTGATCTTGTTCGGATGAAAATACCATCTGTGGAGTCTTGAAAAGCGAACTGTAGGAGTGCTGCAAAGTAAATTCCAAATAGAGTTGGTGCCAGTACACATCCTTGTTTTACTCCGGTCTTCACTGCAAATTTACCTGAGATGTTTCCGTCAAACTGGACGCATGCACTCATGTCGTCATGAAAGGAGATGATCAGCTTCAATAGCTGTGGTGGACATCCAATGGACTTCAGTACAATGTAAAGCGATGGTCTGCTTACGGTGTCGAAGGCTTTTGTCAGATCTATGAAAGCCATGTACAGTGGTTTTCCTTGTTCTCTGCATTTTTCCTGTAGTGGACGGACTGTAAATATCATATCTGCAGTTGATCGTTCTGCTCTGAATCCGCATTGGGATTCTGGTAAGATTCTTTCAGCGAGCCTGTGTAATCGTTTGAGTATGATTTTGGCGAACGCTTTCCCTGTAATACTCATCAATGATATGCCGCGGTAATTGTTACAATCCCCTTTGTCTCCTTTATTCTTGTAAAGAGTTACAATTTTTGCATTTTTCATATCGGATGGAATTGTTCCAGTTTTCCAGCACACGATTAGTAGGTGGTATAGGTGTGGTAATAGTGTTTCAAGGTTTTCTTTGAGGACTTCAGCTGGAATGTTATCCTCTCCACAAGCTTTTCCATTTTTCATATCCTGGATGGCTTCAGATAGTTCTTTCATTGTTGGTTCCACATCCAGATCCGTCATTTCAGGTAGCCTTGGGACTGCTTCTTCTAAGCCTTGATTTGCTGGCTTTTCGTTTGCATATAGTTTGGAATAATGTTCGACCCATCTCTCCAGTTGTTCCTTCTTGTCGGTAAGTTCTTGGCCGTTTTCTGTCTTGATGGGGGCACTTTTTGAAATGGTTGGTCCTAGTGCAACTTTAATCTTTTCATACATGTTTCTGGAGTCTCCTGCATCAGAGGCCGATTGAATTTCAGAGCATAAGTTGGTCCAGTACTCATTGGCGCATTTTCTTGTTTCACTTTGAACCTTTGCCTTGATGTGTTTGAATTTGTCTTTGTTGCTTTGCGAGCGATCTTTCTTGTATTCAAGCATCATTTTCCTCTTTTCTTCTAACAGGGGAAGAAGTGTGGTGGAGTTTTCTCCAACCCAATCATGTCTGAAAGATGGCTTTGTACCATAAGCTGTTGAGGCACTGTTATATATGTTGGTCTTAATTGTGTTCCATGTTTCATCCACGCTTGGTGATTCCATATCATTTACCGGGATGTTACTAAATTCTCTTGTGAAAGCGTTCTTACAGTCTTCTTGTTTTGCTTTTGTAATGTTTAATTTGGGTTGTCGTTTCGTGATGCTCCTAAATATTCTCATTGGCTTTGTATGCATTTTGCTGATCACAAGGGCGTGGTCTGTATCGCAGTCAGCGCTGTGGAAGCTCCTTGTTGATTTAACCGTGTTCAGATCTTTCCTTCTGGTGATAATCAAGTCCAATTGATGCCAATGTCCTGATCTTGGGTGTTGCCACGTAACTTTCTTTGAGTCATTCAATTTGAAGAAGGTGTTGGTAATGCACAAGTCATTTTGTGAACAGAATTCCAGGAGACGCTGTCCATTTTCGTTAATTTTGCCTACGCCGTGGTGTCCTAGGCAAACAGGCCAAGACTGATGGTCCGCGCCAACTCTTGCGTTGAAGTCTCCTAAGAGAACTACTGATTCGTTTTTCGGAATGGTGGCATACATTTCATTTAGCATGTTGTAGAACTGGTCCTTATCGTCTGCTGATGACATAAGCGTTGGTGCGTAAACACAGATTATGTTGGTGTGACCAGTTTTTGTGCGTAATCTTAGGGAAATGAGTCTTTCAGACTTTCCAGTGGGTGTGTTGATGGAACTGAGCAGGCGATTGTTGATGGCAAAGCCAACACCATGACGACGAGGTTGGTTCGAGTCAAGTCCTTTCCAAAAAAATGTGTAGTGTTGCTCTTTGAGTGTACCAGTATCTGCCAGTCTGGTTTCTTGTAAAGCTGCGATGTCCACTTTCAGCCTAAGCAATTCTTTGTCTATTATTGCAGTTTTTCTTAATGAGTCGTTCTTTGTCATATCGATGTTTTGGTCAAGTCCAGGGCACATGGTCCTAACGTTCCAAGTGCTAATTTTTATTTGGTTTTTTCGTTTTGAGCGAGGTACATCATTTACATCAACTTTTCGATTTTTGATCTATCCCCATGTACCCAATGAGGCAGGCAGATGTGGCGGGTCGGCACCCAACTGGCTGAGGGCTGCTCAGCTTAAGGCGGGCGGTAGCTGACCAGTGTAACTAAATAGTCACTCCCACCGATAGAAGAGGCCCCTGGCGCCTTCCCCTTCGCCAATTTGGGAAAACTTAAAACCTGTAACTGCCCCTCCCCTTGTTGTTTTCATGGCGTTACCCATGACAGAGTGACATCTCCGTGTTGACATAGAGCTGTGAGAGCATTACCCATGACAGAGTGACATCTCCGTGTTGACATAGAGCTGTGAGAGCTTGTTGGGCATGGGTTTTGTACACTGTATTTGCCCAGGTTGGCAGTGTTCTCCCTCTGTATGCTGCATTAGCCTGGGCAAAAAGTATGGAACCTGTGCCTAGCCCATTTTGCACAGACCCCCTCTCTTCTCCACAGATTTAATCCAAGGGAAAGGCATAGCCAATACGTTTGGAATCGCATAGAGTTGCAGGGGATGCCAGAGGATGGATTGGAACAGACCTCCGAACCAACTGCCTTGGGGTCCCTCCCACCAGATTTTGTTTGGGTTTACTCCCTAGCCTTTAACTCTCCCGAGTCACACACAAGGCAGTGCGGTTTTTTATCAGGGTTTTCTCCCCCAGCCTTTGACACTCCCGAGTCACACACAAGGCAGTGCGGACAGTACCAGGTAGTATTGCACACTGTCATGCAATAGCAGCTATGCCGACCTGACAAGATGTATATGTTATATATATATATAAATACATAAATAAAAAAATTAAATATACCTATCTTTATGGCTCCCTAATTTTGTGAATGGCGTTAAGGACACCCACATCAATGAAACTGTTTGTTCTGATCATGTCTGCCCCTGTCTTTTGTCGTTCATAAAAAAGCAACAATTACTAGTTATTCCCCTCTTTTTTTTAAAACACAGTTTGGTACAGACAATTTTCTTTTTTTTTTCAAATAATTTGATCTAATTGTTATGCATGTTCTACAAAGCTCAAAACAGCTACTCTAAATCAGGCTACAGTCTAACAAATAAAAAAAAATCAACTTGTTAATATCAGGGTATGGAATAAATTATGTGCACAGGCAAAATGTGAAAGAAATCAAACAGACAGTTTTCGAGAAAATCGATTTTGACACCATGCATGGTTAAACATAAAACTAAAAAAGATGCACCACAGCCTAACACACAAAGCTTTATTCATTTTATTTTCTTTCTCCTTTGTTTCACATTCCCAACTCAACCTACATCCAATAGTAGGGCGGGCAACTCAGTCTGGACTGACGTCATCAGTTTCAACTCTGTCCGAGTTGGTTTTCACTTGACTTTTGCACGCAACAACCCCATCTTTTTGCCCTATTGACCCCCCCCCCTCCCCCCGCCCCCAATAGCTGACAACACATTATTCAATATACAACTGCTCCTTTAATATTCATTATCTCTTGGAGATTTTCTCCTGCTTGTGTGAAGGAGGGAAAGTGGAAAGGAAACCAGCGATGCATGAATACGTCGATTTTCGTGGAAACTCCGCATTTCCCACCAGTGTTGCCTGACTGTACAGAAATGGAACTATTTCTACGGTCATTCATACCCATTCCCATGGAGCAGTGATAGGTGTAACTGACCGCAAGGATGGGCAAAACTACTCTGTGCATGTTAGCTAGACAACCAAGATTATTCTACAAAAGATTCGAGCAATAAGTCTTTTAGTTTTTAAAGATTCTGCAATGGGAGCTGAACTCTACAGAGCTCTCTTTATTACATGCTGAAAAATAAAAACAAGATAGGAGGCCTCAAGAGTCCAAAAATTGAATTTCACACCTGACTGGGTTGGGTGTAGTGGCACAAACTCACAAATCGGACCGAACTAAGCGCGATGAGGTCAAATGGATCACTTACGCGTCCAGACTGAGTTGCATTTAATATGAACATGGTCGACTTCATTGTCGAGAGCTATTTGAAACTAAGTCAAATGTAACAAATGAGAGAGCAGATATTCTCTCATTGACAGGGCTGGTTTTCACGGAAATCTCACACTTGTGACTTACCTGTTTCTTTGATCTCGAACAAGGACTGATCAAAGAAGGGCTTGAAGGATCGGATCAGGTGAACAGTCAAGTAATCTCTCATTGTCCTGTAAGGTTTGAAACATGCAAACTTAGTCAAGTTCAGTGGCGGACCCCATTACTACAGCCTTGGTCATTGCAAATCACCTTTTCAAAATATTATACACGTTTTCTCACAAGGCGAGCCCACCCACCCACCATATGCATGCATGCACATCCATCCATCCATCCATCCATCTATCCATCCATCCATCCGAGATGGATGTCCGACCGTCCGTCCATCCACTAACCTCATATTCGCCTCTGTTCCACTATAGTATTCCTTCAGAAACCCTGTTATTTTGGCCATATAATCAGGATGAAGCACTACCACTTCTGTCTCACCATCCACCCGGAACCCCAGAGCGTTCAGGTGTTGTACCCAGTTCACCTGCAACATTGGTGGAACCAAAGTCATAATTACCGTAAACCTTTTAATTGTCAGTGATCGATTTTCTGGGTCAAATTATTGTAATTAATAGTACAACGAGTACCGATGCATCACAGTTCGGCTCTCAGCAAATGAGCGATGTCACTCAGCTGATTCCGTAGATGGGCAACCTCGTCCGGATTTCGAACACTCGCGTGTGCGTGTGCGCATGTGCGCATGTGCGCATGTATGTATGTGCGCATGTATGTATGTATGTATGTATGTATGGATGGATGGATGGATGGATGGATGGATGGATGGATGGATCGATGGATGGATGGATGGATGTATGTATGTATGGATGAATGGATGGATGGATGGATGGATGGACGGACGGATGGATGGATGGATGGATGGATGGATGGATGGATGGATAGATAGATCGGTAGGTAGGTAGGTAGGTAGGTAGGTAGGTAGGTAGGTAGGCAGGTAGGTAGGTAGATAGATGAATGGATGGATGGATGGATAGAAGATCTTGGATGGATAGACAGACATAATATACATAAATATATATATTATTATATATATATACATATATAAAGAGAGAGAGAGAGAGAGAGAGAGAGAGAGAGAGAGGAGGGGGGTGGGAGGGAGTGAGAGGGGGTGGGAAAGGAAATTTGGCGTAAAAGCACTACGTTCAAAGGTTCAGTGGAGTTCTCTGACTTGTGTGGCATTGGGGTGAAGAAGAAAGATTGTTATTTTAAGACCATGCGTGAGGGCCAATAACTCGTTTATATCTGTTTTCTCAGAGATACATTTTTCTTGCTTACTTATGGAGTTTGACGGCAGACAACATAAACATTTTCGATACCCAGTGGGCTGGTTGTAGATTCGGAACATTGTCGGGCAAAATGGTTGGACGAACATAAAAATCAATTCACCAAGCACAGTTTATTTAATCGGATCTTCCTTCCCGAAGGCAGAGTGAGGAAATATAAAATGCGGATCTGGCAACTAGCCTACTGAGGTGTATCAACGAAACACATAACTGCTTGTAGAGTTCTCCTACAATTAAGAGAAAGTCTCTCTCACATTTTAACTTTATACTTTTCCTGCCGGTGTGTTATAATAAAGTTTCTTCTTCCGATGTCATTTTTCGGTAGTTCGGCGGCACTTTCCGGTGCAGCATGAAATTATCATTGTCTTTTAAAAGGCACGATCCAAATTGCCGAGAAAAGCATTATTTCTGTGCTTGTGTTAGTATAAATGAAAAGCTACACTTGCCTTGAACTAAAATTGAGATACTCCATTTGTCCCGGTGACTTAAATTTAATAACGACAGTTTCGTCACGTTTTCCCTAGATTTTATATTCTGTCCAACTAGATCTTTCTTGAGGGCGACGAACCGTGGTCATGATTACACCAGCAACCGAAATTTAACTTACCATAGTAAAGTTGTACTCAAGCTCAGCCACGGTCATGACATTGTAGAGACTGAACTTGTCGTGGATGTGATGGTAACCGGCAGATGCCTGGGGTAAGGAGAATTCATGATTATGGACAATAACAGGTTATACATTGGTGTCAGCGTTACTGATCTAGCAATATCTTAAATCTGTACACAAGTTATGAGGACGGGGGGTAGAACTTGAAGTAATAACATGACGACAGCAATATTTTCTAAGCAACTAAAACAATGAACATAAAGAAGAAAAAAAACCCAACAACAATGACAACGACAAGAACAAGAACAAGGAAAACAAGAACACACGATTCAAACAACAACAAAAACAAGCATGAACAGGAGCAACCAACAACAACAATCACAACCAAACGTTATGTAATTCAAAATAACAATTACAAGAAGTAAAAGGAGGGGGGGGGGGGGGAATCAGAGGAGGAAGAAGAAAATGGCAAACATCACGAACGAATAGACGAGGAAGACAAAAACACAGAAAAGAGAAACAGTAAAGACACGCAAAAAAAGTAAAGGGGATGGGGGTGGGGTGGATAAATAAAAACAAATCAAGGCAAAAGACAGTCGGAAGTCAAAAACTGACGATAAAGGCGGCAGTGCAGAGGACTATTGGAGGAAGGGGGAGTGAGGAGGTGATCGAGAAAGATAGAGAGGGATGAAAATGTCAAGGGGTCACTTACTGAACTCACAAACTTCTCAATTTCCAGAATTTTTTCTGCCCTAGTCAGAGCATCGGCCTCCGTGGCGCCGAAGGAGGTAAACAAATGCATTGTTTCCTCCAGGAAGATCTTCTTCAGCTGAAAACAGAGGCTCAAGACATTAGCCATCCCATCATACTTATCTGATCATTATTTTGACAACGACGATGATTTTGATAATGATGTGATCATGATGAAGATGAAGTTATGACAATGTGTTTACCACCGTCCAACTTAATCCACATAAACAATTTCGATTTTACGTCTCCCAGTGAAAAGATTTGGACGCTCGTTTTGTCAGAAAAAAACAAGACCCACAAAAAAAAAAAGGATTTAACTATTCCCACGCTGCCAACCGTTCAAATCCCGCCTCTGGCATCTTCAAAGCTAGAAAGTTTACACTTACAGCATACCGCACAAACAATGGGGTGGTAGTTTTCATTTCACTTACGCTTGTGTGAGCGCTCGAAGAATGAAGTCAACCCTTCGCGTGTTTACGTCAGATGAGTGTATTATATTATGCATGCCGATAGGAATGAGTCATCAGTTTCGTGACCACCTACATTGTGATCAAAGAACATTTTTTTCCTTTGATGTAGCTGCGCAATGAAAAAGAAAAGTTCTCTGATGCCGTGAAGATATTTTTAGAAATAAATAGTCCTTGGCTTTGGAGCACAGATAGATATCAAATAAATACGATAATACGAGACAGTCCCTTCTTCTAGCCTTTAAAAATCGAGTGCACGCTGCGACATACAAAACGCCCACTCTCGAAGCCACCGTTTCGTACACTGTATTTGCACAGAAAATAAGACCCAATATCGATCGGTATCCCCCCCCCCCCCAAAGACAATTTCAAAGCCAGGTAGTTAAAAAAAACAGCCAACATGCAACACCTAATTTACAATGAGTGTCTCCATAAAGCAAAGCACATTGAAAGGTGGGGGAACGAGAAAGAGAAGGAAAGGGAAAGACACTTTAGTATGCTGCCTCTGCCTCACCATATTTTATAAATATCCTAATGATGGTAAGTTAATAAAACAGTTTTGTTACATTGCTCCACATTTAAAGGACAGAAAAGGGCCCAAGGTTTCCAACAGCCAGTAAGTTATCATAACAAGTAGGCAGTGGCTACGTATACGGCAGATTACGCTCATACCCCAATAGAAATACACAAAGAAAGGAAGCGCTGCCGCACGAGAGGGAGTAAAGCCGAACACAGAAAAATGGTGAGTTGTGTTCACCGGCTGCCGTAAACGTAGCCACTGTGTAACAGGTGAGCAATTTCTGCCAAGGCCTAGGGTGATTGCCGAACAGTGAACTAAACTCACTACGCTCTCTATTCAGCTTCGAAAAATATGTCACTGTTTATGCCATGAATTCTCCACCTGGTTTCATGCTAAAACCTATGAACGCAAAATGCCCCAGCTGTGCCACCTTATCGTATCTTCTATCTTTGCTTGAAGTATGTAGCCTTCTTTATCAGCAGTATGTTATAAGCAAAGAATCGATACAATGGAGCAATTTTATGACATAATTTTGAGAACTATCTACCAAAGAGTCGCTTTTGAATTACATTGAGCAGAATTCTGTGAGACAGTTTCTGAAAACTCATACACAGAAGACACGGACTTGAACTACAGGTACATTTGGAAAAATTCAGTGGGACAATTCCTGAGAACGTATCTAGTGGTTGGTCTGATGATCTCTGAACTCGATAGGCAGCCTCGGGCCACCCATTAAAATTTCGCGAAACGTATCACACAGAGCACTGATTTCACATTTCGTAATCTGGCGTCACTGGAAATAATCGTCGCTGTTCGTTGGAGTCACAAGGCAATATTTCTACGACGGGATAAAGTGGGCAAACTGTTTCTTTTTTCACATCGTGCCTTCCAACTGGCAACGTGACATCTTAGTTCAGCGTGAAACTATGCGAAGTGTGTCCAATGTAAAAAAAAAAAAAAATGCAGACAGCCAGCTGTAAATGTTTTCATATTTTAGCACTTGTAAGTGACGGCGAGGAAAATTTCACTTGCTATTAATAGTTATATCACGATGGCCAAATTTTAAATACTTTTACTCTGCAACGACGCAAAACAAAACATAAACAAAAGGGCTAAGAAAGTGATTAAAGAATCAAAGGAAAGATTGACTGGGATATAAACTATAGCCCCTGGCCGTTAAACAATTTGTTTCTGCAGCCGAAAAGTTATCCAGTACATCTTTGTCTGCAAATAAGCGGTAGGGCAGACTAGATATCTGAACATTGGCTTAATGGCAGTGGTTAGATCATCGGAGTAATTATGCGTGAATCAAGAACTCATCCGGATAGACAGAAAAAACATAATAAGAAGACAGGCAGACAGACAGACAGATAGACAGACAGATAGATAGATAGACAGATAGAGATATAAAATCAGACAGACAACAGATAGATAGAAAGATACAAAAAGATGGACACAAAGATAGGCGGTTGGATAAAGAGATGGATAAATAGACAGACAGACAGACTGGCAGATATTTAGGTAGGTAAGCAGATGGGTGGGTAGGTAATAAGGTGGATAGTTAGATAAGTAGGTGGATAGGTAGCTAAGTAGGTAGGTAAAGAGGTAGATAGGTAGGTAGTCCAGCCCACCTGTAATGCATCTTTAAGAGAGTTGGGCATGGAACTGTTGTTGTTGTTGTTGCTGCTGTCGCTGCTGTTGCCGTGGCTGCTGTTGATGATAGGCAGGAGGTCAGAGGGCAGAATGGTGTCTCCCACGTCAATCTGGTCACGACAGATGGACAGGGATAGATATATATATATTGCATTGCCAATACAGATTAACAAACATTCACCTAACAGTCACAGAAACCCACAGCACAGGATAACCTGACAGTAAACAGACCACAGACGAAGAATTGCTGTCTTTCCGCTCACTGCCCCTATTTTACACTTTCTTCTTCAGTCATCCTCTCCTTCTCTCGTTCCTAACCCCCCCTCCCCCCCTTTTTCTTCATAATTTCCTGAATCAAGAATTTTCCTGATGTCAAGAATTCTTAAGACAAGACCACAGTCTGTATCACACCCGCCCTTCCGCACTCTTATCGCGCCCTCTTAATTTTCTACAGATCAGTTTACAGTTTACGAATGACGTCAGATCAGTAGGCTGACCTGTGACCCCATCTCCATTTGTCTCTAAACAACCACTTCTTGGGAATTTCAGCTCCCCAAATCCGTGTAAAATAGCTGACCTTGATGATGTTTTGCTGTGTGGGTTCCCTCTCGTCCACTTCCACCGACAGTTTGAAGAACGGCCATGACCCCTGTCGATGAACATTCTCGAGGCCGATCTGAAACAAATCAGTTTGATGATCGGTACCGACCAGTCCAAATAATTGTAAGGAAAGAGAAGGAAAGAAAAAAAAAGGAAGAGGGGGAGAGAGAGAGAAAGAGAGCCAGAGAGTGAGGGGGTGACAGTGAGTGAGTGAGTGAGTGAGTGAGAAAAAAGAAAAAAAAATTGTATGTTACACAGCCTTTTTCCTTTGGCCACATTTTGACTTTGTTTCAAGCCTTTCTGCGACCCCATACATTTTCTGTTTTTGTTTTTTTTTATAAGGCCCGATGTGTGCAGCTGTGTCGACACGGAATGTAAACCACTAGATCTACTCTTTGTCGGTACAAGGCGTCGAATTCAAAAAATGTTTTTATGACAATTAATGTCTCTTTTTACGTACTGGAAATGCACCCATTTCATCCAGCGACGAGGAAAAACATCAATTTTCCCTATCAATAAGAATGAAAGAAAGAAAGCAAGAAAAGACAAATGAAAGAAAGAAAAGGAATAGCAAAATCAAAGAAAGAAAAAGGAAGAAAACATGAAAAAAGAAGACAGAAAGAGCGCCCAAAGTGGATCAGGCGACCCATACAAAGTGTTCCCACAGGGCAGGAACATTGGGATCCCGATCTCCATCATACTCCATGTCACATGACCCCATACCAGCACTCACCCACCCACTTTCTTCAAACTGTCCCTTAAAACTGTCCCCTGGCGCGTCTTCATTATTTCATACGATTTTTGTTATGCCTTAAATCACACGGGTCTCTGGGTGTAATTCTATGGAAGATGGGAGGGGGAGCATGAGGAGGTTTGCACGAGAAGAAGATACGTCTCACTGTCTCACATGAGCGAGAAAATCATTGCTGCGTCCACCCATGTTTAAGATAAATTAATGTCCGCGACTGATAATGAAATAGTTCAGTCTTCAGTGATCGTTAATTGACAGGTTGAATCTGTTCTTCATGGCTCTGACTTGACTTGTGGTAAATTTTCTGTTCTATCAAAAAAGACAATGAACAAAATATAGATTGGATTGTGTGTGGTGAGGGGTGGTGTCATGTCGGGTGCGCGCGCGTGTGTGTCTGCGAGTGTGTCTGAGAGAAAGGGGGGGGGAGAGAGAGAAAGAGAGAGGGAGGGAGGGAGAGAGAGAAAGAGAGAGGGCGGGAGAGAGAGAGAGAAAGAGAGAGGGAGGGAGGGAGGGAGAGAGAGAAAGAGAGAAAGAGAAAGAGAGAGAGAGAGAGAGAGAGAGAGAGAGGGTGGGTGGGTTGGCGGGTCGCGGCACAGACTAATAAATAACCAGACTGGAAACACAAGCTTCGGGCTGTGTCGTTTTTTACGGAAGTTAATGAGATGCGGCCGCATAACCAACGTGGCCGCCGCTCGGGAAATTCCGATTTTAGTTCTATCTGCATTAGAAATTTCTTTTTATTTGTCAAGATTGGTTGTACATGTATTGATAATGCATTGTCTTGCCTATCCTTTCATTTTATTGTCTACAGCTGCCTTTTTTTTATTGTTATAAATTATGACCGTCTGGACTTTTAACGACCGCTGCATTGTAACTGTGCTGAAGCGTCGGTCGGAACCGTAAATCTAATGTGGCGAATGGTTCATGACCTTTCGCTGTTTTGTGACGTCACACAATGGGATCATCCAGTCTGTTTAATTTATTAGTCTGTGGGTCGCGGTAAGGATTTACATAACACACGTTTTTCTTCTTGTTTTATCACAAACAAAAACCTCTTCCCCTCCCCTCCCTCCCCTCCGCTATCATTATCAGGGAAATGTCGCCTCATCTAAAGTACAAGAAAATACCACTATGGGCGGTGACAATACCAATATCAACAACATAATTATATTCTCGTTTGCCTGCCATCCGAATGACAGAGACTTCAACTGAATAATGTAAAGCTTTATGTTGGCGAGTCGTGGCGAGAGTTTAATCAATGCACATTACTTGATTTTTTCCCCATAATTTTTATTTTTCAATGGGTGAAGAATGAGCACTTGACGTCTTGCCGAGAATCCCTGCCACTGACAGCCAACAAGATAGAGAAGCATGAGCTAAATCCTCTCATTAAATCTGCTGTCAATTCTTACACGTACAAGAACAATACATCTTGTAGGGCTGGACGTTCTCCAAGCCTGTACATGTCGCTACTTGTCAGCAATTCTCTCACAACTGCCAGTCTCACATACCAGGAATTTTCCAGCAGCTAGAGGCGGTCAATGCATGACGTAAATAAAATAATGCTTCCACACGTAAAACTTTCCACAAATTATAATTATCGATTATGTTCCTACAAGAGTTACATAATCTCATACCAGTAATAGACATATTTTAATACACTGACTAATATTGAAGAAGTAATAAATGTTCTAGTATCTCTGTATAAATAGTTAATGTTTTTACACAAACAGTATTACCTTATCTTTCAACTCCGACATAATACTATTGGCACAAAGAAGATGTTAATTATTCTTAATTCTAGTGGAAAACTAAAGAAATAACCATTCACCCTATTAAATTAATTTATGACTGTCAAGGCTCATTTTTGTCAATCAAATGATAAACTTAGTGCATTTGAAACGGATCAGAGATCTGATTAAACGGTTGCACTCACCATAAAACTCCAGTCATCAAACGTGTCATTTTGACTGAGGCTCCACCCACCGTTGTCATCAATGACAGCCCGAAACTTGTCCAATAACTCCGACCTCTTGTCCGGACCAGAAGCCATACAACTCTGGTAAAAAGTTCGGGTTTTCCGAAAACCTTCCCCGGTTTGTGGACTGGAATCTGTAGGATAAGGGGAGGGTGGAGGAGGAGAGGTGAAGCGGGCAAGATTGGAAACAAAAAACACTGGGCATGAGAAAGACGTTTATCAGTAAGATACAGTACAAGGGTTTGGACCGGAGTTGTCAAGGGGCAAGGAGGTATCATTAGACAAGCAAACGCTTTCCAGAAATGATGGGAGAAAAGAGCAAAAAAAAGGTAAAACAATCATATGTATATATACATAGAGAGAGAGCAAAAGGTTATACATATATAACATTAATGCAAGAGGTGGAGGCATTCGTTACTACACTTGTGACTTTTGATTATGACCCACTGTTAACTGAGAGTATCACAATAAATTAACGTGTGGTCAATCTTTGATTCAGTGTCTTAATTCTTTTTCATATTGAATATTCTAGCATCTCTGAAATTTTCATATGATAACCGAGATTTAAATAAAAAACACAGGTGTCATGTTATTTTTGAAAGACTGTATAAGGAAGACTTATATCAGATTAGGAACGAATAGTCCTGCTGTGGCCCACACCTACAGCATCAGTGTTCATTCGTCAATTCCAGAAGTAACTGGCATCAAATCCTTTGTGAAGTGACACATGATTGAAAACCAAAATTTACTGATAGGAAATGAATCCAGTGAATGTTCATGCAAATGAATATTGGCAGCGAATTATGCAATCAGCGCGGCTGATTACTGCTTTATATCCTTATAGTGAAGTTATACTGAAGAAGTAGCAGCAGCGTAATCTTTTCTCAAGCCCGTAGGACCAATAGCTGATGCAATAATTAGCCGCTTCCGTCAGTAAAAATGTCGTCCAGTTCGGGTAGTGCATGGTCATATTGGCAGTAAATGAAACACACGATTACAATTTATACATAACTAGCTGAGGCGCCCAGCATTACCCTGGATAAAACCTGTTCTCCCACCTTCTCTTTCTCCCCTCTCTCTCCCTGATCCACAAACTTTCAGGCTTGCTACAGATCTCATGTGCGCCAAGACATTATGCACTCGTTTCTAGGCAAGGAAATTGCACCAAACTGATTGTGTATCAAATACAATCTCCCGGGCGCTGGGCATACCAAAGCGAGCAAACAAAAATTACCAGCCCCCCCCCCCCCCCACCCAAAAGGAAAACAAAACACCGAGATCATTGTATTTTATCGTCACAACAACATTTTTAAAAGATTGCCTAAATCTTGAACGAACGCAATCAGTTGGTACGAAAAAGACTGGGTAAGATTAATTGACAATTGAGAAAATTCATTTCATAATCTTTGAAACAGTCATCCATGCTGTTGTATTGCACAACAAAAGTTCAAACTTGCACCACAATGAAATACTCCCGCCATTTTTTATTTTTTTTTATAATAAGATTATGAATGCTCATGTTGCTCTTGAGCCCATGAGGTCATCACTTTCTGCTGGCTGGTTGAATACGGAGATGCTATCCGCGAACGTTTCAGGGCTGATGTGTAGTTCGCTAAAAACAGATGTAACATCGGGACCTTTCGATTACACTTGAGTAAGCTCGATATGAAACCGTTGCCATGACAAATACAAAATACTGAAGAAAATAGTAAACAGAGCAGAGTAGTAAATTCTTAGCACCACGTCCGTGGCATAGTGGTAAGTATCCTCGCCTGTCACGCGGTAAGGCGAGGTTCGAGTTCCTGCTGGGGACAATTTTTTCTTCTTCTTCTTCTAAGACATAAAGTCCTTTTACGTAGCTCTTCCAAAGATACTAGAACTGATAACGTAAGACAGCTAGTGCTTTTAGCGTTCACAGATTTCGTACCGCCACCTAGCGGCAAAGGCGCGGTAGTCATGAAAATTGCCGTATTTTACAAAGCCAAATTGGGAAAATATTGAATTTTGTTCACTGTTCAGCTACCGCTATAGGCCTTGCTTGACGACACTTACTATGGAATTATAACCTCAATCGCAGTGGGAAAAACTCTGGCCATTTTTTTCTTTTTTTTTTAGTCGCAGCAGCACTGTCATAATTTTGCATCATAAATTTACCATTATATCAAACATTCTTTTCATATTATGCGCCATGGGCCCCGCCCCCGATCAGCGCACAAATTGTGTGCACGGTTTATTTAGTGGTGCGAAGAAGACAGTGTCTCATCTTATTGTTTTTAGTATCTTTGGCTCTACGTAGTCGAGAAGCAGTTTTTGTAATCTGGGGGAATTTTGTAAAATCGATGTCGTAGGAAACTATTCATCATTGCTCATTTGCTCCATATTGCCTTCTTTATTTATTCTCGTTCATTGAACAGCACAGTTGGTAGTTATAAAAATGAAAAAAAAGTGATGATAACTGACTGTATTTGACTGCAAAATATGGCGAAAAGTCTTAAGGAGTAACACGATCAACTATTCCAGAGACAATTTCCCCCATTTCAAGCTACACATGTACAATCATAGTGAAAACTTCGCATTACAAGTTGTAGACAACTTACCTATGAGATTACTTAAAACATACAAGTTATGTCCACTAAGTTCCTGTATCCGGTCCCAGTGGCGATATCCGCGGGGAATAGGTTGGGTCTTCAGCCAGTGACCACAGGCAAATTTGTAAAAATCGTCACAGGGGTTGACTGACCAGTCTATGGTGGATAAGACAGAACTAGCCGCCTGGACACAGGCTGATGATTTGCAATACTTCGTCACTGGAACAGACAGAGAGTGAAACATGAATAGACGTAAACCTGACATCACACATTGGAAGGGGGGGGGGCAGGTTGGGGGGGGGGGGAATAGCTGTGCTCACTTCTCTTTCCACACCACACCCTAAAAAAGAAAATTCCAGGTTGAGTTATTTGAAACTGGTGTGATGTATGCTGCAGTCTATCACTAACTTCCTTGAATCTTTGACTGTTTATTTATATCAAAATGACCAGAGCACCGTTAGTATATTGTAAGTGACTCGGCCACGGCCGTCACATACACGACCATAATGAGAACATTCATGCGTTACTGTACGCAAATCCGCGAAGAATGTTGTTAGACGCACATTCTCCAAGTACAAAGCCAAATAGAGAAAATACTGAGTTATGTTCACTGTTTAGCAATGGCTTATAATGTAAAATACCAGGCGTCCCTAACAACGGCCATTAGCGAATCCCAATCTTTCTGAAGTACAATTTGCAGTGACAAAAAAAACCCACAAAAAACGAATACAGTATAAATACAGTATATAATCGAACACTTTTTACGACCATTAGTGATTGTAGTATTGCCGGAATGAGGAGGAATAATCAGGAACTGGTCGAGAGACCTGGAAAAAAAAGTGTACAGTAACACAAGTCATGTAATGTAACATTCTTATGATATACTGGCTTGTTGAAATTCTGGTTTAGATCAGCTGTGGTCACCATTATTTCGAAATGCAGACCTTTACGGACACCCTAGACAAAAGTGGTGCCACAGCATTAGTTATCGGCTGGCCATGATTTATCAATAAACTGTGCAACTCAGCATGACCGAGACGGCATGCTGGTAAATCCTGGATAGATCGGGCGACCTTTACATCCAGCCTTCTGCCTACCCCTCGTATGAGGGTCTGGCCTTCCGGAAAAAGCGGCATGAATGTTTTAAGAAGGGGCAACAACCAATAAAAGATAAATAAAGTTATAAAAAAAAGGGGAGGGGGAGGGTAATCGAACATGCCAAAGTTCTCCAGGAATATCTTAGATGGATTTCAGATGAGAAAATGAGTTGGGCGAGGAAAGTGTGTGGAGGAGGGGGGAAGGGGCGTTGATGGAAATGCTAAGATGGTGAAACTGGACGTGAGCGACAAATGAACGCTCAGGAGCCGGGTCCAAGTTGAGGGTACAGGAAGATGAGGGAGATTCACTGACATAAAAGAGAAGAGAAAGACAGATTTAGGGGAAGGAAAATACCAGAAAAGATACAACTGGATAGAGAGAGACAACGAGTGAAAGGGGTAAACGCGGGGAGAGAGAACGGGGGAGGCAGTAGAGATGGAAAGGAATCGAGAAAGAAAGAGGGGGAGGAAGAGAGAGAATGGGAAAGGGAGAGAGACAGAGAAAGGGAGAGAGGGAGAGAGAGAGGCGGGGTGCATCAAGTTATCAAGTATCAACGGAGTTGCAATAAGGCAGAAGTATCGGTTATTCGGCGAGATTCACTAAGTATCAAGCGACAGGTATCATTTATCGAGAGATATATCAAATGTTTAGATCATTATTCTGAGCACTAATTAGGCACTAGGCATTTAATTCGCCTCGTATTTCCTCTCAATCAATTTTTGGTGGCCTATCAAATATCATTGGCGGGGGGGGGGGCGAGGGGACTTACGGAAAGCTGATGATGATTGACAGGTTTCAACTATGGCATGGCAATATGAAGAATTAAGTTAACATTAAAGACATTACTCATTGGTATTTGATGAAATCATGGCAACAATTAATGTCTCGGGTGAACAAATCGGCAGAATATCAACCATTGACATTTCATGCATCAAAAGGAACAGGAGTTAGAAATGATTGGTGGTTAAAGATGTTTTCGATCTCTAGCATGTATGCCTTTTGTTGATGACGTGTTCAAGAATAAAATAAACGTCACTGAAACTGCTTCGATTACCTCAGAGACCAGTTGTGAGAACCACCAGATTAATTCTGAACTTCTGAAATTTCTCTATGACTGTTGTTTTATTATATAAATGTATATATTTTTATTTTTAACCCCCAGGACCAGTGCAGCCCAGTGCTCGTGATTGCTAATATGGAAAATACAATTTTAAACGAGGAAAATACAGAAACACACTCAGATGGAGTGAAATTCCAGGAAAAGTTTTGTAAAGCATGCGTGCCAGTGCTTGTGTATTTAGTAAGATTGTAGCTCGTGGTTTACTGATTAAAAAGAAGAAGAAAAAAAACTGAGGGTTTTCTCATGTCCTTTTACCATCGCCTTTTAAGTAGCGCTTATTTCAGACTGCCGGCAATGGTTTCTCTATAGAGTAATAGGTGAAACAAAAACAAAAACAAACAAACAAACACAACAACAAGAACAACAAAAAAAAAACAACTTCAGCGTCACGACATCAGGAATTATATAATCTTTCAGACGTCCAGGAGAGCCAATAAAATTTTCTAGCAATTCCGGGATATGTTCCTTACCTTATCTAAAAGCACAAGCTCATTAGTGTGCTCTTGAAAGGGCAATTGAACATAGAGAACATCTTAAAGACCGTGACATTCTGCGCCAACTGAGAAAAGTGCCCAATTTAGGAAAGTGCCTAATTTGCAAGTCTGCTCCATCTTTAATCAAGATATGAAAAGGCTTTCGCTATCAATATTCCATATAATAAATCTTTTCCGTCCACAATTCCATAACAGTGAAATGTAATAATGTTTATACAGTGAAAACAACATCGAACACGAAACAAACAGTAGCAAGTATATTATTTTACTGCAAGTGAAGGTCAGAGAGAAAGATGCTAGTAAAGCCGTGCGATTTATGTGTGTCAAACTGAAGAATTAAGCCAATCAAAAATGATTGAGACAACTGACAAATGAGAAAATGACAATTTTTTTTTTTTATCAGCTTGGAGTGACAAAACATGAGCCATATTTAGAACTTTCACATTTCAAATATAGTCACATAAACATGCACTGACAACTGTGATTATCGATCATATTTGTTGTGTTCATCTCTGTGGGTGGAATGAAAGCTGAGATTAAATAAAAGAAAATCTGATGACTGAAAACGTATGGATAGTACAAGTACAAACATTATGAAATTTCATTGTCGTAAAGGAAAAAATAAAGCCTACCGTAAGTTGGAAGTTTATATTCGCTATACAAACATTTCTGGGCAAAGACCACGTTTAGAAAGATCAGCATCAACACTATCATACTGCAGGGAAAGACAGAAAACAGACACCCAGTGTGGAGCTTTGTCTGTCTTATGCACAAGAAGAACTTTTCCAGCAACCAGTGCAAAGGTAATCCCCCGATTCTATTTCCATTTGTGATTTGCCCGACTTTTATAGGAGTGGGCATTTCGGCACCGCCCAAATTCGGGAGAAATACGTAAAATAATCCTTCTCTTGCATTGCTGAGTAGGACGGTGAAGCTGTCACATGGCTCAACAACCCGCACATTGGCGGAGCTGGGAGATTCATTATCCAACCTAACATCGTGACTAGCGGGTCTGCAAGCCACTTGGAGGTCTATGAATGTCAGCAAGTATGGCTAGTTGATCCTTAGAGGTCGGTGATACCAATGTTGGCAAAACTGATCTGTTTAATTGCCACCTATTAACTGTGCCTCAATGTAAGGCCGTTGTTATACAATATCTAGAACACTGAGTTCCACTTATTCGAAAACGGCTTAAAAGCAACATTTAGTTCTCTACTCACAGAGTTTCTTCTCTCACTGTTTCTCCTTTGACACTAAAATTCGCCATTTTAGTCACATATCACTGACAGAGGTGCACTCTCTGTCGTAAATTCGCAACATTCAGATACGTTCTAAAGAGTCTACATGCAAATACCGGTACTATTGAAATAGTTCGTTAAAGATTCACATGCCCGTTTACAGTGGATATTATCAATGTCACCAAAGGCCATACGTCTGACTGAAAATCACACGATTCACATTGTTAAGATAATGGTAAACTCCACCTGTTCCGGAAGGCTGGCCCATTTAATGTGGGCATCAGTTTTTCGTAGTGTTGAAAGTATTCCCAGCCTCCCCTTGTTAATTTTCTAAGTTACTCAGAATATCCACAAGAAACATAGAATATAGAGAGTTCAGGCACATGAACTCTGTCCGTTTGCTTAAATTGCTAAGTTTCCAGGCGTAATCAGTAACCAGGGGAAACTACAACCCCGCAACAAGGGAGAGAACAGTAGGGGACACCACTGACATGTCAGCCACACGCCTTGCTCCAGCCCCGGTCTGCAAATTGCGCTGTCAGTACCGTGTCAGCGCGAGAACCTTCGAGAACCTTCGGTTTGAGCCTGCTTGTGTTAACCAAAACATTTTGTCATTACCATGTCGTCGGACATACAATGAACATAACTACACCTGTTCTGAGAGTACATCCCTGTACTGGACACGCACGTCAAATACAATTACATAAATGGTCCACAGAAATGACAACTGGCAGGGGAGACAGAGTAAGGAAAATTTAAAATCAAACTTTCATCTGTGGCTCAGACGTTTCCATCTCGAAGAAAAGTATACGTCAGTGGCACTGGACATGCGTGATTTCACTAAAAATTTCCCCATCTCCGTGGCTCCACTTTTAGGGACTCTGTCCTCCACCCAAGGAGAAGTAAAAAAAATAAAATAATAATAATAATAACTGAATGATAGAAACACAAAAAAATTTCTTTCATGGAGATCTACAGTGACCTTCGTTTTAAAGTAGCTGGTAACAAATGCGACACAGCTTCATTCCCGACTCAGTTGCAATGATATTGCTGCTCTTCTCCCGGTGTGGGCGGGGTGGGGGGGGGGGTCACTGCAAGGGTGTATTTTTCCTAGTCGAGTAACACTGAGAGTGTTAAGCCCCTAGGAAAAATATACTCCCTCCCCAGGAACAAAAATGTAACAAAAAACAAACAAACAAACAAACCCAAATGCCAAAAAGGACAATTTTCAGCTGATGTCGCGAGTTCTTTATCTAGTATGCGATGAGCGAAAGTTATGTTATCACGAAATATTGTTGCTGAATTATTTACATACATTTAGATTTAAACACTTCGGGGTATCAAGGCGCAAATAAACGATATTAATGCTAAGCTACCAAAGATGAAATGACAGATGCATGAAAGTTAAGTCTAGTTTATATGTACATATGCACACGTTCCCCCATCTTCTCCATTATAATCTTAAAAGGGATGAGGGATTTTGGTTGTTTTCTTTTTCTGCTAAAAATTATTGTTTGCCACGTTGTGGAAGTGTAATTTTCCTGAGGAAATAAGACATGGAGACATCAGATTGACAAAGACACAGTAATGACATAGAATGATAATGTGAGGTTACAATTATAAGCTTGGATACTTAACAAGCTTCGTTATTTAAGCAATTTCAACCATAATTAAACGGGGGCACAAAAAGGAGAGAAATTACAGAAGGAAAGAAATCAAAACTTCCAGACAATGCCCAGGGTATTTCTGGGGTGTATGGGATTTTCTTTACCTGGGACAATTTGCGGTCTGGTCAGTCCGACAGCCATCCCGATGATAACAACAAGGAAGAGAACAAGAAGGACTAGGAGTAATTTCTCCAGTGGCGTCCGGCTCCGCAAGCACGGCGTCTTGAAGGAAACTACATCGTCATACTCCTCAACTATATCGTCTTCAGATTCGGACCTGTTAAATGGTGCGTCGGACATCTGCAAGAGAAAGATAGGGGGAAAAAAGCAATAAGGAAAAACAACTACGAAAAAAACAACAAAAGCGATTACCATGCAAATGATCCCATTGGCATGACAAAGGGCAAGTTATGTTAGACCAGTCTCAGACACACGTCTTCTCAGCTTCCCGGGAATTATGCAATGCACTAGCTCATTGTTGTTTCACAAGTGATCCAACTCTGACCCACGACACCACCCACCCAGATCGGCAGGGTTCACAATAGAGACGACATCAGCCGGTCACCGGATCACCATTTTCTATAAGTGATGGAGTCACACGCTTAGGGTCATGCTAATGAGTAACTCCTCGAATTTTCTCTCCATACCACTTGCTGCAGTAGGATTGTAGGGTCTCAAATACAAAGCATGTACAGGTCGGGTAATTCTAGTACACGTCTACAAGATCCTGTAAATGTTGTAAGTAACGTAAGAAGGAGTACAAGATATTTCCTCCCTGCTTACATTGTAACGATGTCTTTCATCTGCCAAACTTTGTTGGGTTAATAGAATGATGTTCAGTAACACAAAACAAGATACATAACGGATAGTTAGTCATTTGACGCAGAAGAAAGAATTAGCGCAGATGAAAGGATGTGGTTAAAGACTTAAAAGACGAGGTTAAAATGGCTCAAAGTAGAAGTACAGAAGACGCATGAAGATGTCGTGGAGAAAGATAAGGATGATTGTTTTAATACAGAATAACGAACACATTGACAGAAAAAAATGCAAATGAGGTCGTTTATATATGAAGAAGAATAAATGGAAGTGCAAGTAGAAGTTTTTCAAATTTCCAAGCCAGAAGATTTCAGAACTCCCCAAAATATAACTCTTTAATCCCATTTGGGAAATTTGCCTTTGTGCCATTGCTGCCCAGTTATAACTTTTAGGGACTCTGTCCTCCACCCAAGGAGAAGTAAAAAAAATAAAATAATAATAATAATAACTGAATGATAGAAACACAAAAAAATTTCTTTCATGGAGATCTACAGTGACCTTCGTTTTAAAGTAGCTGGTAACAAATGCGACACAGCTTCTCGCCATAGTGCAGCGCCGGTCGGCGGGTTGTTGTTGTTGTTGATGTTGTTGTTTTTTTGGGGGGGGGGGGATGAGGGAAGAGGGGGAGGGAATGGTAGGGATGAATTTTATTTAATTTTGCCCGGGCAGCAGCCTGTTCGGCCTGCTCTTTTCGATTTCCAACTACCAAGGCTTCTTTAACGTGCGCAACGTGCACACGGGCCCTCCGAATTTTTTCGTCCTTATCCGAGAAGACTAGGTACTCGATCCTACCCCCCACCCCCCAATAGGATCAGGGACACTAAAATATGAGAAAAATCCCTAACTTCCAACATGCCTGCACCGGCCGGGTTTTGAACCTGGGACCCTTGGCATGAGAGGCGAGCACCTTGCCTCTAGACCACTTTGTCCCCAATGCGGATCGAGCAATTTGCTGTGTTCCACCCAACCTTGAACACGGCTACAGTACTGACCATTATGACCACATTTTATTGTGTACTTCATTGGTAGCACTGGTCATTAAACTACAACCCCATCACAAACACAGAACCGGCGCCGCGGCTGTCAAGGTTGGAATAAATTTAAATATATTACAGTATCGCTTGGTCGGGACACTAACCGTCATAGACAATAGCGGATCAAAGAAACAACCATAAAAAAAAAACAGAAACACTCAGACAACGAAGAAGAAAACAGACAACACAAAAAGAAGAAGAAGAAAACCGACAACAAAGAAACAAGGCAGACAATGAATAAATTATAAACGGAGAAATAACAGAACAAACAAACAAAGAAATACACACACACACAGGAGATAATGAAAATATAATACAGGCATTGAAGAATGCAATACAAACAACGAAAACAAAATAGACAATGAAGAAATATTGCAAACCATGGAGAGATAATGCAGACAATGAGGAAATAATGCAAACAAATAATGAAACAACCCAGTATGTTTACATTATCATCTTTCAATTCTGTGACTCACGAATGTCATAAACTGAAAAGATAATATCACATAACCCCCCCCCCCCTCCGCCCTCCTCTGGACGGACCAAAGCCAGCAGGTGTATCAGATTCTGTGTACTCCATCAGTACTCAGCACGAACATGTAACTTGACTGGACCCAAGCATGACCCTCACCCAAGGCCCTGCAAACCTGCACAGTTCTGAGTTCAATATCAAATTCCAGCTGCCAACATCCAGGCAGTATCAGTTATAGTGAAACTGACATCAAGTTCTTGAAAATGCAGCTAACAGAAGACATGGGGTATTGGGTCGTGGGATATCAGATAAAAAAGAGGAGAAATCATAAAGAGAAAAAGGAATTTTAAGAAAACAAAGTTGTCCACAGAAGGAAGGAATGGCGGGTGCGTCACAATTTAGATTTTTTTTTTTTTAATTATTTGTCACGAGCGTGATGAATTGTTCTTTTTTTTCTTGCGCCATTGTTTACTACACAGCTTTATTCACTTATTATCGTCCTATAAAGAAAAAAAAAACAACGTGAGTATTATTTCATTATGGTCATTTTACCTCCCCCCCCCCCCCCCTCTCCTCTGTATCAACATCAAATTTCAGGCAATATTTTTTAAAATGACGGTAAAATGCTCCCTTTGATCAATCCAAGGCATGAGAGCTTGTATTTCATACAATCATGTTCAATTCACGGCGATTTCCCGGCCCTGCAATGAGTGAGCAGTGCCCTGGTGCACCTGAGATCTGAAGCAATACAGCAGAGTAAGTGTGTGTGTGGGGGGGGGGGGTGAGTGAGAGAGAGAGACAGAGGAAGACAGAGAGTCACACAGAGAGACAGAGAGAGACAGAGGAGACACAGAGAGAGGGCGAGAGAGATAGAGAGAGATAGAGGAGACTGAGAGAGGGCGAGAGAGAGAGAGAGAAAAAGAGAGAGCGAGAGAGAGAGAGAGAGAAAGAGAGAGAGAGAGAGAGAGAGAGAGGCACAGGTTTATCCCAAGCAATGCCGGGTACCTCATCTAGTATTGTACATTTTTTAAATCATCTGATGGACATGAGTTTAATGATGGCTCAGGCAGATTTACGCTGGGACAAAATTCAATGTGTGGGTATTTTTTGTGTGTATCTAGCGCCTGTGCATTTTTCAGTGTGTATGAGGAAGACGAAAATGAGTGTTGGAGACAGATCTAAATAATGAGAGATACGCATAAAATGACAGCTAATTACACAGAAAAACCGGACAACTGGGTCTTGTAAAGATGTTCGGACAACGAAGCCTTTTAAATGCAAAGGTTTCTGAAAGTGAAAACCACAAAGTATACTGCCGGATCGCTAAATGAGATGGTAAGTGCTTGCATAATTCTACAGGGCGAGAAGCTACACTTATTGCACGTGCAGTGCCCCACGACGCTATTGTCTTCTCCCACTTATTGAGCCAGTTGAAATCATAAGAACAGAAAACAAGCACCGTGCTCGCCACTGATTGAAGTTCGTCGTGTTTCCAGGTGAATGACAATAGAAATAAATCTTACATAGTTGTAGGGAATGTCCGTGCATCCAGGGGTCGGCATTTTTCACAGTTACTAGCTCAATCTGCAATTCGGACATCCAAAAAAAGAACTGTTGACTTTAATTGAAACACGTTGTCGAATGTCGTAATCTAAACAGATTGGTCAGCTCTGAAAGCGCCGTGTAACTTAAACTGCTTGCGTAGTTGCCAAGAGGAGGTCCACTTTCTAATAGATTATCTATTTTACAAACGGGTTGTCCAATCCTGAGCGGCTGTCTACAAGCGGGTTGCCCAGCTGTGAAAAGGTTGTTCAGTAATAATTCTAGATAGGTCGCTCAACTCCAAGCGGGCTGTTCCACTTAAAACGAACTGTTCAAATCCAAAAGGTTGACCCAAATTAGATTACATATCCAAGAGGACTGTGAGTGCCGTTGTGTCAGAGAGTCAAATAGACGATGACCAATGTCATCCATCGGCTAACTAGAGGCAAGATCTGTTTCCTTAGGCCTTCGGAAACGTTATTGTTATATTCACAATGCAGGGAAAACAACTCTGAAGCCGGGCACAAATCACTGCCCACAGACCCACAGCTCTAGATGAGCATCCTGGACAAATTCATCACGTCAACTAGCGAGGGGATCTTCGTTGCTGCCCGCCATCTCATCACTATGCAATATGAGATCTAATTGCGTTATGACGGCGTAACAATGTCAGGACAGCGGTCCGACCTCTGGTGATTGACGGCTGAGCAGTGTGCAACATACCAATGATCTCACAGTCGATTGGGACAAAAGACCAAATCTGGCCTCCCATGGCAAAAAAAAAGGGCTGTATCTGTGATCTTGATGCTAATGATGTGTATGTGATATTGTGGGAGATGCTATCGGTGATCTGCCATAGCACATAATGGTGCTCGCTGAACTACGGGAGGACCAAGGTTGGGGTTGGGGTGTGGGCAGGGGTAGGGGCTCTTTGTATTTCCACCGGGGATGGGGTAGTTTCGTGGTGGGCTTACGCCGTCCATAATGAGTGGGAACCAAGGCCGGCAAGATAATGACCAAATGAAAGGCGGGGCACTGACTATTATGCTCTCGCACAAACAGACGCATGAAGTTTTAATATCAAGTAGATGTTAATACCCTGATACAGTATGTACCCCGAGTAGTCACAGAGTCCCCATACATGACACTGTGAAAGAAAACATTCACAACTCCGACTGACATTAATGCTTGAGTAGAGATACAACCGGCAAGCAGAGGCTGCTTTGATATGCTCTAATTGTCAACATGAAACATGGCCAGATGAACATAAGAGTAAGATTATATCTCACACACAGGATGAAGGGAAAAAAGATCAGACCATTTTCTAATCAACTTGAATGAACATGCACAAGGTAGCTACTTGGTGTACGTTGGATAAACATTATAAAAATGTTAATACACACCTACAAATAAACGCACAGACACACACTACTGTACACGTAGGTACACAAAAAAGATTTTCAGAAAAACAAAAAGTTACGTACATACATCCACAGCACAGAAAACACAATATCACACTACACACTCCTGACCCTGAAGTAGCGTAAAGTGACACACCATCCTCTCCACAATAATAAAAAAGAAAATCCGTCTTCTTCCTCAGCAATCCACCCCCAGCAAACCACACTGCAAAAATGAACTACGAAGGAATTTGAAACCGGTCATATCGGATTTCTTTCCCAACATTCCCAACCATCGGTCATCAACAACATGGGAACTAGGACGAAGTCTGATTTGGGACAGTGAAGACGACAATTCCTGAATCTTCTAAGTTTTTACCTGCTCGTGTTTCCGTCTTTTACCCAGTGTTGGTCATACATGATTACCAATTCTGGGATTCGGAGAATGAAACTACAGCTCACAGTTTGCAATGTGTATTATACAGGCTAGCAAAACATCTTCACATGTCTGTGAACTTTTATAAATCAACATAGAGACATTAGTGCGTTGCATGCAAACACAGACAGTTAGCTATTTCTGCAATTCTGGTCTAGAATGTACTTGACATTCGATGGCTAACCAATGCAATTCAATATGTCACACACGAAGTCCATTATCCGGTAGATAAGAATGCATAAATTCATCGTGAGCTGATAAATCACAAGTACCTCTCCTGCAGCCATCTTCACTGTGGCTAGCGTTTTAAAATTTCAAGTTATCGGCAAAGTGGTATTATTTTAGGTTAAGTTTCCAAACTTCATCATCAGCTCGAGATAAATCCACACGTAGTTTCTGGTTAAGTGGACGTTGACATGAGTGAGTGTCGTGAATAGAATTGCCACTGTTCAACGCGCATGCGATTGAGAGATAAATTGAGGAAGTCAAAGCTGACGGATGTTTGAGAGGTAGAAAAAACGTGCAGTTGTGGGAAGATGGAGAGTTCTTGAGATTGCTATTTCAGTATCTGTTAGTTGCGCTGTTTGTCTGTTTGTCTCTTTATTTATCTTCCCACGTTAGCCAGTCTATCCGCGAATGTGTGTTACTGATGATTAACTCTCTCTCTCTCTCTGAATATGAATTTACCCAGTTTTTCATCCTTATGTTATCTGTCCTTCTTTCTCTTTCTCTCTCCCCCCCCCTCTCTCTCTCTCTCTCTCTTCACTGGCTGTGTGTCCTTGTCTATCTTTCTTCCATCATATTAAACTCGTGAACATTACGTTACGATCGTTCACCAAGTCTGACGGACGTACCGCGCTTCGTTATTAATATTTCTTGTCTTTTGTCACAGCATACAACAATGTTTCAAATGTGTTTCATACTTCACATCAAGCTGTCGACCCTCCAAGCATGAGTTGACATGAAGTGCAGTAAAAAAAAAAAATAATAATAAAAACACAGACAAACAACCCAAGCAGTAATGATCAATCATGTCTTGTTGTTTTGTTTCTTTCCTTTTTTTGTATGTGACATTTTAACACAGCAAGCATACAAACAATTCCTTGTAAACAATTTATCAATCAACTAACCCCCACCTACATGTACAGCCGACAATGGTAATACAAGCTATTCAATTATCAATCAACTAATCAATTAACCAGCCGACCGAGCCAGCCAGCCTGTCAGTCAACTAATGAACGAAGAAAGAACGAACGAACAACGATCGAACAAATAAACGAGAGAACGAACGAACGAACCAACCAACCAACCAACTATGATTAACTAACTAACGAATGAACGAACGACCGAACGAACGAACGAATAAACGAACGAACGAGCGAGCGAGCGAGGGAACGAACAAACGAACGAATAAACGAACGAACTAACTAAAATGACTTTAACTGGTCAACCAGCTAAAGGGAGGAACGAATGTAAACTGAATAAATACAAGAAGAAGAAGAAGAACAACATCAGTATCTGACAGGCTGCCCTAGTCAGCTATCCAGTTTACCAACTGTGGGACACTCTGATTGACAAACTGGTGGATTGATTGGCGAACTATACAACTAATTACCTGATTTACTTACTAACCAACAACACCTGTGTTGTTACCCCTGTCTTTAACATCGCTTTCTTCTCCTCCCCTCCACTCCGTACTCTATCTTTCCTTCCCTCCCGTCCCACCAGAGGATACTACTCTCTCCCACCCAGCACCATCCCCACACTGTGTACTCACCTTGATGGATGTTACATTCAGGAGTTCATTTTCTTCCGTGCAGGCGGCTCTGAAATGATAAGACAAATAATTATAATGCTGGTGAGCAGTAAAGTTTGAACATTGGAGAACTAGTATGTAAAAACAAATCGATCTTTTAAACTGCCATAGATCTGCACAAACACAAGCTACCCCACATGCACACGAGTCTCTGCCTAATAACGAAAGTATGTCAGTCAGGTGTACTTGTGAGATCACACACACACACACACACACACACACACACACACACACACACACACACACACAGCAGATGCACACACACGCAGATACACACACAAAGACAAACACGTACCCAAAGACACATAAACAAACAATGATCGTATCGTTAACAAAACTGACGTAGACAAAACTAGCCTTTGCCATCAGTGGCGATGTTGCTGTGTTCACCACCCTCCCCCCAACTCTCTCCCCAATCATTCATCTGATCTACAGTTTCTTTCTCCATCACCACCCCCACCCTCCAGCCCACCCCAGCTCCGCCTCCTGTGTTTAACCACCAGTCTCCAAAACTTGTCCGGCTCATGCAAGAAAATAAACGAACATTATTTATTTAAAATCAATGCGTCCGTAATTTTGACTGGTTGGAAAAGGAATTTCCCATAGGATTTGAAAATGTGTTTATCCACTAACGAAAGCAGAGACGATCGATTCCTTACCATGAAACACACTTTTCTTGAAAAAAAAAATGTATCTGAAGTATTAACATTGAAAATAACAGCCACTGACAATTGAATGCAAATCAATTATTTCAAACTGCACTGAGAAAACAGTAAATTAGTCTGGTTTCATTGAAAGTTGTAAAAAAGAAAGAAAGCAAGAAAGAAAGAAAGGAAGGAATACATAAAGAAAGACAAAAAGAATAATAAAATATTTTAATATTATGTCCTTGACTATTCTGGAAACAAACAAAACAGCGAGGGTACCGTTGTACTTGTCAACTTCACTCACTTAACAAAAACTAGTATAATATAAAAAAAAAAAAAAACAACTCGTGTCAGGCTATATATACTTGAGACAAGCCTGCAGACTTTCTTTGGCAACGTATGTTGCTGAAATTTTGGACAAAAATAAAAAACAATCTGGACTGATAGCTTAAAATTGCCGTCAAATATGTGTTCCCTTTTTCTTTTCTGACAACTGAAGCCTTGGAAATTACTAGACATATTTTGTGCCGTTAACCCCTCCTCTCCCCCCCCCCGCCCCCCCCCCATATTCCTTTCTTTTCCACGAACACATGACGTCATCACTTCCTGCGATGTTGACCCGTGCGCCGATTCTTGCTATTTCATGACTATTGACGGGATGCATAAGGCGTTCACGCACAAAGGGAGTGGAGGAAGACGTAGCTAAAAACAAACAAATGCACAAATAACAAAAATACACCTGAAGGGACGGCAAGGTGAAGGAAATCCATTACAATCATTCAGAACTGAAACTAATTTATAAGTAGATTTATCCCGGGCAGTGCCGGGGGCAACAGCTAGTATTATAAATAAATTTCCGAGATTGCACGGGTTTAGGCTAGAATGAAAACGGTCATCTGCGACCAACTACAGATACTGTATACCTTTCAAACAGGTGCAGAGAGTTTAATTTACAATACAGACAAAGAGCAAATAACTCACGTTGGGAACAAAATTGTGTAACCGAGAAAGACTGTAATTACGCCACTTGCAAAGTTTACAAATTAATAAGTCCAATGGTGAAAAAACAAAAAAAAAACACGCTTTTTTGTTTTGTTTTTTGTTGAAACCAACTGTAGTGACCTTGGGTAAAAGGTCTATGTATTTCTCTCTTGGCGTCGGAACGAGAACTCGTACCGAACGAAAGTTCACGAAAGGCAGTACAAATACGAATACTAGTTCCAGGTCCCAGTAAACGAAAACCCGTTAAACACAAACGACAAACGTTAAATACACAAACGGACAACTAGACAAACTGAAAGTCCCCACCCCCAAACCTCCCCCCCCCCCCCAATACTACTTCTACTGTCAAATTACTGCTAGAGGACCAGGTTTAGGTTTAACTTCTGGTCAGCAGTTTGGCCGTCTATAGCTAACGTACACCTGCGGTAACGGACACATAGACAGACATTGGCTTTTATTCATTAGAAGATAACAGTTGATTTTTATTTCATTACAAGTCAGGCTCCAGACAGAAAGACAAACACCCGGATAAAATAGAGAGATCTGGGTCAAAGACAATTGAAAACTGGAGCAGAGCAGACAGACAGTCAGACAGACAGAAAGAGAGAGAGAGAGAGAGAGAGATCACAAAGGAGAAGAAGAACAAGAATGAAAAATAAACAGAGAAAGAAACAATCGCATTCGTGTATACTAGGGGGAGGATGCTGCAACAGGACAATTAATCACGCCCCCACTTCTCCAACAACTCTCCAATACTCTGCCGCAACACAGATAAGCGCCCGCGCGGGCGCACACACACACAGTGAAATTGGTCCGCTACAGTATCAACAGTCCGCAGAAGTATGATACCCCAGGGGAAAAACACACTAACGAACAAAACAATATTATTGTGTCCCTTTAGAAATGGATGTACATTAAACCTAATCAATCACAACTATCAGGCATCAAAGGCATTTTCAAGTTGGGAGGTTGTCAATTATAAAAATTCCAACACTGATTGTACAGAGGTGGGGGTTTGGGATTGGGGTGGGGGGGGGGGGTGGGGGGTGGAGCTGTTATATATAAATGAGGAACCAGATTTTTTTTTAAATGGTGCAAATTTTCTTTGCCACTTTATCCTGTCCTGTTGTGCGGACAATGAAACGAACGCCTAAAAGACAAAAGGTATGGCGTCACACTGGCGGGAATCCGCACAAAGCTTTTAGGCCCACAAAAGCGAGCGGCTGACATACGGACAGACAGATAGACAGACAATGCAGGCAGATTCCTTACAAACGCGTAATGGCATTTCCTTTTCAATAGGTTGATACCGCCCAGGTAAAATCTTCAATCAAGTGCGAGTCGCTGCCTTTTGACCCCTGCAACTGTGTTATTCACATGGCGGTTGCACAATGAGCGCACTACGCGACAGGGTTGCCAACTTAGCGACTTTGTAGCTAGATCTGGATCTTTTCGAAATTTTCTAGCGACATTTTGGAGCGATTTGCGACGGTCGCAAATCTGGAGAGTTTCACTGAAATCTAGCGCCAAATCTGGATACTTTTGGACTTTTTACATGTCGAGCCTTAATAATGATATAACACTGGTCAACAAATTTTGAAAATTTGACTGCTTCTGAAATGAACTTCTTGACCAGTGTAACAGGGTCACAGAAATTGTAAATAGCAACAAGGATTAATTAATAAAATTTCATTTATTTTTTATACGAAACGGGTCAGGCTTAAAAGCCCGGCTTACGACAAAGTTTCAGAAAGTTGGTTCTTGCCAGTCCGTTAAAATTTAAAAAAAAATTGTTTAGTATATTTTGTATAATGCATTTTAATTGGTACTTGCATCAATTACTGCTGTGGGGGGGGGGGGGGCTTTTAGGCATGAGTCTGGCGACATTTAAAAATCTGGTTTGGCAACCCTGCTGCGCAACTGTGCGCACCGAGAATGTTGCTCTGTGAACCCACAGGTGGTGTCAGGATTTTTTGCTCGTGCCAGTAGAGATGTCATTTCGAGCGAAGCTAGGGAAACTTTCAAAAGTTGAGAGAGAAAGACAGAAAGAAGCAAGAATGAATGAGAAATAGTCGTATATTTTGGGTTTTCATTGTGAACTGATATAGATTAAATGTGTGAAGACAAGTTAACCTGACCAATCGAGTTCTGGTTGTGCTATTATCTACATACATTAGTCTCTCTCTCTCTCTCTCTCTCTCTCTCTCTCTCTCTCTCTCTCTCTCTCCCGCACACACACGCACACACACACACACAAACAAAAATATTTTTTTTAAAAGAGAGAAAAAAATGTGAGGGTGCAACGGTGCTCGATGCAAAGTATTCTTTCTCAAATAATATTCAGATGTTTGAAGTTTTGTTTTCAACCTGACGAAATTCTTTAATGAACGAAAGTTTGTTTCTAACGCGGGGCTGTGAGAAATACTCCCATCTCCCCCCCCCCCCCCTTTTTTTTTTAATGCCTCACGCACATGCAAAGTTTCGTTCTCATTTCCCGTGAACACACAACCCGTTTCCACATGTCGTCACCAAATCACATAATGATCTTTCCTGCACTTTCCACAAGTCTCACGCATGACCGCCCGGTGTAGACTGCGTAATAGCTGCCACTAAAAACTGCCCTCCGGGAACAATTGTGACACCATCAGTTTATCAAAACATGGCACACGCATGAAGCCGAAAACATGTACAGCTCGATATCCATGCCAGTGAAATCGCAAACGCATCAATCAATTATTCAATCACTCGATCACATGAATGAATTTGTTTACCAAAAGCAAACCCAGGTGAAAATGTGCAGTCTCTAGCAGCATATCGAACACAACAGTGATACCTTAATATCGTACTTAAATAAATACGTAGTGATCCTAAGACAAATACAACCTATATGATTCACCCTCTCTCTCTCTCTCTCTCTCTCTCTCTCTCTCTCTCTCTCTCTCTCTCTCCCTCCTCTCTATCTCTCCCTCCTCTCTCTCTCTTTCTCTCTCTCTCTCTCTCTCTCTCCCTCCTATCTCTCTCTCTCTCTTTCTCTCTCTCTCTCTCTCCCTCTCTCTCTGACTTACTCCCTGACATAGATTACTCAGTCACTCAAAAACAAACCCACACATTTTCATGGAAAAATTAAAACAACGCAGAATCAGAATTATTTACATCGTAAATAAGGCATGGAAGAGGAAGGCAAGAAAACTAATGTATAGAA